>OY757547.1:14107846-14112846 GCA_963584105.1 Alviniconcha strummeri
GCAAGACAGGGGTGAAGCATATTTACTTCATTATCATTTCATTGTGTCTGACTAGTTTCATGATGGTGTTTCACTGTGTAACGCTTGTGTCATGGTGGTGTTACAGGCACCTCTTTCGTTGTATCATGAGGGTGTAACAGGCACCCCTTTCATTGTATCATAATGGTGTTACCGGACATTTTATTGTGCCATGATGGTGTTACAGGCATCCCTTTCATTGTTCCATGATGGTGTTACAGACACCTTTTCATTTTGTCATGATGGTGTTGCAGACACCATTTTATTGTGCCATGATGGTGTTACAGGCATCCCTTTCATTGTTCCATGATGGTGTTAAAGACACCTTTTCAGTTTGTCATGATGGTGTTGCAGGCACCTATTTCATTGTGCCATGATGGTGTTGCAGACACCATTTTATTGTGTCATGATGGTGTTACAGACACCTTTTCATTGTGTCATGATGGTGATACAGGCATCCTTTTTATTGTGTCATGATGATGTTGCAGGCAGCTATTTCATTGTGTCACGATGATGTTACAGGCACCCCTTTCATTGTATCATGATGGTGTTTACAGGCGGCCCTTTCACTGTGTTCGCTCCCAGCGACCAGGCCTTCAGCCCGTCTGCCTCCTGACGCCCTGAACAAACTGCTGGCTAACGTCACCGCCTTGACCGGTCAGTCAACGGCACGCATGCATTAGCATAATTATCATACTTCCTACATTAATTTCGTCTGACGGCGTGCTGTTTGGAATTTCTTTTCAGCTGTTAACGTAAGGGGAAATTTGAGTCTGTAAATGCCGACGATGATGTTAGTGAGTAAGTAGCTTGGTGTTTTACGCCCAGTCAGCCGTTACGGTTATATCAGAACGATGATGTTAGTGAGCACACCAGATATTATTCCGAGACATCATACATTTGCTTACAAAAATCTTTTTTAAAAAGAATAACGGCCCAGACAGACAGACAGACAGACAGACAGACAGACACACACACACACACACACACACACACACACACACACACACACACGCACGCACGCACGCGCGCGCACGCACGCACGCACGTACACACACACACACACACACACACCACACACACACACACACACACACACACACACACACACACACACACACACACACACACTCACTCACACACACACACACACACACGACACACACACACACACACACCACAACACACACACATACACACACACACACACACACACACACACACACACACACACACACACACCAGACACACACACACACACACACACACACACACACACACACACACACACACATACACACACAAGCACATACACACAACAACAACAACAACAACAACAACAACCCTCCCCAAAAAAAAAACCAACAAACAAAGAACACCCCAACAGCAGCAGCAACAACAACAGCAACAACGACAACCAACAACAACAGTAAGAAATTTCACTGTAACGAAACAATAATCCGTAACTTAAAATACTTGCTTACAAATACACCTTACAGTGCTCATCTCTAATTATGATTCCTGTATCATTTCAGTGCATGTGGAAATCGACAACGCCAGGGTAGAAAGACCTGATATGTCTGTGACGAATGGGGTCGTACACGTCATCGATAATGTCTTGATGCCCCAATATTCACACAAGTACTACTAATTCACAATGACGTCATCATACCTTCGTTCGCCCCAATCATCCGCCTGTTTTAAGATTTTTATTTTTTATTTTGGGAAAGGTTATGTTCGGCTATTCTCGTGGTTGTCTCGAAATATGATTTTATTTCAGAGCAGCCTATGTTCATAGGCTTTCTTAATTTGGTTCCAAGTAGAAAGGTGTATGTCAATGCGTCAACTGTTTGCAAGAAGCTTGGACTGGATGCTGGAAAATGTCAATAAATGACAGAAGTAGCGTACGTCGTTCTTTGTTTTGCTGTCGCAAGTTTGATAACGAATTTAATTAAATTGTTCACATGAGGCTAGTTCTTTTAATATGTTATGTTCTCTCTCGCTCTCTCTCATAAAAAAGGAAAAACTAACATTATTTTTGTTTCAAAACTGCCGTTGAGTTTAGAAGTTTGCTTCGTGAGTGACGCTTAGCGAGACTGGATGTACTGGATGCATGATAAGTCAAGCTCAAGTGTCCCAGCTTATGTCGCACACCCATAGGCACGTGCTGTCTTCTCCTCTCTCTCTCTCTCTCCTCTCTCTCTCTCTCTCTCTTGGAAAAACACCAAGAAAGGCCACTGTAGACGTCAGACCAGCTGAGACACTTAAAATTGACCGTGTCTTGCTATAATCACTCAGGAAACCATAGTTTTCTAATTCATATGAACTTAACAGAGCATTTTAGCACATAATCTTCCATATTAGACTTTCTTTATGATCTCTTTTAGTTCTACCCGTTGGGGGAAGGCAACAACATAATTTGAGTAGGTCAGTTCCTTTAACATTGCCATACATGTACGTCATTAAAGTTGAATATATACATCTAAAAGTTAAAAAGAAAAAGAAAAAAGAAGATTGTGACTTTTTGTCTTTTTCACAAATTAACAAGAAAGTATAAAGTGACTATAAATTATATAGGCTCAATAAATATTATTTTTAAAAAATCAAAACATCTATGAAAAATATATAAAAAATAATGGGGGATGGGGGGTAATTGTACACTATTGTTTTCATATCTCTTCAAATGTTTAACTGACTACAAAAACAAAGGGAGCCTCTCTTTGGCTCTTCCTGCTTTTCACGGAGTTATCTGTTTATATTTTCAGCACTGAACAAAAGCAATAGAAATACCAAATGGAACTCCATCAAAAGCAGATCCAAAAAAAAAAAAAAAAAAAAAAAAAAAAAAAATCAGTAAAAATATATATAATGGAAGAATGAAAGGTTTTTATTTACTGAATGTGTCGAAAGACTTGACTTACTTGTTTGTCATGCTGCGGAATATTCCCTGTATTTACCTTGCTTTCAACACACATACACACGCACGCACGCATACACCACCCACCCACACACACACACACACACACACACACGCACGAACGAAAAATCAACACACAAAAAATTAGTGTTTATCGGGGCATTGCTGATTTTTCTTGATACATATCCTCATCTGAGTGTTCTGACAAAATTGATTCCAGTTTCATCTTGGTCGTGTTAACAACTGGTTAAAGCAAACAGACCTGTTTGCAGAGGTTTTTTACACAAACTGCAGCAAAACTCCCTCGGACTTGCCACTGTTTTCACAAATCAGCCATTTAACTCCACTATTTGTTGCCAAGTACAATCGGAACACATATCGATTTGGAACAAGTTCCAAGATCATCGACCTTTTATTCAGTGTTTTATTTGTATGTATGACTGTAGGCCAATCTGTCTATGTATGTATGTATGTATGTATGTATGTATGTATGTATGTATGTATGTATGTATGTATGTATGTATGTATGTATGTAGGTAGGTATGTATGTATGTATGTATGTATGTATGTATGTATGTATGTATGTATGTATGTATGTATGTATGTATGTATGTATATGTGTGTGTGTGTTGTGTGTCGTGTGTGTGTGTGTGTGTGTGTGTGTGTGTGTGTGTGTGTGTGTGTGTGTGTGTGTGTGTGTGTGTGTGTGTGTGCGTGTGTGTGCGTGTGTGTGTAAGTTTCTTGTATTATATCTTTTTTAAATACCTCTCTGGCCTCATCAGATATATATGAATATTTATGGCGTCGACACAACAATTTACTTGGAATCGCCACGCAACAATTTACTTTACTGCCCGAGCTCTTAATCTTCAAAACAATATTGATTGTCCCTTCCAGAATGGTGGAAAACTGGATCCATAGTCAATACTGAGAAATTCCTCTTTTGTCTGTGTTTTGAATTACAAAAAAATAATAATATATATATATAAAACAAAACGCAAGCAAATACTCTGAACTAGTTTACGCGCCCAGTCCGGTAATCACAGTTGTCCGGAATACGCTAAAACAGTCTATTAAAGAAATGGGACAGCGTAAAATAGCATTGGCGGTATTTTGCATAGATACCACTTGATAAATACGCACGTGCGATGTATAAAAGAAATGAGTGAACATAGCATAACGTAAAACAGATTTATTAGTAATAACGATCATTTTTAAAACACAAATTCTGCAAACGTTCTGAGCGCTTTATAAAGTACGTGTGGGGAAATAAAAAGAAAGAAAGAAAGAAAAAATCATACAAGGCATGCATATACATTGCGTATTAACTCACTGACGAATAATTAATAATGATAGTAATAATTTGTGACGCGTCAAAAATTACTATGAAGACGGATATAGTAACCACTCATACACAAGCATAGCCTAGAGCAAAAACAGAGACACACTTAAGTTAGTAAACGTGGTGTTGAACGTCCACAGAAACCATAAGGCTTATTAGGGACGGGGAGAAGGGGGGGTATGGAGGTGGGGGGGTAGAGGTAGGTTATACAGCTATCGCTACACTTGTCACCAGCAGAATAACTTCTACATTAAGATGGGCATGGCAGTGACGAGAGCCATTTTAATGTTTCATTAATTGTGAGGGACAAAGTCACAAGACTGTCCAAAGACCACAACTTTTGGAAAGAAAGGAGAGCCGTAGCAGATTCGAACCGAGTTTCCCTCTGCTTACCAGCCTAACGCCATACCGGCTCACAAGAGACACACGCAATTACGTGTCTTTCATGTACACACCGGCACGCATGCGCACACATGATTGACCCCTTCACTGCCATCATGTCATTTAAAAACGACCAATAAAAGTCTAAAATGTGTCTGCCTTTGTCTTCTTTTTCGCACTGGCATGTGAAAGGATTTTTCATCAAAACACATAATATTGAAGGTAGATTGTTATAGTACCGGAAAATACACTGTTTGTAGGCGCGTCCGTGCATATTTCAGCTCGGAAATTTTACAGGCTGGGGCAGTGAAGGGGTTAAGAGAAAACAAAACGGGCGGCCCA
>OY757547.1:14115346-14157846 GCA_963584105.1 Alviniconcha strummeri
AAAGCGAAGCACGGAAACTCGAAATTATCTGAGATGATCTATAAGTAAAAAGTCGGTTCGAAGGAGAAAAACGTGTGTGGCTTTGCATGAAGTGACGGGACATGATGCATGCTTATATGCTGTACACAGAACTCGCCGAGACGGCAGCAGTTTCACGTGGCACTAGCAATGTAACAACCAAATAGCGGTGTCAGTTGCATCACTGCGGTGGATATGGTCAAAAACGAGCTATATAAAGCTACAGTCACTCGTTCAGAATCACATGTTACAGGAGCGGCAGTGAGTCTGCTCGAGAGCGGAGAATAGAGCTATATAAAAGTTATCAACAAGAAGGAGAGAGGCGTGGAAAGAGGAAGTGCTTGACAATCTTCTTTGAAAGGACGAGAGAAGGTCATCGCCAAACAGATGAATATAGAAACGTTCCAAAGGCACCTTTGGAGAATGTCCTGAGAGACGTGGTCGAGCTCATATATCAATAGTCTTTTTCTGAGAGAATAGTTAGTTAGTAATTGGATTTTAACTCCTGTTAACCGCACAAAACTCCTCTCATGTGTCAAAAAACCATTTCTCTTTGACAGTCAAATCCATGAAATCAACCCTACACAAGAATAAAAGAAAATTACCTATACAAGCATAAACATAAATTTTGTTAATCCCTTCAACATTGCCTTTGTTAAGTATAGTATATTTAGATATAGATAGTATAGTATAGATATTGACAGAACAAGGAAATGAAGCTGCAGATGGAAATGTTTGTTCGTTTTCTACTTTTCCACGCCAATTTGCGTCTTCAGTCCGTTCTTCTCTATGAATCGGTCTACTGCTAGAGACTTTCAGTCCGGTCTATGCCCAGCTGAGCTTTTCCACTTGCATTTGTTTCCTGTAATAATCTAGTATTGCTTAATGTGATTTCACGGCAGTTCATGATGTCAGTCATGATGTGTGTGTGTTTTTTTTTTTTTATTGATTTCCTGTTCCAGAAATAATTTCCTTAATTAGGCCATGTCGGAGCTGGGGGTTTCAGAAACAAACGACCAGAACTTCCCAAGAGGAAAAACAACAGCAAAGCAAACAAACAAACAAAGCAAAACAACACACACACACACACACACACACACACACACACACACACACACACACACACACACACACACACACCACACACACACACACACACACACACATTGGAATACTGATGTGTACAATGATACACAAAATTTTATTCGAAACATTGCAACGCACGTACGGGTTGATACCGAAATAATTGAAAGTCGATGAGGTGGCGGTGACGTCATTCCAAGGCGACCGCAGGATCCGGGAAGGCGTCATCCACGACGTCACGCTACTTCCAGTTTCATTGAAAACAATGTTTACCACCTCGATGCCGTTGCTGTACATACGCAACGCGACCTGTGGAGCAAACAGAGGACACGGGGGGGATGGAATGGGGGGTTGGGGGGGGGGGGAGAGGGGGGAGTGGGAGAGGGAACAGCCTTTGTAATCGACCGAAAAGAAGAAAAAAGTGTGTATAGCAAATGTTCCTTTAAAACGACCTCATCGATGAGCAAGCAAGAAAATAATTTAAAGAGGCAGATGTAAATATAGCAAAAACAAATTTATATATATATTTTTTTTAAAGAAACAAACAATAGAAAACAACAACAACAAAGAAAAAGAAAAACAGGAGAAAAATCAAACACGCAACCACTCAACCCCCCCCCCCAATAATATTTTTTAAATAATAATAATAAAAACAACAAACAAACAACTCCCCAAACAAATGAAAAAACAACAACAACAAAAAACCAAAAACAAAACAAAAACAACAACAACAACAAAACAACAACAGCAACAACAACAACAAAAACCTACCACGTTATCTAGTGTAAAGGTTTACAGTAGACACCTTTGACAGTCAAATCCCCCACCCCCCCCCCCTTTATACCTTTCTCTTAAGACTAAAAAACAGCAACACCCTATTGCCTTTTACCACGTAAACAAATCGTCCTCCCAAGACCAACACTCTTCTTTTTAATACCATGCTTTCAGATCTTCCCTTCATATTTCCATGTAAATAAGTCCCTTCCTAAGGACCACATCTCTCTTAAGGCCATACGTTTATTTATCCTTAGGTTGATTTTTGAAAGAGGGATTCGGATCCACTGTATACTGTGGGTCCGAACTCAGCGAGCAATCAAACCATGACACAGAACAGTGAAATACGTGTAAACAGGTCCAGTCAATCTGGCCCCGATAAACAATGTATTGGTTTACCCCAAGACCAGACATAATAACAGACTGTTTATGGCACACCATCTCGTAAGAGCCGGGAGTGCTTACAAAGACATAAGGATACACTCATTTCATCACACACACACACACACACACACACACACACACACACACACACACACACACACACATGCACAGAGAGAGAGAGAGAGAGAGAGAGAGAGAGAGAGAGAGAGAGAGAGAGAGAGAGAGAGAGAGAGAGAGAGAGAGAGAGAGAGACAGACAGACAGACAGACAGACAGACAGACAGAGACACAGAGAGACAGATAGTGAGAGAGACACAGACAGACAGACAGACAGACAGACAGACAGACAGACACACGCACACACACACACGCACGTACACACAGACAAAGGCGTTCATGGCAGGTCTAAACACACAGCCTCAGTCTTAATGTAGGGGAGTGGGGATGGGGAGTTGAGGGGAAGCAGGTTGGAAGCATGGATGAAGAGTCACAAGTCAGAGGTTGCTATAACATAACTTTTATTTGTACACCAACCAACCAGGAAACAGTGTCTGTTTTAGAAAAGACACAAGCAAACAAAACATTTAGAACATGAAAGCAAATGTAAAGTATAAACAACAGCCATTACTAATCTTATAAATACAGTAACCATGTAGTTTACCTGAAGGTTACTATAATACATGACAAAATGATTAATAATCAAGCACATAAATCGTGTGCTTGACTTACACTTAAAACCTGTACCTCACAGAGTCACGGTGAGTATACAAGAGACGGCCAGTCAATTAACTGATGAACTCTCAGTATAATGAAGTATACAATAAAGTAACAGTGAAGAATGTGGATTACCAGGCTCATTCTTAACTAAACGGGAAGCGTGAGATAATCGTTACAGCAGTTCCACTTAAGCACACAACGAGATGGATAGTGACACGGGTGGCACCTGGGTCCATGCCGTGAGCGGGAGGAAGTCAGTCATAAACTGACCAGCTCCAGCCTCGTCAAGTTACTCAAAGCGTTACAGCATGTTACTGTTACAGACTAGCAGAGCATATCCGGCTGTGAACAACGTCAAGCGTCTTACAGGAAGCGGGTAACGCAGCAAGAATCTAAACTGTTGATCTAGCTGCTCGATTAGTGAACAGAGACAAAGACCTAATTGCCACCACTGACGCGCATCACCGGCCAGTTCGGGTACACGCACAAAGACCCGGAAAGGGTTTACAAGCTAAGTAGAGTGAAAGTCTGCGCGCCCAAGACTCGGCCATACAAAAGCCGGATCAAGCAGAAATAACATGTCTCACAGTTTATACAATCACCCCTATGTACTAAACCATATTCAACTAGTAAAATGAACATTCCACAACTATGAAGTCAACATCTTCAAAGTGTTAGCCATGATATACCACCGATTTCATGTAGCAACATAGATCGGTAGGATACTAAACAAATAAGTTATGCCGCACTGCCGCACTGCCAAAGTACCCATACTTTAAGAAGGATAACTTTGCATCGGCAAAGCATCACTCTGAACATCCAACAATGGCAGCATAACATGCTAGTTACATATCAGCTAACCAGGGTTAGCTGCATACATTTTGGAAATACCGGTCTTCCTGTGGCATAAAGGTTTAACATTCGAACGCAAAACCAAGGTAGTCTGACGCCATAGCGGCTGCAACCAGGCGGCAATCTAACGCCGAAATTACCCACGTTCAAGAACCAAAATCAAGGCACGTTGTGAACATGATAACATTATAAACATACGTTATTTACATCAATAAGAAACAACAGAACAACAAGCCATAGAAAAATAACTACTTACAGGCTCTCCACCGATGAAAACATGAACACCGGCCGCAACAGTTAAACAAACAACCTGCCTCTGCAGGGACACTGGGGGAAAAGGGACGCTGCCTTTTGGCTTTTATGTTGCTTTACGTCCACGGAGGCGGGATGACCTATTAGGGACGGGGACAGAGTGGGAAAAGGGCCAGGGTGATTGGCTCGACCGCGGAAACCGCCCGAAAAAGACCGGAGAGACCGTAGACCGCCGCCAGAACAATGGAAGTGTTAAGGCGGTGTCCCCTCGCCATTGCCCAGCGACTTGTGCACTGCGCAATTGCTCTTTCAACTGCTGTGCTGGACAGAGTCACTAAGACAATGTCCGTTGCACCGCTGTTGACGAACAACTTGGACAACTCGAAGCAAAAGACGTCCAACTTGCTCAGCCCAGCTCCACCTCCCTACTCATGATCTCTTCTGGGCAAAAGTGAGGGTCCAGCTCCACCTCCCTCCTCTAAGATCTGTTGATCTTTTGATCTCGCCTGGACCCTGGGACGCTGCCGGCCCAGCACACAACTTTTAACACCTTAGATAATTGGGCCATAAAAACCCCACCCAATCAAAAAGGAAAAGGACCGGAAAGAAAAGGTTAAAGGGTATGGCCCGGAACATGTATACAATACACTCGGTTACATTAATCATTTTAATTGATCCCAGGTGACGTAAACCCAGCTTTTGTGAGCTTTACAAAAGCAACTCACGTCAGACTTGGGAAGCTGTCCGTTTGATCAGAGCTATTCTAATGTTCTATTCCAATATAACTGCACATACGGGGTAAGATTACACAGTTAATGTAGAAGTATTGAAACGGAATCGACCAGAATCGAAGCGTTCCGTTAATCAAGGTACCTATAGCTACGTTTTTGCTCTGTTCGGTCGTTTTCCGGAATTTCCCTCCCACCAACCCCCCTACAATTGTTTTTCAATGACCGACCACTACCAGAGCAATAGATAGTGGTGGCGAAATCGCCAGGTATTCCTGTCTAATAACAGTTATCAAAGATCCTTTTATTAGATTAACTGTAATGTTAACACGGTTATCAAACCCTTTATGACACATTCGGTAATAATGATGAGTCAATCAATGGAGCTGTCAACAAAACAAAACAGCAGCAACAACAGCAACGACAACAACCAACACACAAAAAGTGAAGGAAGGAAGCAAGCAAGGAAAACAAAGAGAAACTAATCTCTTACCTCCTTTATATCCAAAGAATCCCACACGTCCAAATATTTACTGCGAAAGTGGGAGTTGCATGGCCGTGACCCATTCAAAGTCAAGCATCCGAATTCAAGGGCAGTGTTGCCAAAGGGGGCGTCGTCATGGTGACTGTAGTTAGTCCAAGCATCGTACACTGAAATGCCGCAGCCTGCTTGGGCTCTAAAGGCAAGGGCCCAGCCATCGTGCCATACGATGTCTGAAACCAGCGTGAGGAATGAATGAAGGGATGTAGAAAGGAATGGAGGAACTGAAGAAGGAAGCAAGGAAGGAAGGAAGAAAGGAAGGAAGGAAGAAAGGAAGGAAGGAAGGAACAGAAAAAAGTAGGAAGGAAAGACGACATAATCAACAAATCAGTGACTCTCTCTCTCTCTCTCTCTCTCTCTCTCTCTCTCTCTCTCTCTCTCTCTCTCTCTCTCTCTCTCTCTTATATAATAAGTTTTGCATGTCTGTCGTCAGCACTGGGAAACAAATTTTAACCACCAAACTAAGCACCTGTGCATTAAAAGGGGAATCGATCTAGTCCGAAAAAGTACCCCCCCCCCCCCCCCCCCAAATTAAAAATAAAATAAAAATTAAAATAAATGTGCAAACATTTCCATCAGCACGCTTGTTCTGGCAGAATTAATACAAAAAAGTGCTTTTCCCTCTCCAAATTTGAGCTCCTTGGGGGGTTAACTGTCATCTTAGTTCGCTCCTTACCAGTGAAGAGAGCAGAAAAAGTTGTCTCGTGGCGTCTTTGATATTATTGCCAGTAGCACTCACGGTGTAAAGCAGACAGAAACTCGTGCAAACCAGACATAAGGTGGAACTAGTCAAAGCATTACTTCAGTACTGTTGAAAATCAACAAATCCCACTCAAAAATCTGTGAAAGACACAAAGAGGTGTAGACTAGGTCGGGGCAAGTCTTGGGTGGCCAGCTGACCGCTGAACCTAATCAAGGATGGGAAGGGTACCCAAACCATTTTCGGCACCACTATTAGACACTCGATCCTGCCAGAAAACCTGAGAATTAAGGCACTGCATGCCGATAATGGCCAGCAGGCAAAACGTACTCAGAGTCAGAGATCAAGCTTCTCTTTCAAGAAAACAGTACCCACAGGGTTTCATAATGTACACTGATGGCTCAGTCACCAAAGACCAGTCAGGGTGGGGTTTCACTGCCAAACAAGGTGCGACCACCATCCATGAAGACAATGAATCCTATATGGTCTCAGCCTCCAGCCTGACAATAGAAGTAGTCGCACATTGCCCCAGGAAGCAACAGTCCCACCACATAATTATGTCATCCTCGACACAGATTCAACGAGCCTGCTGAAAAAAGGTGAAAACATGAATCAGCAGAACAGGTTGGCGTATATGTCAGTGCCACCCTCTAAATCTCCTGTGGATGTACTGCCCTTGATATACAGGAGTCAAAGGTAATAACCGAGCAGACAGATTGGAAGGCAAAGCAACCATCACGAATGGCGTACGTCTCGGAAGATCTGATGTGTTGAGAAGCTTGATACACTACCTGCGGGCAGAAAGCCAAGGACGTCACACCATCTGGAAGCGCTCTATGATCTTCCTTGAAAGTCAGAGAAAGGCAGTCGGAAGAACAATGGCGTTGTTTTAAAGGCAATACTGGGGAAACCTCTGAGAGAAGGGATGGAGCGTATATGTGCTTTTCCGAGCGTATAGATGCCATCTTGAACTGGATTGAACTCACGGACGTCTTTTCATGACTTCGAAGCGTCCTTTCTTCTTCTTCTTTTTTAACAATCACGATGGGGAAATCGAGTGAAACGTTGACGTGGGTCTTCTTCTTTTTCCTCTCTCTCTGTTTGTCGGTCTGTCTCTGTCTGTCTGTCTGTCTCTCCGCCGTTTGTATCATCGTCCTGCAGATTGTTTGCAACGAATGAATTGTAGTGAACTAGAGTCTTAAATGCCCAGACAAGCGGATTCGTTTTTCAGAGATTTTGTGGCTTGCGCATAGTTAATTCATACTGTGGGTTTTCTTCAGCTGTGCATCTTTGGACAGGAGCCAGTGGAAAGACAGAAAAGGGGAGAGGGGGTGGGGGTGGACGAACCTCAGAGAGGAAGGGCAGGATAATAAATGAGAGAGAGAGAGAGAGAACTCGAACTCGAAAACTTTATTTTCCAAGGATTGTAGTTTAGGTTCATTTAGACCTGTCTAACAACAAGTCCTTGCTAAACTACTGAATAAGTGAAACATGGAGAAACAGAGAGAGAGAGAGAGAGAGAGAGAGAGAGAGAGAGAGAGAGAGAGAGAGAGAGAGAGAGAGAGAGAGAGAGAGAGAGAGATAAAAGAACACTGACCTATGACGGGCTGAAAGTACCAGCTGTCGTCATCTTCGACGTAGCTCGCGTTTCTCTGATAAGCCACGACGTCAGTGAGACAGCATGTCAGTCGCGTGGTGTGGTAGGACCCTGCCCGACATGACGGGTGTTGGTGGCACCACAAGACACAAGCCGAGAGGGTTCGGACGTTGGTCACTACACGGAGACACGGACTCTGCAAATCTACACCTCTGTAACGATGCACCAGAGATCCGCTCGCGGAGATTTCCCCTGCCACGACCGGCATGCAGAAGGAGAGGGCTAAGATTAGCCCAAAGCGGCGGCCTGTTAGCATCATTGTTGTCTTTGCCAGTCGATCAGATATTAAACAAAATATGTTCGCACGGTTTAAAAAATCACATGTAGCCTACCTAAGTATTCAAGAGTACTTGGTTTACTTCCAGCTCCAAGTCATTTTTTGAAGGGGTTATTTCCGACTGCCGCTACGTCCGCAAGCGAGAGTCTCCGTGCGTCCATCCGCCAGCTTGTGACTTCTTCAAACTCAGTGGGATTTTTCAGGCCTGTGTAAATAATATGATAAATGTAAAATGCATACAGTAGCAGTACTATTGACAGAGATGTAGCTGTTTTTTCGTCCTAAGGTAACCAACTGCGTTGACAAGACGCAAAAATCTCAAGAGCTAACAAGAACAAATGTTTTTTGCACGCACTTTAACTGAGCGGCTTTGTTTATCAGCCCTTAAGCTGTCACAAGTCGTAGGAAGTGGTTGGTTGATCGGATGGTGGTCTCCGCGACACAGGCAATCGTACTCAGATAAAACAGATGGAGACAAGAAGCACGCTCACAAAGCCCATTATTTTTTCAATGCGCAGGACCAGACCACCCGACTAACTTTGTTGCATGCACTTTAACTGAGCGACTTTGTTTATCATCCCTTCTGTCACGAATCGCAGGAGGTGGTTTGTAGTGCATGTATAGCCTAGTGTCTCTTGCTGATTTTAGTAACTTGAATGAAGTGTTTTCGTTTTTTGTTGTTGTTGTGTTGTGTTGTGTGTGTGTGTGTGTGTGTGTGTGTATGTGTGTGTGTGTGTGTGTGTGTGTGTGTGTGTGTGTGTGAGAGAGAGAGAGAGAGAGAGAGAGAGAGAGAGAGAGAGAGAGAGAGAGAGAGAGAGAGAGGGAGGGAGAGAGAGAGAGTGATGTTTTTAAATATGTTGTTGCTATTCGCACTTGATAATATTTCATCTGATTCAGGATTCTTGCTACTGCTTCTTCTTCTTCTGCTTCTTCTTCTATTTTTTTTATGTTTTTATTTATATTTTTTAATACGTCATCCATGAACTGCTCACTTGTAACCAAAGATCACACAGGAACACAGAAATATTCATGCTTGGTCGATCGATTTCTTTCGAATATTATTCATATACTTTAGTGCTTTTGGGAAATAATGAAACATAGAAAGAGAAGCGCCACAAGCTAAGGAAACAGTAAAAACAAATCTGCAGAACGAGGCCCAGAGCGCTCGTGTAGAATCAACACACAAGGGAGTTAATCAGCGCTCGAAAGACGTCACACAAGCACAAAGACCTGAGTCGCATACGGTAACTCTCACCTGGCACGCGTGTAAACTCAAGGTACGTAAACTCCACCGGACATGCTGAGCTCAGGAGCTGTGTGAAAGTCGAGGTGGCTGTCCTGAGCTCCCGTCCCTAATAAGCCTGCGGTTTCTGTGGACGTAAAGCAACACTTCAACAACAACAACAACCGGCCATGGGCCTCGCTGTGCTTCAGATGCAACAGTGACATTTCACTCTGAAGCTAAGGTGTAAATGTGTGTATTTTTGTGTTTAGGCCTATATGTTGAACCAGTTTCGAGATCAAAAGACTATGTCCGGTCTTGAATAAAAATGAGTTCCGTCTTATGCCTGTGGACACTTGTGTCGCCGAGTGTTCCTTCCTGAAATGTAGGGTGTATATGCCACTGTGGGGCATCCTTTTCTGAGGATGTACCTCTGGTGGAGTGTACCTTGTATATACTTGCATGCCAGGTGAGAGTTACTGTGGGCAACTCAGGTCTTTTTTATTGTGCTTGTGTACGTCTTTCGAGTGCTAATTAACTCCCTTGTGTGTTGATTCTGCACGAGCTCTCTGGGTCTCGTTCTGTTTTAGATTTGTGACAATGCACTTTGAGGCTAACATGTAAATGTGTGTAGTTGTGTGTTTATATGTTGAGTCAGTTTCGAGATCAAAGGACTATGTCTTGAATAAAAATTGTGCTTGTGTGATGTCTTTCGAGCGCTAATTAACTCCCTTGTGTGTTGATAAGGAAACAATAATAGTATTTTACAATTACGATGGAGAAAAAAGAAAAAAAAGAAAAGAAAAAAAAAAAGAAGGCATTATTCACAAAATTAATATTAATTCATAACTTTCGTTCCAGAGTTTGTATGAACAAATTGCACTCTTCAAGAAATCAATGCAAAGCAAAACCAGTCGTTTCCGTGTTCCCACCCAAGATTTCAGCAGTTAGCGGAACACAAAGCGTTAATCAGTTCTTGGATTGTTTCGTAGAAATGTTCCCCCAAGCATTTTGGGGGGTGTTATATGCCTGTTCAAACGGTAGCTTCACAGAGTAAAATTATTTTTTTCGCAGAATTATGTTTTGTATGCGCAGGTGTTTTTTAACTGCTTTTTATACACTTCTTTCACTCGATAGCCTGTTTTGGGTCCATCTTTTTTAGATTCAAACCGATCAGACAACCCAGTTATGCACACAGTCCACGATAAAATATTAGATAAAGTTATCGAAACGGGCAAAGGACAGAAAGTAAAGGCGAAATAGCTGAAACAGACATGCCGACCGGTCAAGAGATGTACAAGTAAATATTTACAGAATCTTACCCCAGGAGAATGTTCGCTTCTGTGGTATGTGTAAATTTTGCCAACAAAACTAGATGGTACACAAATCAAGAAATTTATACAGTAAATAGCAATCAACTTTTCAGTATATTAGAAAGGGCATGGTGATGTCAGGAATAAATGACGTCAGAAGGCATCAACATTGTTGCATTGTTTGTGGAGAAAAGACACGTGATCGGATGGTATGCCAAGATTAATGAATAATTCATTAACAAAGCAAACAAGGCAAGCCATGTCGCCTGGTGTTCCTTTTCGGCATAACATGCACAGTGACCTTTTAACTCATCCACTGGGGTACCTACTCACAGATCCACCCGAAAATAAATTTACCTGTTTACCTTCATGCTTCTCTTTCGACTAACCATAAAGACCTACCTGTCTCCACAACTACTTGTGTACCTGCCCATAGACGTACCCGTTCATGACCCTACCTGTTCATTTTCATACAGTCTTTCTGATAACCGTTAAGATCTAGCCGTCAACGTTTCTACTGTTCTACATGTCCATATATGTACATGTTCATCACTATACCTGTTCAGTTTATTTCTTCTTTTTCGGCGTAACCTGCGCAATGACCTTTCAACTCATCTACTGGGACAGCTATATACACACATATCCACCCGAAAATAAATTTATTTGTTTACCTTCATGCTTCTCTTCCATCTAACCACAACTACTGCCTGTCTCCACAACTACTTGTGTACCTGCCCATAGATGTACCCGTTCATGACCCTACCTGTTCATTTTCAGACTTTCATTATGATAACCGTTAAGATCTAGCCGTCAACGTTTCTACTGTTCTACATGTCCACAGATGTACCTGTTCATAACTGTAACTGAGCAGTTTATTTCTTCTTTTTCGGCCTAACATGCACAACGACTTTTGAACTCGTCTACTGGGGTACCTACACGCAGATCCACCCGAAATTAAATTTACCTGTTTACCTTCATGCTTCTCTTCCGTCTAACCACAAAGACCTACCTGTCTCCACAACTATCTACCCGTCACCGTTTCTACTGTTCTACATGTCCACAGATGTACCTGTTCATCACTATAAGTATACCTGTTCAGTTTATTTCATTTGGGGGGGGGGGGGGGGGGGCATAACCTGCACAATGTCCTTTCGACTCGTCTACTGGGGTACCTACAGATATATCCACCCGAAAAGGAATGTACCTGTTTACCCTCATGCTTTTCTTTGGACTGACAATTAATACCCACCTGTCTCCACAACTGCTTCTGTACCTGCCCATAGATGTACCCGTTGATGACCCTACCTGTTCATTTTAATACAGTCTTTCTGATGTCCGTTAAGCTCGACCCGTCCACGGTTCTGCTGTTCTACATTTCCACAGACTTACCTGTTCATCAATATACCTGTTCGGTTTATTTCTTAATTTTTCGGCATATCCTACGCAAAGACCTATCAACTCATCTACTGGGGTACCTACCCACAGATCCACCCGAAAATAAATGTATCTGTTTACCCTCATGCTTCTCTTTCGTCTAACCTTAAAGACCTACCTGTCACCACAACTATTTCTATACCTGCCAAAAGATGTACCCGTTCATGGCCCTATCTGTTCATTTTCATACTTTTATTCCGATTAACCATTTAGATCTACCCGTCAACGTTTCTACTGTTTTACATGTCCACAGATGTACCTGTTCATCACTATACTGTTCTGCATGTCCACAGATGTACCTGATCTTCTCTATACCTGTTCAGTTTATTTCTTCTTTTTCGGCATAACATGCACAATGACCTTTCAATTCATCTCTGGGTACCTACCCACAGATCCACTCGAAACTATATTTACCTGTTTACCCTTTGCCTAAGAACAAAGACCTACCTGTCAACACAACTACTTGTGTACATGCCCATATATGTACCCGTTCATGACGCTACCTGCTCATTTTCATACTTTCTTTCAGATTAACCGTTAAGATCTACCCGTCAACATTTCCACTGTTCTACATGTCCACAGACGTACCTGTTCATCAATTTACCTGTTCGGTTTATTTCTTATTTTTCTGCGTATCCTACGCAATGACCTTTCAACTCATCTACTGGAGTACCTACCCACAGATCCACCCGAAAATACATTTACCTGTTTACATTCATGCTTCTCTTTCGTTTAACCATAAAGACCTACCTGTACCACAACTACTTAGGTACCTGCCCATATTTGTATCCGTTCATGGTACTACCTGTTCGATATTTTCATTCCGATTAACCGTTTCTACTGTCAACGTTTCTACTGTTCTACACGTCCACAGATATACCTGTTCATCACTATACTGTTCTGCATGTCCACAGATGTACCTGTTCATCACCATACCTGTTCAATTTATTTCTTCTTTTTCGGCATAACATGCACAATGACCTTTCAACTCATCTCTGGGTACCTACCCGCAGATCCACCCGAAAATAAATTTACCCTCATGCTTCTCCTTTGCGTAAGAACAAAGAACTACCTGTCACCACAACACTTGTGTACCTGCCCATATATGTACCCGTTCATGACCCTACCTGTTCATTTTCATACTTTCATTCAGATTAACCGTTAAGAACTACCCGTCAACGTTTCCACTGTTCTACATGTCCACAGACGTACCTTTTCATCAGTATACCTGTTCAGTTCAATTTTTATTTTTCGGCATAACCTGCGCAATGACCTTTCAACTCATATACTGGGGTACCTACACACAAATCCACCCGAAAGTAAATTTACCTGTTTACCTTCATGCTTCTTTTCCGTCTAACCACAAAGGCCTACCTGTAACCACCACTACTTGTGTACATGCCCATAGATGTACCCATTCATGACCCTATGTGTTCATTTTCAGACTTTCATTCCGATTAACTGTTAAGATCTATCCGTTCACGGTTCTACTGTTCTGTATGTCCACAGATGTACCTGTTCAGCAGTATACCTGTTCAGTTTGCTTCTTTTTCGGCGTAACCTGTACAATGACCTTTCAACTCATCTACTGAGGTACCTACACACAGATCCACCCGAAAACATATTTACCTGTTTACCTTCATGCTTTTCTTTCGTCTAACCACAAAGACCTACCTATCACCACAACTTGTGTAC
This sequence comes from Alviniconcha strummeri, assembly GCA_963584105.1. Taxonomy (NCBI): domain Eukaryota; kingdom Metazoa; phylum Mollusca; class Gastropoda; family Provannidae; genus Alviniconcha; species Alviniconcha strummeri. The sequence goes on from OY757547.1 coordinate 14,128,993, forward strand.
ATGCACCTAGATGTACCCGTTCATGACCCTACCTGTTCATTTTCATACAGTCTTTCTGATAACCGTTAAAATCTACCCGTCAAGGTTTCTACTGCTCTACGTGTAAATAGATACACCTGTTCATCAGTATACCTGTTCAGTTTATTTCTTCATTTTCGGCATAACATGCACAGTTACCTTTCCACTCATCTGCTGGGGTATGTACACACAGATCATCATGCTTCTTCTTTGCCTAAGAACAAATACCTACCTGTCACCACAACTACTTGTGTACCTGCCCTTAAATATACCCGATCACGACCCTGCCATTTCATTTTCATAATTTAAATATTCTATATGATTAACCGCTAAGATCTACCCGTCAACGTTCTACTGCTCTACCTGTCCACAGATATATCCGTTCATGAGTATGCCTGTTCAGTATTTCTCCCTTTTCGGCATAACATACACAGTTAAATTTCCGCTCATTTGTTGGGTACGTACACACAGATCCAACCGGAAATAAATTTACCTGTTTATCTTCATACTTCTGATTTGTCTAACAACAAAGACTTACCTGTCACCCCAAATACTTGTGTACCTGCCCACGGATGTACCCTTCCATGACCCTACCTGTTCATTTTCATACTTTATTTCAGATTAAACGCTAAGATCTACCCGTCAACGTTTCTACAGCTCTGCATGACTATGTTTATCTGTTTATTTTCATGTTTCTCTTTCGTCTAACCACAAAGACCTACCTGTTACCAGATGTACTCGTGTACCATTATATATACCCGTTCATGAGCTACCTGTTCATTTTCATACTTCAATTTAGATAAACCGCTAAGATCTACCCGTCAGCGTTTCTACTGCGCTGCATGACTATGTTTATCGTCATGCTTCTCATTCGTCTAACCACACAGACCTACCTGTCATCACAACTACTTGTGTGCCTTCCCATACATGTACCCGTTCATGACCCCACCTGTTGATTTTCATACTTTAATTCTGATTAATCGCTAAGATCTAACTGTCATCGTTTCTACTGCGCTGCAACACCCTGTTTAACTTCATGCTTCCCTTTCGTCTAACCACAAAGACCTACCTGTCACCACAACTACTAGTGTCCTTACCTACAGGTGTTCATGACCTTACTTGTTCATTTTCTTACTTAAAATCACATTAACTGCTAAGATCTACCCGTCAACGTTTCTACTGCGCCACATGTCCACATTTGTACCTGTTCATCAGTATACCTGTTCAGTTTATTTATTCTTTTTCGGCATAACCTGCACAACGACCTTTCAGCTCATCTACTTGGGTACCTGCACACATATCTACCAGTAAGTAAATTTACCTGTTTGTCTTCCTGCTTCTCTTTCGTCTAACCACAAGACCTACCTGTCACCACAACTATTTCTATACCTGCCCACAAATGTACCTGTTCATAACTTTACCTGTTAATTATACTTTTATTCCGATTAACCGCTAAGATCTACCCGTCAACATTTCTACTGCTCTACATGTCCACAGGTGTACCTGTTCATCACCAAACCTGTTCAGTTTATTTGTTCCTTTTCGGCATAACATCCACAATTAACTTTCAACTCATCTACTGGGGTACGTACACACAGATCTACCAAAAAATAAAGTTACCTGTTTATCTTCATGCTTCTCTTTTGTCTAACTACAAAGACCTACCTGTCACCACAACTACTTGTGTACATGCCCATAGATCTACCCGTTCACTACCCTACCTATTCATTTTGATTATTTCATTCTGACAAACAATTTGTACTTGATATTTGAAAATCAGCTCAGGTTCTGAAATGTTTAATAATTGTTATAATTATAATAATAATAATTATAGTGCAGAATGTACATGTGAGGAACAAAAATCATACAAAGACGTGTGAATGTATGAGCGAGAGAAATACTGTAACGATGGATGAATTTTTCTGAATAAAAGCCCCACAATGATGTGCTTGGCAAAAAAAAAAAAAAAAAAAGAATAGTCCCGTGTTTGGACGAGGGCTGGCTGTAAAAAAACAAAAAACAAAAAACAATTTGTACTTACCTTTCTCTCGCCTGTTGTTCTAAATATTCGGAGATTTACCTTTTCATCAATCAACCGTTCAATTTGTGTGTATTTTTCACCCAAGGCTTTACATGCATACTTATCTGTCAACTCATCTGCTGGTCTGCGTACCGACAGACCCACCCGAAAATGAATGTACCTGCTAATTTTGATGCAACTTGATATGTGAACTTACCTGTCCACTTACAGACCCGTCTATATACCCACCGATCATGTTCATCTTGATCATTTCTTTCCGGTTAACCACGAAGATTTACCTCTACACTCACCTCCTAGTCCAAAGATACTATTACCTTAATGGAAATGTATGTGGACAGATCAGAAGATTCCACAGGTGTATTAATCATCTAAATTATTTGTGGTTAGGGAGAGGCATAACTGTGCCGACATGTTTGCAGTGAGCCGTGAAGAATAGCAGAAAAATGCTTATGTGGATAAACGGGCTGTTTTGTGACTATCACCCGAGTGTACAGGCATGCGGCTAGCTCGTTATATATTTTTCATACATTAACTGACGTGTAGGTATGTGGTTTAGGAGACAATAGCCTGAATGGGCATGTATGTGGTGCACAGTTCTATTTAATGAACGGGCAACTCTGTCGGTCTGAAAACCATACAGGTAGACGCGTCGAAATACTGTTACATGGTATTGAATGATTTGGTTTCTTAGCTGGTGCGCTATGGCCCTCAGAGCAGGTGCGCCACCAATCATAGGGGTTTGTAGGTAGGTAGTCCAATAACTTTGTGGTTTCCTATCCAATCATTTGGAAAGAATAATAATTTATTTGAATTTATTTCATCGACAAGAAAGGTAGATCAATTATCATTCATATGTGTGGAGAAGGTAGGTGCTCATACTTAACCATGGTGGTAGAATAAAACACATTAATTACTATTATGTAGATGTATATTAGCAGCCGGTAGATCTGTAGTTACGCGGGTAAGCCTCTGTGTCTTCAGTTTACTACGTTCAATTTTGCATTAGATCTAGCCATTAGATCTAGACATTTTCTTCTGAATGATTACAGACTCGACTAAATGAATTTTAGTAGACTCGATGTGCTGTCTTGATAATGAAACATATTTATATTCTGCCAATGTAGGCGCAGGTACGTTTACGATATTATTTCTGATGCAGCTGTGACCAGCAATAAACTGAATCAACAAATCAAACAGGATGCATATCACAAAAATGCGATCAACTGAATAATATTGGTAGTAGATTCGGTGTGCCAGTTCCAAGTTGCATAAGTTTGAAACTTTGGGTTCAAACGATCGAAGAACTTTGCAACTTGTCGCAGATCTCTGCAACTCGGTCTGGTGGGATGAAACCGAACGGTAAGTAAATCAACGTGGATGTGCAGTGAATAGGTTAACTTTCCATCTTTCATCTCTTGTCATTATAAAAAAAAAAATTGTGCTACTCTCATTTAATGCCAGCCTGTTTCTTGACGTATGCGACGACGAAATTCGAGGCAGAAATTTCGACATTGATTGAAAGATTTCACGTCTTTCACGACTATGCAACACGGAAAGGTATGGTCAAATCGCACGTAAATAAATCAGTCCAGTACATGAAACTGATAGGAAATCAATCTCTCTTTTATATGGTATGGTTTATTTTTATTTTGGTGTTGTATATATTTACCAGTTTGACAATTCATGACGGTACCCTCTGTTGAGAACTTTGCAACTTCCCCAAACTGGCTGTTTGTCGCAGAAGTTTGTAACACCGTCGGGTGTGGTCAGATTAAAATAAAAATAATCTGAACCAGATAGGAAACATATAGAAGAATCTTTTATTTTTCTGGTAGTACCATTCGCTTAATTTTCAGTGCCCTAGTTATTTAGCAGTAATTTAATTTCTGAAGAAAGTGACGACAAAAAGTAGCAGAAGTATGCAACTTTTGGAGTCGAGTTTGAAATTTCATGACGCTGTCACGCCGGTATGCATCACAGTGCAGTGTGTTTAAAATAAAGCAAAGTTAACACAAAGATATGTAACTGATAGGCAATTGTCTCATCTTTTACATGGTGCTATTCTCTTTAATTCCACTCCATAGTTATTATGCGGTATGCCCTGAAACAACAGCACCATCCAAAAAGACGTCTGCAACTTTTTGATTTTGGATGTTTGTCGCAGAAGTTTGCAACACGGTTCCGTGTGGTCAAAGTAAACGTGACATAATTTTTAGAATGTAAGGAACAGATAGAACAATCCTTCTTTCACGTGGTACCACTCTTCAAATTTTCTGTGCTCTAGATTTTTAACAATAAGCACGTTTCTGACACAAGTTGCTCGAAAAAGTTGCAGAAGTATACAACTTTTGGAGTCGAGTTTGAAATATTACGACGTCGTCACGCTGGTATGCATCACAGTGCAGTGTGTTTAAAATAAAGGCAAAGTGAACACAAAGATATGTACCTGGTAGGAAATATTCTCCTCTTTTACGTGGTACTGTTCACTTTACATTCCACTCCATAGTTATTAAGCGGTAGGCCCTGAAACAACGACACCATCCAAAAAATAGTTTGGAACTTTTCGATTTTGGATGTTTGTCGCAGAAATTTGCAACACGGTTTCGTGTGGTCAAAGTGAACGTGAGATAATTTTCAAAATGTAAGGAACAGATAGAACAATCTTTCTTCTTTCACGTGGTACTACTCTTGAAATTTTTCGTGCTCTAGATCTTTTACAATAAGCAAGTTTCTGACACAAGTGGCATCAAAAGGTTGCATAAGTATGCAACTTTTCGGCTCGATTCTCAATCTTTTTGACGCTGTCGCAGAAGTTTGAAACACGTCGTGGTGTTGTCAAACTAAACAAAATGTAATGACATGAGGGTACGGGATCGATAGAAAAATCTTTCATCTATTACATGGTGTGGTTGTTTTTAACACACGTGCTGTGAATTTTTAACGGTAACGTTTCTGAACTAAGGGTAGGCGACGCGTAGTAATACATTTTGGGGAAAAGTTGCAAACTTCTGCGATCGTGTGATCCCACCATCAGCCGCACAGGGTCATCTCTGGACGAATCACAAATTCACAGTTACTCCACCCCAGATCGAAACGCAAGTCACCAAAACACAAGCAAAAACCTGGGTCCAGTTCTACACACAACACAATCAAGCCTCAAAAGGTCAATAATAACACATCTCAATACTTACATTTTAATTATTTACAACTGAGAACGGTTATTTACATTTTAATTATTTTAAGGTATTTCCAGACAGGTGACTTGAGACGTATTCATTATAAAATTAAACGCAATTGATCAGATTAGAAGAATGTATGATTTGATGCACAATAACACAATTCATATTCCGCAGGAACTCACCACGGGAGTCTGTTTAAGTTGCTAACATATTCCACGGGAACTCACCACGGGAGTCTGTTTAACTCGCTAACATATTCCGCGGGAACTCACCACGGGAGTATGTTTAACTCGTTGATATGTTCCGTGGGAACTCACCACGGGAGTCTGTTTAAATCGCTAACACGGGAGTCAGTTTAACTCGCTAACATATTCCGCAGGAACTCTCCACGGGAGTTCGTTTAACTCGCTAACATAATTATTCCGCAAAAACTCACCATGGGTGTCTGTTTAAATCACTAACATATTCCGAAGGAACTCACCCCGGGAGTCTGTTTAACTCGCTAACATATTCCGTAGGAACTCACCACGGGATTCTGTTTAAATCGCTAACATATTCCGCTGGAACTCACCACGGCAGTCTGTTTAAACCGCTAACATATTCCGCTGGAACTCACCAAGGCAGTCTGTTTAACTCGCTAACATATTCCGCAGGAACTCACCACGGGAGTCTACTCAAATCGCTAACTCACCCCGGGAGTCTGTTTAAATCGCTAACAGATATATTCCGCAGGAACTCACCACATGAGTCTGTTTAACTCGCTGTCATATTCCGCAGGAACTGACCACAGGAATCTGTTTAATTCGCTAACATATTCCGCAGGAACTCACCACAGGAATCTGTTTAACTCACTAACATATTCCGCAGGAACTCACCACGGGAATCTGTTTAACTCGCTAACATATTCCGCAGGAACTCACCACGGGAGTCTGTTGAAATCGCTAACATATTCCGCAGGAACTCACCATGGGAGTCTGTTTAAATCGCTAATGGCCACGAGCAGCTGAAGCACGAACACTGAGAACCAAACCACAAGGAAGCGGCAACCCAGCAGCAATAATATGCATAAATCGATTTGAGTGCAAAGGCTATTCTTCTCTACAGCTAGAAGACAGCTCGCTAGGGCAAACGCAGCCTGTTCCTGCCTGTACCCTCCACAACATACAAACGACCACGCCAGCGCATTATTTATACAGACACAAAGTTTGTAGGTAAAGAGTCAACCAATCGAAAACACTGGATTGCCCTACGTCAACTGAATATACTGGTAACTGACAGGGGCCGCGATGACATGAAAACTGACGTTACCATTTACACCTGTACTTTGCCCAGTGAACTGTGTCTATGTCAGGCAAAGATCCATACAGCCACGCAAACACCACGGTACTGAACAGGAAAGAGCCGCAGAAATCTGTACATATTGCTATTTATTGGAAGTATACCAAGCCGGAGTTGCGTCAGTGCTACTCTGAAACAATATATATTATAACTGATAAATATGTTTCTGCTCCAAACATAACTTTGAAAGATCGATACATTTCATATCTTTCTTTGTCTCTGATGTCAGAAGTCCACTCCTGGGTGAATATGTCTAACAATCTTTGCTTGAAGACATACAAATATGATTTGACGTCTCCAACGCCTTGCTGTAACCATACAAAGTAAAAGCCAGTTTTATACAGGAGTTCTCGTACCTCCGTTGCCCAACACTGTTTCCCGTTTTCATCGAGATTAACAAGCATCCTGTAGGCCTGATTAGGTAATCTGCTCTGTTCCATATACAGTAAGCGAAACCAGTACGTAATACAACGAACATGTAAAGCAATAAAAAGAGGATATCTACCTAACTCTCCATATACCATTTTCTTTGGGGTACGGCTTGGCACACCCAAATATCTTTTACATGCCATGAGATGTACTCTTTCGATGCTGTCTAGTATGTGTAGCCCCCATATTTCTGATGAATACAACAAATCTGACTGAATCTTTGAATCAAATAATTTAAAGAAAGTCTCTTTTGTCATTTCTCTGCATTTTTGGATAGACGTACATAGATTGAAGACGGATTTTTTACCTTTTGCAACCAAATGATCTGTACCTTGTTTTACACTTAAAGTTGTCGTGAATGCGAAACCAAGATAATTATATTTGTTTACGACTTCCATTTCCATGCCATCATAATACCATTTTTCATGTTTTGACAGGTAGCCGCCTTTTCGGAACACCATAACTTTTGTTTTATCTCTGTTTACTTCAATGTGCAGTCTATCACAGCATGCTTTCAGAGAATTCAGTTGGTTTTGTAAACCAAAAAGGGTGGTTGCCAACAGAGCTACATCGTCTGCAAAAAGAGTATGAACAATTCAACGAGTCCAGACAAGAGTTGTATACCATGTCTACCTGTCTCCGTAATATGATTGGCAAGCTGATTAATGAACAGGGAGACAATTGTAGGACTTAATACACACCCCTGGCGGACACCAACGGGACAATCGAAAAAATCAGAGTATTCACCGTTTGCCCTGACACAAGACAACAAAGAATCATACACAGATTTTATAGAGGCAAAGAATTTCCCTTGGACTCCCTCTTTTTGCATAGCTTGTAACAGTTTATCGTGGTGCACAGAGTCGAAAGCCTTTTTGAAGTCCACAAAAGCAACATATAACTTCTGACCTTTCTTGTTCAAACACTTTTGAGCAATTGCATATAGATTGAAAATCTGATCTGTAGTCGAGTAGTTCCTGAAGAACCCAGCTTGCATTTCTACAATTTTGTCATTTTCTACCTACCAATTATACAGTCTAGTGTTCAGAATTGATGTATAACACTTACTAACGATGCTAAGGAGTGAAACTCCTCTATAATTATCTGCTAAGTGTATGTCTCCCTTTTTGTGTATAGGAACGATGATAGCTTTGGCCCAATCACTTGGATAAATGCCTTTGTCAAAAATTGTATTAAATAATTTGGTCAAGAACAATATCACATCTTTTCCACCCGTTTTTAACATCTCTGCATGTATATGATCAAGACCACAAGCTTTTCCGGACTTGAGGTTTGTAACAGCTTTCTCAACCTCATCTACACTTACCTCTTGGTTCAGAGAGTGGTTTGTCTCTTCTGATACATCTGTTCTTGTACATTCGACTCGTCAATTGTTTCGTTAGCTGTGTGACCGAGTATATATTTAAAATGATCAAACCAAACAGTTATGTCAATTTTATCAGTTTGCATTACTTTTTTCTCTCCCCCCAAGACTCTTCAGTTCTTTCCAGAATACTGATGCGTTTTTCAGGTTAGTGGCTAGAAGTGCTGCTTTATTTCTTTTGAACTCTTTTTTCTTTATTCTAGTCAGGCGCCTGTAGCTTTTGTTCGAATCTGCATAATCTTTCTCAGTGAGTCCAGCCTGCCTATTCTCTTCAATGGTGTTACTTTGATCAACAGCAACTGCAGCGTTCCGTGACACATTAATGGCCAAGACAACGGGGAGGTGATCACATTCGATCATGTTTTCAAATTCTAAAGAAGTAATGCATACAGAGGATAACATATCGCAAGGCAAAAGGAAATAGTCTACAACATTTGACCCGGAGTCTGAGACAAAAGTACAGCTGTCATCAAACCCACGCTCCGACAGACCGTTCAGAATGAGACACTCATACATATTACACAACTCTATTAACTGTTGGCCGAAAACGTTCGTATGATTATCCTGGGATTTCCTGGGGAAACAGTCGCACACTTTAGCTAATACGTCTTCACAATCATCTTGAACTTGATTATAGTTCTCTGATGCAGTCTGTGCATTTAGGTCACCACACAGGAGCAGAGAGAAATCGTCGGTTACATCATGCAGATCCGTAACACACTTTTGAATGAGCTCCATACCATAACCGTGCTGCGTTACTTTCCAGTAGTTCGAGTCATATGGTGGCATATATGCAGCGATAAACATTACATCCTTATCTGTTCCGAGTAAAAACTTCTTCATTCGTAATACTACCACATTGTCCACATTCACGTGCATTCGCTCCACGAACGGTAAAAATTGTTTCCTAACAAGTACCAACACGCCCCCTTACAGCCTTCCGTGGCTTGAACGTTTTTTTGTTTGTTGCTTTGGCAACAAAAATCCCAAAATCCCTGAACAAGTCGGAATCAAAATCAGAAAAATATATGTTTCTGTTAAGCATACAAAATCAAAGGATGTGATGTAATTCACAAACGCGGCATTGTCTAATTTGGACAGCGGTCCAGAAACGTTGTACGTCAAATATCGAAGAGTCATTTTACCGCCAATGAAAGGGAAGGATGAAAGTACAGAACTTGCACTCTGTGTTGGGTATATCCATATGCGTGCTGTCTTTCAGGTAAGCATTCCTTGGGGTCCGGCCAGTTTCCTATCTTTTTGTGGAGCTGCATCTTTTCGTCTGTGACAGTGATACTCCCCTGTCAGTTTCTTGGTTTGTGACACTGCTTGATTTGCCGCTCACTTGCACTCTTTTGAAAGTGTCCGGGTACTGGCTTGACTGAGAGCACGTGGCTTGCGTGCCCGATCTGGGCGTAGAGTCCGTGACCCGTGACAAGACTGCTCAGGCTGCGTTGACATAGTCGGGTTTTCGGCACGTGCACGTTTCTTTGGGGATTCCCCTCTGGTGTTCGTGTTGCTGGTAGCGTTGTCACCTTTGTCGTTGGTTGTTTCCCCGTCTCGGTCCGCATGGCTTGCTTCACCCACCGCCACTCCGTCGTTGTCACTGGCAGTACCAGTGGAGTCTGCAGGTTGTGGCTGATCGGAGGCCGCTGAAAGGGTTTCACCGCCGAGGATGTGGTCCGTTGTGGATCGCGGGTGTGGGCTGCTGAGGCTGTCGCGCTTTGTATGTGTTCTCTCCTCTGTTGTTTGGAGGAGGGGCGTGGGGTTGTCATCTTCATAGTCGCGTTCCACTCTGGTGCTGTCGTTGTGCGGTCTACAGGTGTTGGAGTCGTCTACATCGTTCTTCGGCATCCCTGTCACTGCGTCTTCTTCATTGCCGTCCCGAGCAGCTGTGATGCTGCTGGATGCAGTGTCGGGGGTCGCGTTGATGCTTAGCGCGTCGCCTGGAGCTGCGTCGTTAGAGGTGAGAGGGTGATCCGCGTTGCTGTCGGCGTTGTTCTGCATCTCACCGGCATCAAATGCAGAATGGTTTGACGCTGCGTTGTTCTCGATTAAGGAGTCGACGTCTGGTTGTCCTTCAGTTCCTTTCTCCCCATCTGTGCTTCGCCCCACTGCTTCTTCTATCTGGCCTGTGGTCACAGGGGCTGTGCGTGACTTGACAACTTCACTGTACGGCCTGCTGCCGGGTGCTGTGTTGCGGGGGTTGGTGATGTGGTGTGCGTCTCTGCCGGGGTTGCTCTGGTCTCCTTCCCTACTGCGTACGTGACCGCCTGTTGGTCTCCTGTACACACCCCATGCTTGGCAGCTGACTGTGGCAGACTGGCTGTTCCAGTGAGTGAGGCGACTCTGTATATCAGTTCAGTCTGCTGCTTGTCGAACGGTCTGCCCCAGCTGTCGTAGCTCCACTCGTTGTAGCCTTCCCCCAGGTTGACGTGGTCGGTCCGTGGGATGCCGTAGTCCATCTTACGGTTCGTGTCTGGCCGATGATCATGATGCGGTTCTGGGTGTGGGTCCTGTCGTCGGCGGCTTGGTCGTAGTGCCTGCATGGGCTGGTTGGACGGCCCGTTCCGGTCGCTCGCATGCCGGTCCCTTTGCTGACCACGGTACTTGTAGCGAGAATGGTCTTCTATTCTTCTCGTCTGATTTCTGTCATCTTTCCATTTTCTGTTTGAGCGCTGGTTCCAGACTTATGACGTTTCTCGGTCTGGGCGATGTGAAAGCGGCCACTCCTCATGAGCTCGGAAGTCGTGGTCGTCGTGGTAGCCACGATGTTCCTGCTGACTGCGCTGGGAAGGGTACGGTTGTCTGTCGCCTGAAGGGTGCGAGCGTCTGTCTTCAACCCTGAGTTTGCCTTTCTTGAAATAGGCGAGTTTGCCTTGCCCGTGGTAGTACTGGATCTCGTTCCTTTGTCGAGTGGTCAGATCAGACGTGACCCGGATTCCTTCTTGTCTGAGTAGATCCTTGAGGGTTCCGTCGGTCAGGATTTCCATTCGGTCGCTCCACCTGTGGGATTCCACGGTCAGGGGCCGTGACTGGTCGCTGCGCTGTCTGCGGGCACCGAGCCGGTGCGCTCTCTGTATATCGGAGTGTTCCCAAGTTCGAGAGGAGCTGCACTCGTTCAGTGCATCAACGATCACGTTGACGTTGGCTCTGTAGTTGTCTCTTGTCGGTTCCCTTACTCCAGTAATTTTCAGATTGCACCTCCTGGAATCCACGTCTAATGAGTAGAGTTCTTGTTCCAGTTGTTCCAATCGCTGCACAATTTTGTCATTGTCTTCTTGCAGTAGTTGTATAATATCTTCTCTGTCCTTGCCGACATATTGCTTCAGTTTGTTCACGTCTGCTGTGAGTTGACCTAGAGTTCGTTCCAAACTTCCGAACTTCTCATCCATCTTGCTGTTGATGTGTGCAGTGTGCATCTGTATGCCCTGCATAATCTGTGAGAACCGCCAGTCACGTGGTCAAGGGGTCACGTGGTCAATAATGGTGGGCGGTTGACGTGTGTGTGTCCGCTCACCCAACAGTGCACAGTTTTTTTGTAGTATTCTTGCGTCTTATGTCCGGTGTTTTGTGCTGGGAGATGTGTTAGGTCTGTGTGGTTCTGTACCTGGAATTGCTGCTATGTGTGCTTCGTTTTTGGCAGTGGAATTACCTTTTTCCAGTTGACATTCTCGGACGACTTGATGTTCTATTGAGTTTCCACGTGCAATGACAGTAACCTACGACTGTCCGGCTGAGCGTGTTGTACGCTGTCGCCCTGTGTAGTGCTGTGCCAAATCTGTGACCAGTGTTTCTGTTTGATCTTCTGACTTCAGGTGGGGTGTGTCGTTTTCTGCATCCTGAGCATTGCTATATTTGCTGTGTTCTGCAGACATTATGCTGTATCTTACAGCTCACATACCTGCACACATGTCGAGAGAGGGGAAACGCACTGCAGAATCGCCTCTATCAGATGACGGATACGAGAAACGTCAGTGCGGTAGTGCCGAAGATAACAGTTTCTTGGCTACTGACTCAGATTTGACAATTGTAGATCCCGAGTTCCTGTCTAGCACTGTACTGGACAACCCAGCGCCCGAGATGGCTTCTGGGATCGACATAGGTCGATCCATTAAAGACGATCTTAAGGCAGCCCTTTGCGACCCGGACGTGCTCGAGTTGATCTCCAAGGCTGTGGCTGCTCAGGTCTCCAGCCAGTTGTGAAAGGAGATAGCAGGGCTGAGGGACAAGGTAGCAGAGAAGGACAGGGAGATCCTTTTTCTCAAGGACCAAATCGACTCTTTGGAGCAGTACAGCAGGAGGAACTGCTTACGTATCAGTCCTGTGCCAGAGGTTCCCTCGGAGAGCACAGACGACATTGTCAAGACAGTCGCCAAGACTATTGGTGTCACTCTCCCAGACAACGCCATCGATAGAAGCCAACGCGTGGGAAAAGTGACTGCCGGTGGAGTAAACAGAGACCGGCCTATCCTCGTCAAGTTTACCTCCTACAAGTACAAAGAGGCGATGATGAAGGCCAGGCGTGGTCTGAACAAGATCGACGCCACCAAGATCTTCCCCGACTCCCAGTGGCCCGCCCTACCTGCCAGGTCTACTGCCCGCGTACACAGGCTGTACATCAACGAGGACCTGACCAGGACGAGAGCCGAGGTGGCAGCCAGGGCCAGACAGCTGAAACGCGACGGCAAGCTTGACGACACGTGGACTAGGGACGGCATCATTTTTGTCAAGAAGGGAGACTGTACACAGGATCACCACCGTACGGGAAATCCATGTTTTCAGTTAGCGTTTAACGTTTGTGATTACAGTGATCGGGATACAGACTCCCTTCAGCCTCCACTCGTATTCCTTGAGCATAGGCTCAACCGTGTCATGACATCACCTGTGGCGGATATAATTATAGCAAACCGTGTACAGACTTTTCCCCTGTGCCTGTGGATTCTGTACCGTGCAGCGCGTAACTGTATAACGTGTTTACAATGTGTGTGTGTGTGTGTGTGTGTGTGTGTGTGTGTGTGTGTGTGTGTGTGTGTGTGTGTGTGTGAGAGAGAGAGAGAGAGAGAGAGAGAGAGAGAGAGAGAGAGAGAGAGAGAGAACTTAAAGACAAATTATCCACAAGTCATAAACTATCATGTAAATGTTTTTGAACCTATTCGGCACATGCAATGCCTCGTAAGGGCGCTGTTGGTATACATTTTTGATTTATATCTTATCACTTAGTCTAGTCTGATGAAACTGCTTTACCTCCACGCTAGTTGATTTCCCCGTTTTCTTAAGCGTAACAACTGGTTAAGTAATGTTTCTTAAGTACGTTTTAAAAGCTGTCCAATATGCTAAATACTACATTTCTTTCCAACCATACTGTTGTGGTGGGCTGGATACATACCTGTTAACTTTGACCGAGTTTCCTGGGTTGTTTTTGGTGTGTGTTTCTTATTTTCCCCTACGGGTTATTTCGTTTTAAGCATTTTTTCTCCTTCTTTGTGACAATTTGTTTTCTATTTTTCCCTTCTGATTTTATATTTGTCATTTACATTCAGATTTAGATTTCTACCTTTTGCTGTCCATTTTGGCTGGTCCACCTTTCTGCTGTTCCAATTAGCGTCTTACATTATGCAGATGTCTCTGTTTCAAATCTTTCTATTATGCTCCACCGAGAGAGGCTTTCTACAAAAAAATGGTACACTGTATCACATTCACCCTGGCCAGTTTGTTGTTCTCTGTACTTCAGGGTGCCATAATTTGAAATGAACTGTGATTTGTGTTCGTATAGAGCCAGGGTAGGTTGCTACCATGTGAAAGCAGTAGCATTAGGCCAGAAATTAGCGTTCTTAAACCATTTTAACCTCGTACATTTTTTTATTCTAACGTCGGTCAAATCCAAGAATCGGCTGTCGCTTGCTTTGCTTGCTTATATGTTAATTACTGTTTTGCCTCATGATGTTTTTGAACAAACACAGGTCGGGGATTCGTTTAAGTGTCGCTCAGAAAATGTATTGCCTGCCATCATAGATACAGCAGGTTATACTCTCGTAACCTTGCGTAAGCTACTCTTGCGCGCTGGAGACATTGAGGCAAACCCGGGACCAAGTAGGTCTGATACCAGGTCTGATCTATGTATTATCCACCTTAATGCTAGAAGTATTAAAAACAAAATAGATCTTATAGAGGCGGAAGCAAATCAGTTCGATATTATTACTGTATCTGAAACTTGGTTGTCCCAAATAGATATGAATACTTCGATACATCTGACAAACTTTCATCCACCCATTAGACGCGACCGACCGAACGACCCACATGGTGGTGTTGCCATATATGTAAAAAATAATCTGTTCTGCAAACCGCGTCCGGATTTACAAGTAAATGGTTTGGAAGCAGTATGGGTAGAAACAAAAATAAACCAAGAAAGTCTGTTAGTTGGTTCCTTTTACCGCCCACCGAATTCTAGTGTCAACTACTGGGAGCTGATAAGCGACAGTATCCGCAAGGCCAACAACTGTGTAGTAAAATTTATAATACTAGGCGACTTTAACACTGACTTTTTTAATAACCCGTCACAACACCTAATGGGCATCCTAAATGTGCACCAACTTTTCCAGCTTACAAACTCAGCAGCTAGGATTACAGAATCAACAAGTTCGTGTTTAGACCTAATCATGACGCAAAGTCTACACATAGTGAGTCGCACAGAGGTTCTCCCTGCCATATGTAGTGACCACAGAGTCCCTTGCGCATACATTAGAAACGCTGTGATTAAAAACAAACCATTTAAAAGAATAATATATAACTACAGTAAACTGGACTCTAATAAATTCTGCAATTTACCCACTAATGTTAACTGGAGAAACATTATCGAAAACGATACGATAGATTTAAGCGCCGTCAACTTCACTGACACGTTCTTTGAAATTGCTAAACAATGTATGCCAGCTAAAACAATCTTAGTCCGCCAAAGAGACGCACTATGGATAAATGATGAAATTCGTATATTGATAGAAAAAAAAAAAAAAAAAAAAAAAAAAAAAAAAAGCAAAACGAAGTAATCGAGAAGTCGACTGGAGAAAATTCCGCCAATTCAGAAATTACGTGATACTAAAAATTAGACACAGGAAAAGTGAGTTCTTACAGGAACTAGATAGAAAAGCATCTGACCCAAACGTTTTTAGACAGAAAGATTGGTGGCGGTTGGTCCGGGCATTCTTGAAAAAGAAGAGTATAGACAACGATGAAATTCCTCCAATAGACTATAACGGAAAAATATACTATTCAAATAAAGAAAAGGCAAACATCTTTAATGACTTCTTTATTAAACAGTCAACTCTAGAACACGAAGATGACACACCGCCAGACCTTCCTCAACTAGACTGTCAACTTAATGACATTACACTATCAGTTTCTGAAGTAAGCAATATTATCCAAAACTTAGATAAAAGTAAAGCCACCGGTCCTGACCAAGTCCATAACAGATTACTTATTGTCGCCTCTTCTATCATTGCTGAACCTCTTACTATACTATTCAATAGATGTCTCAGTGATAGCAAGTTCCCTGCTATTTGGAAAGTTTCTCACCTTACCCCCTTGCACAAAAAGGGGCCCAAGGAGTTTTGTAACAACTATCGCCCCATTTCTTTGTGAAGTTGCATTGGCAAAGTGCTTGAAAAATGTATTCATAAGCATGTGTACAACTTCTTACAATATAATAATATTATTACACAATCACAATCAGGATTTATTCGTGGAGATTCCACAGTTAACCAATTACTCTGCATCTACAATGATTTATGTTCATCTTTTGATAAAGGAATAACTGCGCAAGCGGTTTATCTTGACACATCCAAAGCATTCGACCGTGTATGGCACACAGGCCTGTTATCAAAACTGGAAGCCGTTGGCATCAGAGGAAAACTGCTTAACTGGTTTCGGGACTATTTATCATGTCGCATGCAGGCTACTGTAATTAAAGGGGAGAAGTCCGATTTTAAGAGTGTTTCAGCAGGAGTCCCACAAGGTTCTGTGCTTGGACCTCTTCTATTCTTGATTTATATTAATGACATTGTTAACATTCAGTCCGTGATTAAGTTATTTGCAGACGACACTAGTTTGTCCTTGGCACTGAACAACCCCGACTCGCGTGCCGAAATACTGAAGCATGACTTAGAAAAAATTAATGAGTGGGCCAAAAAATGGAAAGTTAGATTTAATGAAGAAAAAACTGAACAACTAAACTTTACTAGAGGTCAGAATCAAAATCAGCAACTTACTTTTGGCAGCAAAACTCTAAAAGAAACACCGTCTCACAAACACCTAGGAGTAATCTTACAAAACAACTGCAGATGGGATGAACACATTAGGTCTGTTATAAATAAAACAAGTATGTTAATTTCCTGTCTTCGGTCTTACAAGTACAAAATAAGCAGAAAAGCGTTAGAAACTATGTACAAATCGTTCATCCTCCCACTTTTTGATTATGCTGATATCGTCTGGGATAACTGCACAGACACTCAATCAAAAAAGCTAGAAAGCCTGCATCTAGAAGCCATAAGAATCATTGTAGGAGGTATTCGTGGAACTAGCCACCAGAAACTGTACATAGAATCCGGATTCTGCACATTAAAGGAAAGACGGAAACGGCATAAACTCTTGATGTTCCACAAAATGATACTAGGCCTCTGTCCACAATATAAGTGACCTCTTGCCCCATTTAGTCGCCCACATTAATCCGTACCACAGACGCAGACCATTAGAAAGAGATGTGACTACATGCAAAACTGAACTTTATCGAAACTCCTTCATTCCATCTACCACAGCAGAGTGGAATTCTCTCCCCATTAGCGTTCAACAAAGTACATCTTTAAGTGTTTTTAAACGATCATTGTCCTTGTCCGACAGTAATGTTCCAGCCTATTACTACTTTGGAGAAAGAAATGCACAAGTCATTCACTGTCGCTTTCGACTAGAAATGAGTAACCTTAACAATGACCTAGTCAACCGCCATTTAAGTACCGACCCAAAATGTTCTTGCGGTTATTCTAAAGAAACGGCCGAGCATTACCTCCTTCATTGTCCTAACTACATAAACATCCGCGCAAGAACAATACTTACCCTCCCTAGCAGCCAAACCAATATTAGAACACTACTGTACGGTAACTTAGACCTGCGACTTCCAGAAAACAAACACATATTCCTAACTGTCCATGAATTCATTAAGCTATCTAAGCGACTTTAAAAACAGAACTGTAATCTAGCAGGTAGCTGACCTGTAATATGATTATCTCTTGTTTGTTTGTTTTTGACAATATATACTGACTTTTTGTGCCCATGTGATTTGTCCTTTTAACATAGTATACTAAAGGGACGTAAAAAATCCAAGAATTAATTCCTTCTGTAAATGTGACTATATGTTTTGATTATACAAATGACCGACTGCCTACTCATACCTCTGAACTTTGTCAAAAATTAATAATTATGCTACTGTAGAAAAAAGAAAAAAATGACTTCAAACCATCTTTCCCTTTTCCCATCCCTCTCTGTCTCCACATTCCAGTTCTCTCTCGCTATTATTTATTTAAGCCACCAGCCAATCTATCTATCCACCTAACATTGTTTTGTTTTTTCCACTATTTTGTTTTGACAGTTTTCTAGCGACTGTTCGTATTTTTGTGTTTTGTTATTGTAGTTTGTTTGTTTGTTTCTTTTTCTTTCTTTGTTTTCTCTTGTTTTTCGTTTTTTATTGTTGTTATTTCTCACTCAGTTTTTGTTAGTGAAATGAAATTGTTCGTCCGCCTTACATTGTGCGTTTTTTTCCAACTATAATATAATGAGCTCATCGCCTATAAGCTACAGCTTGTTGATGAGCACATAACGATTCTTTGTATCTTTATTTTGTCTTGAATAAATTTTTGTTTAAATCAGAACCGCCAGTCCACATTCAGCATCAGAGTCACAAAGTTTTCGTCGGGGCCAAGGTTCTTCTCAACATCCATGATCTTTGTGAGCAAGACGACAAACAAACAGTACAGCACTGACAGTGTCACACGGGTAAACCAGCTTGTGAGTTCACGTCTAGCCGCACACTTCTGTGTGCGTTGTCTGCTTCGTTTTGAAAGTTTCCGCTTTCTGCGTAAAATCTGCATCAATATGAGTCAAAAAGACTGATTCTTGCACAGTGTTCTTCAGCGGTGATTGGCATTCTGATGTGGACGCGATTAACTTCGTCGGGCGGAGCTAATTAACAAAAATCGCTAATTTCTTGCAGCGGTTCAAAACGTGCGACTTCTCGCCATGGTGATAACAGTTCACCCCCCGAGAGAGAGAGAGAGAGAGAGAGAGAGAGAGAGAGAGAGAGAGAGAGAGAGAGAGAGAGAGAGAGAGAGAGAGAGAATACGGAATACGAAATTTTTATTCAATAAGACCATAGCCCTATTTGAAAGGGTGTAAGCACAATAAACCTTATAAGACAATACCCACACAGTACTGAATAAGTTACTGACGTTGGAATGTTGCAATGCTGCAATAAACAAGGCGGAAGCGAATGCTTGTGTAAAGGATAATATTATAATAATGTTCTTGAATAATTATTAGTTCATAAGGTACACTTAAATTCTTCACAATAGCAGGGTTTTCCTTCTCTCTGACTTTAATGTATAGTCAGAGAGGGAGTGTGGGCGGAGGGGGGAGTATGTCTGCGCACGTGTGTTTGCAAGAGATAGTAGTCCTAGCTGGGCTTTTAATTTCTGATCAAAACACGAAAAAAAAATGTTTATGACACAGGCAGATTATTATTTATTTTTGCGTAACAGAAACATGACTGGACTTCTTTTCGTTACAACAACAACAACAGCAGCAGCAGCAGCAGCACAACCACCACTACCACCACCACCAACAACAACAACTCACACACACACACACACACACACACTCTCTCTCTCTCTCTCTCTCTCTCTCTCACACACACACACACACACACACTCACACACACACACACACACGCACGCACGCACGCACGCACGCACGCACGCACGCACGCACGCACGCACGCACGCACGCACGCACACACACTCAGAGTCCCGAATGTCTGTTCGCGCGCGCGCGTTTGTCTTTGTTTTGTTGTTGTTGCCCAGGAACGTTTTTAGATTCCAACAATGGTGTCAAAGAAAGTCATACAAACCACAAACTTCTACATTGCTCTTCTTGGGGATACACAAAATATCGACGTTCTGTCAATCCCGGTGTCGTGCCGCGTAACGTAAATAATTAATGAGAAAAGCGCTGCCAATCACGTCATATAACGTCCTCAGGACAGGACAGAGCAGGGCAGGGCAGGACAGGGCATGGCAGGACAGAGCAGGGCAGGGCAGGAAAAAGGTTAATATGATTATGGCTCGCGGCTCGTCGGGGCAGTTTTGTTTTAGTTTTTTCCCTTTGCGGAGTTTGATTGCTGGAATGGATCGGCCTGTATTTGTTGCTGAGAGAACGTCACGTCAGCTATTCTAGGTTAACCTCTTCACTGCCACAGCCCGTAAAATTTCCGGGCTGAAACGTGCACACATACATGCCTGGAGACAGTAAATTTGACAATCCTACAACAAATCCACTTTCAATATTGAACATTTTGATAGAAATCTTTTCTCGTGCTGATGCAAAGTGGGGAAAAGCTTAATGACTACAAATTTGGCACTTTTATTGTCGTTTTCCGTATGACGGCGCGGAAAGCATGGCAATGAAAGGGTTAACACGTAATGAGATGTTTGGAATATTTCGTGCATTCAGGGGCTGTGTAAAGGTATCGGATTTCTGTGGGTCCCTGCATGTTCCTTTTGTGCACACCACCGCCAAGCCTGATACCTGAATTGGCTTTCTTTCGTGAGAAAATCAGATAGTGTTCTCAAAAGAAAGCCGGAGATAGTGTTTGTCAAAGGAAAGCCGGTTGCAACCGAACAGTGCTAACTAGCCTACTGCTTAACCCACATGGTAGTCGTGAATTGTCCCCGGAGTCGCTTCCGATTTTTCGTTTAGGTCCCCCTTTAATAGTACATAAAAACACAACGTCATCCAGTGGAGTTCTGTGTGGACTTTGTGGCTGTATTATTGATTTTGTTGTCTTTCATGCTTCTTCTTCCACAGACGGGGGCGGGGGGGGGGGGGGGGGGGCGGGGGGGGGGGGGGGGAAGTCCCCCTGATCGGGGCCTCTCCCAGAGCGGGTGTCAGGCCTTTACTGGCTGCTGGTCGGTCGGCTGCGAGCGTGAATGAGCCAGCGTACTTGAAACAAAGACCTTTCATCGTAGACTCAGAATCAGCAACGCAAAGAGGGAAAGTGAAAAATAAAATGTAACAGTAAAGAACGATTTATTTCACCAATAAAATCACGGATCTGAACACGACACTGCATCAAACGGAATACGAAATAGAACAATGCAATTACAGGGAACAATACTTCATCATTAAAACATTAATCATGGATCTGAACACGAGACTGCATCAAACGGAACACGAAATAGAACAATGTAAAATACAGGAAACACTTCACAGTGAAAAAACAGCCAGCATAAAAAGCTACAGTCACTCATTCAGAATCACATGTGACAAAAAGCGCAGTGAGTCTGCTCGAGAGCGGAGAATAGCGCTATATAAAAGTGATCAACAACATGGAGAGAGGCGTGGAAAGAGGAAGTGCTTGACAATCTTCTTTGAAAGGACGAGAGAGGGTCATCGCCAAACAGACGAATATTGGAAACGTTTCAAAGTCACCGCTGGAGAAAGTCCTGAGAGGTCAACCTACCACACACACACACACACACACACACACACACACACACACACACACACACACACACACACACACACACACACACACCACACACACACACACACACCACCACCACCACCACCACCACCACCACCATCACCACCATCACCACCACCACCACCACCACCACCACCACCACCACCATCACCACCACCACCAACAACAACAACAACAAGAAATAAAACAACACTCAGTGTCTGAAGACACAGTAACAAATAGTTATAATTTTACCGGGTTGGGTCTTACCCAGTCTTTACTAGAATAGCTCTTTCATGGTTTGCCTTGTTTTCTAATTATACCACTGAGGTTTGTTTATTTCCACCATCACACTAATCATTACTGAAGGTTTTTATCTTTTAACTTAATAATTCTCTATTTCCGCCATGAACATTTCCGCAGCACACCAACATGACACAAAGACAGACAGAATGCTCACACTGGAAAACACTGAAGTACAAACAGCTTCAAGCACATTCATGGTCAAGCATAACATCCGTACTGTGAATCACAGAGAGATAATTGTACATCTCAAATGGTTTATTCCATACCCCACTGAGATAAACGTCTTATAGGTAGGAAATGATATAACCTGCATGCAAAGCAATAACAGAAGTGATTAAGCATAAACCTGAGGTTTATAGACCTGGGGCAATAAGAATCCTGTGAAAAGGGTGTGTAAAATAAATAATCCAAGGCGGCACAAGACTGACACTAGTGAAGAGGGAGAATCCGTGAAAACACGTAAAAGAAATCCAGGCACGAATAAATACTCCACAGGATACTTCGAGGGAACAGGTAGGATAATCCAAGGAATAAATCGAAATCCTAACTGACAATCGTTACTAAGAAGAGAGGTTTCTATTATTGAGAGGTTCCTGGCTAAAAGTGTCTCCGCCTGAAGGAACATCGACCTTTATACTAAACGTGACGTCTCTATGACGTTACCTTCCTACCTACCTTCATTCTCTTACTATTTATGCGTATTCACCAAAACCTCAGTACCCCTTTTCTATATTATTCCTATTAATATTACTACGCATAGTGTACTTCATCCTAGTCCCTCTGCAAGTAGTCCCTAACGGTCACTTTCTTACCTATCAGTCTACCTAATGGCCCTGACCGACTTGTTCTGTACCTGGCCCTATATTCCATCTGCTCTTATTCAACTTGCCTGTCATTTCTAGCAGACCTGCCGGCATGATGAAAGCATCAGTGTCCGTGCAACAACAGAGTGCACGCATTGTTTGCTGTGCGCAGCTCGGCCCCTATCCAGTACTATTCGTTCGGCCCGTAACTTTACACGGGAAAGGATACTACTGCACCGCACAACGCACTAAAGCCAAGCACCAGCGGCTATTTTCCGGCTGAGACAAAACCTTATCAATCCTAACTTTTCAACTATAAAACTTACACAGACCATTTCAACAACAGTTTAACTAAATCTAATAAAACACAATTTTAACAAAAGGATCAATAACCCGAATTACTTTATTATTAAAAACCTGTAACTATAATCTATAAGCCAGGCCAACTCTACTTTCCGTGCTCTTTTTTTATTTACTATATTATTAATGTATCTATTAAAATAATATTTTTACTCTGTAACAATAACAACACTTGACGTTTGAAGACATAGTCAATAGCAGATAGAACAACACTATAACAAAATACCAAATACTGGTAAAATATTACAACAACAAAAACAGCAATTTGCATTACATCTCTCTCTCTCTCCCTCTCTCTCTTGTATTTGTAGTATAGCAAGGACGTGCTGTTAGATAGGTCCAAATGGACCTAATGCTACTATCCTTCAGTATTAATGTTTTCGAGTCTCTCTCTTTCTCTCTCTTGCACTCAGACACAGTCATACAGTAGCCAAGCATCAACAGCCTGCTTTAGAAGACATACAGTGACTAACAAACACACCCACGTCCAACCGCCCAGCAACAACCAAGTCTAAAAACAGCACAATTAACTCATCCACAACAAAAGAAAAAGACAGCACCATCCCACAGTCTGCACGCCAACGAACGCAGGGATTTACGGTCATCCACAGACTCTATATCATACGTAAGGTTTATGCGGAGATCACTGTCAAATGAAACGGGCTCTGTCCTCGAGGATGCACCTGTGGTGAAGTTTATGTTCCTTGTATTTACTTGCATGCCAGGTGGGAGTTACCGTAGGCGACTAGGGTGTTTGTTGTTGCGTTCTTGTGAGGTCCTTTGAAGCTAGCGTTCGAAGCTCCCTTGTTTGTTGATTAAACAGACTCTGCTTCTGTCCATCAGACTCCAGCACACGTCTTCTTCCGTTATTGTGTTAACCATCCTCTCTACCAACACTGGGCACGAAGACACCATGACAAAACAGCTCAACCAAAATCAGATAAGTATCCAACATCTCATTTTTCACCCTTTAACTATTGTTTTGTAGCCTAAAAAAGGGGCTTAACCCGAAAATTCGCACTCTGTGTTTTGTCATAATAAACAGCGTTTTGTTTTGTATTGTTTTTAAACCTTTTATGTGTTTGGATCTCATCCTCTGTACCATCAGAATCACCGAGTTTAGAGTAAACATAGGCTCGGTCCCGCACTGACCATGCAGCTCTCTGGCTTATAACAGATTAATGGACAAAGCACGTCTTTTGTCGCGACAAAAGTATGCTTGTCGCAACAAAGCTTTTATAGCAACAAATATTGTTGCGACAAAGATCTCCCTGCTGCACGAGCTCCTGCACAGTCTCCCTGTTGCATGGGCCCCGACACAGTCTGCCTGTTGCACGAGCCCCTGCTCAGTCTCCCTTTGTAGCACGAGCCCCTGAGCAGTCACCATGTTGCACGACCCCCTGCACAGTCTCCGTGTTGCACGAGCCCAAAACAGATCAATCAACAGATACTGGTTCAGCCCAGCAACGGGTCATGTAAAACACCCGCTTCCTCCATCCCCCCACACCAACTTCCCCATCACCACACATAGCATGTTATTATAAAAACAGCCTCTCCCTTTCGCCCGCCATGGGGGCGGGGATAGCTCAGTGGTTAGAGCGCCGAACTTGTGATTGAAAGGTCGCGGGTTCGAATCCCTGCTGGAACGGCGGGAGAATTTTCTTCTCCAGGGTCGACTTTCTGTGCTGACTCTTATTTCGGTATCCGTTCCACCCCCGTGTTACCACAGTAGCACGTAAAAAATCCCGGTCATTCTGCCAAAAGTGCAGGTGGCAGGTTACAGCTAAACACGCATACACCTTACGTATTGAACCGTGCTTCGGCATTGGTCACAACTTGTCCCTAATATGTCAAATGACATCTGAGGACATTAAGCATCAACTCAACAACAAATCGCCCGCCATCACAGTCAGGTGGAAGGTAGGGGCGGCACCGTCCTGGGTTGCACTAGCCCCTGCACGGCCTCCATGTCAAGCACCCGGCCGTAGTCAGGTAGGACTTTGAAAAACTGTGCGACTCAGCTAGGGAAGATTTTTACTTTAATTTTTCAAGTATTCTTGGATTCACATATTATGCCTCGTGCTTGGAAAACTTCCACAATAATACCTGTGCCCAAGAAAGCGACACCCCTTCAAATGAATGACTACCGCCCTGTTGCTCTAACCCCCATCGTAGCAAAATGTTTTGAATAGGTTGCGTCTAAACACTTGAAATTTGATGTTGTTGATCATTTGGATCCGTTCCAGTTTGCATCAGCTTCCCTTACTCTCCTGAATTTGATTACAAAACATTTAGAGAAAGCTAAGTCATATGTCAGAATCTTATTTGTTGATTTTTCTAGTGCGTTTAATACAACTGAACTATAATTATGTGCTGCTAAAAAGACTGATTGATTTGCATGTCAACTCAAACCTTGTACTGTGGATCAGAGATTTTCTCCGAGATCGACCGCAGCATGTTTGTGTGAATGGGTACCTGTCTGAAGAGGTCGTATTGAATTCTGGGGCACGTCCTTTCACCCATGTTGTTTTCTATATATATATACTAACCATATGAACTTGCAAACTGCTGTAACCTGCCTCTTTAAGTTTGCTGATGACATGGCACTTGTTGGATTGCTGTTAAATGAAGACTCCCTGGCAACATATTTTTCACATGTTTCCCTCTTAAATGAATGGTGCGAAGAAAGCTTTTTGGAAATAAATGTTGGTGAGACAAAAGAATTAATAAAAGGATTTTTTTCAAGGAAAACAAAAATGTATTTGTTCCTGTCAAGGTAAACAATGAACCAGTTGAGGTGGTATTAAGTATTTAGGTACTTTGATAGATACTAAGCTAAGTTTCAGTGACAACTCAGATCTTATCTATACAAAATCGCAGCAACGTTTGTACCTCTTGCGAAAGCTGAGATCTTTTGATGTTAGTCGTGAGCTGTTACAAATTGTGTACAAAAGTCTAGTGGAGAGCGTTTTAACCTTTAACATTGTTGTCTGGTACTGGAACCTGGGTGTGAAGGGGAAGGCAAAACTGGCACGTATTGTTGTGATGGTAGGAAAGATAATTGGTGCGAAACAAGACTCCCTAAGCGATCTCTACCTTACAGCAGTTGAACGGAAAACTGCACGGATCTTAGACGACGCAAAGCATCCCCTCTTTTCTCAGTTTCAGAAACTCCGGTCGGCAGACGATACAAAGTACCGATTGCCAGGAAGAATGTTTACAAAAAATCTTTTATCCCAAGCGCTATTTCTGTTTTAAATTCTCGGGCTACTTAATATGTTCGCCCTGTGGGTTTCAAGGCTCAGTTTTACTCACCCTGTGTTAGTGTTGATCAGATGGATGTTTAAGTTACTTTTTTCTATTCACTGGCAAAATAATCCAGTATACTTCAGGTTTATGATATTTTAGCATACTGTCTAATTCTGAGTTTAATAATAATAATTGTGTGCAGTATTGCCCATGACAATTTACTTGTGCGCATGCATGTGAGTGTGTGCGGTGTGTGTGCGGAGAGGGGGGGGGGCGTGCGTGTGTGTGCATGTGTGCGTGCGTGTGCGATCTTTTTTCTTTTTTTCTTTCTTGTGTGTGTGTGTGTGTGTGTGTGTGTGTGTGTGTGTGTGTGTGTGTGTGTGTGTGTGTGTGTGTGTGTGTGTGTGTGTGTGTGTACATTGTTATTGTTAAGTATTTTCCTTGTATTTGAGCGGTTTTTAGCTCCGTGTTTCATTGAGTTGTTGATGTTTTATTGTTAATTTTATTGAATGTTTTTATGTCAATGACGAACCAGATGTACAGCAGGTGGTCAAAGATGGCTATGAGGGTAGCGTCCAGCTTGTGGAAGCTGACGGTCAGCTGACTGCAACACTCCTTGCCCTGTTCACACACACACACACACACACACACACACACACACACACACACACACACACACACACACACACACACACACACACACACACACACACACACACGTAAACACACACACGTAAACACACACACACACAGATATACAGACAAACACATTCACGGACACAATCATAAAACACAAACATACACACAAACACAGAGACACAACACACACACACATACACACACACACACATACACACACACACACACACACACACACACACACACACACACACACACACACACACACACACACACACACACACACAGAGCATTTTATTAAGAGTTCGATAGTAATCCCCTACACAATTCAGGTCGCCTTGCCTGGTTCAGTCTACAGAACCCACAGGGGCAGCACAATCCAGTCCTGCCAGTGTACGAGTTTCCGCACGTTTTAGTGTGTTATACCTAACGCGGTGTCACGGGAGGCGGGGGAATATGCCTATATCAGTTGATATAGCCAAGCACAGATACGTATTCTACGTTTCTGTTGCACAATCCAGCATAGTAAGCTGATACACAGGCTGCTTTTTCATTGTGGATATAGTTACATGCTACTGAATCTGTCATGACAATCGTTCTGAGGTGACCTTGTGCGGCTGACAGTACGTTCAGATCCATTCACTATCTAACTGTCCTGTACTGTACTGACAAAGTAACGTCCCTAGAATGACCCGACGTTACCATTGCAGCGTGCTCTGTCCATTGTGCTATCGCAGAAATGCACTACTCACTTCCGCCAAAGCACATACTTAGAACACTGGGCCCTTTTTTCTTGGAGGTCAAATAGCTCAAGTCGATGGAAAAAACAACAACCGTGATTCACGTGGAGAAATAAACACCGAAATGACCGGTGCACTGAACTGTGTACACTAAATTGTACCATTCACTTATGGATGTTTTTAAACCCAACTCAACCTCGAAGGTCCTATCAAGGTTACACGCAATATTAACAGGTTCCATTTCCTAGTGTGGCAAGATGTTTTTCGAGACCCAACTTTTGGTGCCCACAACTCTCTTACTGTGCCTTCCCCGTGATTTACCGCATGCATCAACCTCTGTGCACACAGTAAAAACCTCAAATGTTGGCAGACATACCATTGTTTGGACACACAAAAATACTGCACACACTGGCAGGAATGGGTAGCGCTGCTCTTGCGGCTGCTGTTAGCCGTACCAGAGTAACGCGAGCCGAATTTCCCGCAAAGGGTTAACTCTTTCTCCGCCATGCTTGCCGCGCCGTCACTCGGAAAACGACAAACAAAAGTGCCAAATTTGAAACCACTAACGCTTCTTCCTCCTTTCGCATGAGCACGTGAAATGATTTCTTTCAAAATGCACGATACTGAAGGTAGACTTGTTATAGAACCGTCAAATATACTGTTTCCAGGCGTGTATGTGTGCACATTCTAACCCGGAAATTTGACAGGCTGTGGCAGTGAAGGGGTTAATAAACTGCTCCTTTTTGCCCTTGATACAGCCGTCATGGATGACTGGGCGTAAAAACAAAAACAAAAAACAAAAACCTTTTCTTTCAGGCGTGGTTTGCAGCCCTGAATAAATGTTTGATGTGAAATCATCTCCTCACTCATCTATTTGCAGACTGACAAGTGTGATCTGAACAATGTCAGCCAGTTGTGTATTGTCAGTCTGATTAATCTTGAATTATAAATCATTTACTATTCAAAAGCTTTTGTCCGCGACTACACCCCAGGCACCAAAGTCTTGATTTGCGAGGCAAGGCTCTGTGAATCCATAGCTGTGAACGCGCAAAGTTCTGTGTGGAAGCTTTTATGCGCCATGTATACATTTTCATTTATTCATTCATTCATAGTCACAGCGGACCTGGCGTCACTGAACAGAATCTCACCCAAATTGGAACCGAACCGAAATAAGCACTGCGGGGACTATCGAGTCGCTAGCAATGAGATACAAACACACAGAGCGGTTTCGATTTCTCGTCCTGATTGTTAAAAATCAACATTTGCACGTCGTGAAAACACAACAATGAGTGCTTCCATTTCGCCAGTTTGCGCTCAGCAGTGTGCTTCTTTGACGTCATAAACAAGTATCAAATATGTCACGAGCCACAGACCTACAAGAAGATATAATTATTGTATTCAGATCTGTGGCCACGAGCCAGCCTTTTTCTGCTCTTCACTGGTACACTGTCCGCGCAAGGAAGGCCCCGCCCTGTGGATTATACTTACCGACACCATAGCGAAGCGGTCTTGTTCGAGCTGGACGGAAGGGATGGGCCCGGCAATGTGTATACTTGGTCTGAGAGGGTGCAAGGTATCTCGGCC
>OY757547.1:14160346-14167846 GCA_963584105.1 Alviniconcha strummeri
GTGTTACCTCCCTTTAGCTGCGTGGCCCGGTAATTCAAAGCACATTATTTTCCTGTGGAAGTTCCTGTGCTCATCGGTAACATTCGCACGAACCTATTGTTAGCTTTTTTTTTTTTTTTTTTTACAATATGGCTGGTAGCTGAAAGCAGGCGAACACACCCACGCACACACGTCCCATGCTACTTTTTGTGGAACGTTTCTCGTCCCGTGCTAGCTTCTCATAAGAATTACATACATGCGTCGTCACATTAGTTTTAGTGAGCAGTCTCCTTCACATGCCCCATGCTAGATTTAGTGGGGAGTTTCTCTTACACGTCCCGGGTTAGTTTTAGTGAGGAGTCTTTCTTACACTCCCCATGCTGCTTTCAGTGGGCCGCACTGGGAACTATAGTGTTCAACCACGCATGCATGCCCGACGTTAGCTCTAGTGAGTGTCATCAGACTATTGATGTCGTCGAGTTTCATGTGGGAAGGCAGAAGTCTTACTCCATACTGATATTAGTCTCAGACTGAGAAAGAACCAAAGTCATTGCAAAAGAGAGGCAACGGCAAGGTCTGTCCGGTTACAGCGCGCCACGGCTTGCATACAGAGCTGCACACGAGATGGGGTTTGTTAGTTGTTACAGGTACGAATATGGCAAGCATAGGTCTATCGGCTCGCAGCGGCCACCGACGCACCTCGTCTGAATGACGTGGCGAGCATGGGCCGACGCACCTCGTCTGGCTTCGTCTCAGTATAGACTGGAACGGCTCAGAGCAGACATGACCTTGTCCGTGCATTTGTCTTAAATTTTAGACAAAACAAACTTGTGTTGTTTTGCACTTTTCAGTGTCCAAATATAACATGCCCCGGAAGAACTCTTGGGCGGTGCGGTGCAGTGCTGCTTGGCACAATTTGACCATTCAAGCTTTGGTCGGGAGTCTCTCTTACACGGCCAAGCTAGATTTATGGGGAAGTCTTACACGTCCCATTCTACTTTTTGTAGGAGGTTTCTCTTACACGTCCCGTGCTATGATGATGAGTTGATGCTTAATGTCCTCAGATGTCATTTGACATATTAGGGACAAGTTGTGACCAATGCCGAAGCACGGTTCAATAAAATCCACATACGTAAGGTGTATGCGTGTTTAGCTGTAACCTGCCACCTGCACTTTTTGGCAGAATGACCGGGATTTTTTACGTGCTACTGTGGTAACACGGGGGTGGAACGGATACCGAAATAAGAGTCAGCACAGAAAGTCGACCCTGGAGAAGAAAATTCTCCCGCCGTTCCAGCAGGGATTCGAACCCGCGACCTTTCAATCACGAGTCCGGTGCTCTAACCACTGAGCTATCCCCGCCCCCGTCCCGTGCTAGCTTCTCATAAGAATTATATACATGGGTCGTCACATTAGTTTTTGTGAGTAGTCCCCCTTACACGCCCCGTGCTAATTTTAATGGGGAGTTTCTCTTACACGTCCCGTGTTAGTTTGAGTGAGGAGTCTGTCTTACACTCCCCATGCTGCTTTCAGTGGGCCGTGCTGGGAACTTTAGTGTTCAATCACGCATGCATGCCCAACGTTAGCTTTAGTGAGAAACATCAGACTATTGATGTCGTCGAGTTCCACGTGGGAAGGCAGAAGTCTTACTCCACATTGATCTTAGACACTGAGAAAGAATCAGTCAGTGGAAAAGAGAGACAACAGCAAGGTCTGTCCGGTTACAGCGCGGCACCCCTTGCACACACAGCTGCACACGAGATGGGGTTTGTTAGTTGTTACAGGTACGAATATGGCAAGCATGGGTCTATCGGCTCGCAGCGGCCACTCACACAGGTGACTTGGCAAGTATGGGCAGGCTACTGGCGCGCATCGGCCACCGACTGACCGCATCTGGCTTTGTCTGAGTATAGACTGGAACGGCTCAGAGCAGACATAACCTTGTCTGTGCATTTGTCTTAAACTTTGGGCACAAGAAACCTTTTGAGTGTGCAGTTCTTGCATGCCCTATGATAACTGTTGGCTTCTGTAGTGTTTCCTGGCAAATGTTTCACATTTACCTTTTAGTCAGGAGTCTCTCTTACACACCCAAGCTAGTTTTATTGCGAAATCTCCCTCTCTACTTAAGCAATACATGAAACAAAATACAAACGAAGCCAGATATTCCTCCCCCCAAACACACACACACACACACACGCACACGCACACACACACACACACACACACACACACACACACACACACACACACACACACACACACACGCACACTCACACAACAACAACAACAACAACAACAACAACAACAACAACAACAGCAACCACCCTCCTCAAGAACACCCCAACAGTAACGGCAACAACAACAACAAAATCCAACAATAACAAACAAAGCAGCAGCAGCAACAACGACAACCAACAACAACAACAACAGTAACAAATATCACTGTAACAAATTTGAAACAATAATCCGTAACTGATAATACTTGCTTACAAATACACTTACAGTGCTCATCTCTAATTATGATTCCTGTATCATTTCAGTGCATGTGGAAGTCGACAACGCCAGGGTAGAAAGACCTGATATGTCTGTGACGAATGGGGTCGTACACGTCATTGACAATGTCTTGATGCCCCAACATTCACACAAATACTACTAATTCAGAATGACGTCATCATACCTTCGTTCGCCCCAATTCCCCCACCCCCCTCACCCGCCTGTTTTAAGATTTTTATTTTTATTTTGGGAAAGGTAATGTTCGGCTATTCTCGTGATTGTCTCGAAATATGAGTTTATTTCAGAGCAGCCGATGTTCATAGGTTTTCTTAATTTGGTTCCAAGTAGAAAGGTGTATGTCAATGCGTCATCTGTTTGCAGGAAGTTAGAACTTGATGTTATATACATCTAAAAGTAAAAAAAAAAAGAAAAAAAAAAAAGGATTGTACTGGATGTTGGAAAATGTCAATAAATGACAGAGGTAGCGTATGTGGTTCTTTGTATTGCTGTCGCAAGTTTGATAACGAATTAATTAAATTGTTCACAGGAGGCTAGTTCTCTCTCTCTCCCCCCCCCTCTCCTCCTAAGAAATAATAAAAAAAAAAAAAACTAACGTTTTTTTTCTCATTTGTTTTGTTCGTTGAGTTTAGAAGAAGTTTGTTTCGTGAGTGACGGTTAGCGAGACTGGATGTACTGGATGCATGATAAGTCAAGTGTCCCGGCTTATGTCGCACACCCAGAGGCACGTGCTCGCGTCGCCTGAGGAAAAACTCCAAGAGAGGCCACTGTAGATATCAGACCAGCTGAGACACTTAAAACTGACCGTGTCTTGCTATCATCACTCAGGAAACTATAGTTTTCTACATTCGTATGAACGTAGCAGAGCATTTTAGCACACAATCTTCCATATTAGACTTTGTTTATAATCTCTTCTAGTTCTACCCATTGGGGGGAAAAGCAACAACATAATTTGAGTAGGTCAGTTCCTTTAACATTCTCATACATTTATGTCTTTAAAGTTGAATATATGTAGGGAAGCGAGGTGGGGAGTGAGGGAAGCAGGTTGGAAGAGTCACAAGTCAGAGGTTGCTGTAACATAACTTTTATTTGCACCAACCAGGATACAGTGTCAGTGTTGGAAAAGACACAAGCAAACAAAACATTTAGAACATAAAAGCAAATGGAGTCTAAACAACAGCAATTCTCTAATAAATACAGTAACCATGTATTTGTTTTATTTATGTTTAAATTACACTCCAAAACTGCACAATTGCAATTATCAATCATGTATATATAAATGTTTGTGTTGATCTCTCTCTCTCTCTCTCTCTCTCTCTCTCTCTCTCTCTCTCTCTCTCTCTCTCTCTCTAACACACACACACACACACACACACACACACACACACACACACACACACACACACACACACACACACACACACACACCAGCGCACCCGCGCGCGGACACAGACACACACAGACAGACAGACACACACACACACACACACACACACACACACACACACACACACACACACACACACACACACACACACACACACACACACACACACACACACAAGCGCACGCACGCCCGTATGCATGTGATCAGTTCTGTGGGTACCTTTCACTTTTCATTGTTGCCACTAATCAGCGGGAAGTATGGAGACTATAGTGAAAAATACGCAGTTAGATCTCCCTTCAACGCCCAGGCGTGTTTCTCTATAGCTGCTCTTTGCCTAACTTTTTTCGGAAAAAAAAGGAAAGTTTGGTATGGTTTTTTAAACATCTGCAGAAAGGTGTTATTCCATTTTGCCACCGCTTTCGGCAGCAGCCTAATATTTTGACGCAGTAGGTTTCGGATTGCTTTTGTTTCTTTCCTTTCAGATTGCAGGATTGCGTACGGCTTTGCTTCGGTTGTATTTAGGCTAGGTTCATCCTTGCCAAACTTTGTGGTAAACCGACTATACTCTAGAAATTCTCATTTGTTAACTGTCCAACTGTCCTAATGCCTAGCCTTCGCCAAACTTTTCTTGAGATAACCGTTCCCTCGATTTTGATTTTGTAGTGTAATAGGATTGGTTCTTGGAGAAATTCGGATATAGTCTGTGGGATGGGAGAAATTCGGATGTAGTCTGTGGGATGCACCTTTTTGAAAATCTGGCAAATGACGAAAAAAACGTCACGCCAAAAGGGATTTACAGCAATGCGCTTAGAAGATAGAAATCTGGATCCACTGTATTTCTGTAGGTCAAGATCTGGCACATCCTCCTTCAGCAGGGCCATCCACCTACATTTATCTTCTTTGAGCATTTTCCTTATCCAAGGTACTTTCAAACTGTTTATGAAAACATTTATTTCAATCATGTTTAAACCTCCCTCCTCTAAGGATTTACACAGCGTTGTTCGTTTGATTTTGTCTCTTTTACCATTCCATATACATTTATAGAATAAAAGCGTCAGATCTTTAATAAATTTATTACCCGGGTTTGGCAGAGACAAAAAAGGTGTGTTATTCTAGATAGCATGAGAGATTTGATTACCGTATTTTTTTCCGAGTGGGGTGAGACTTCTCCCCTGCCAATTTTTCAAAAGAGTTTGTATTTGTTCTATCTTGGGATTGTAGTTCGTCGCCCTAGCTATCTACATTTTTAGTGTATTTCAGTTTAGTTTCCTTTATCGATTTCTTTATTTTCCGAACGTATTCTTTGTCCTTTAGTAGGCTCGAATTAAATTTCCAAAATGTTTTACCTCGAACTCTTTCTGTAAATCTAAACGTAATTGTGACTGTAGAGTGATCTGTCCTATATCCAGGTTCTATGTCAGTGGCGATGACATCTTCCCTAAAGGTTTTCATGAATCAGAAAAGAAAAAAAAAGAAAAAAATCCAAACGGCTCCGCTGTGGAACAGGCTGTGAGCTTCTCCAAGTGAATCGTTTACACCGGGCATTTAGCTCTCTCCAAATATCCACTAGCGAGAGATCATTTTTATGTCAATCACCTTTTCTCTGCATTTTGGGTTATTAAGCGCAATCACTCTATTAAACCAGCTTCGCTGAATCGCCCAATATTGAACCATGCTTCGGCATTGGTCACAGCTTGTCCCTAATATGTCAACTGACATCTGAGGACAATAAGCATCACTTCTTCATCATCATCATCGTTGTTACTGACTAGCAGAGCATACCTGTGAACAACATCAAGGGTCTTACTGACGCGGGTAGCGCATCAAGAATTTAAGCTGCTGATCTGGCTGCGCCTGTCTGCTCGGTTTAGCAGAGACAAAGACCTAATTGCCGCTACTGACGCGCATCACCGGCCAGTTCGGGTACACGCACAAAGACCCGGAAAGGGTTTACTAGCTAAGCAGAGGGAAAGTCTGCGCGCCCAAGATTCGGCCATTCAAAAGCTGGATCGAAACAGAGATAACATGTCTCACACTTTATACAATCACCCCTATGCACTAAGCCATGTTCAACTAGTAAAATGAACACTCGACAACTATGAAGTCAACATCTTCAAAGTGCCCATCTTAATGCAGAAATCATTCTGGTGGTGACAGTGTAGCGATAGGTATATAATCTCCCTCTCCCCCAACCTCCATACTCCCTTTCCCCCCTTCTCCCCGTCCCTAATAAGCCGTACGGTTTCTGCGGACGTTAAGCACCATGTTTACTTACACTGTTACTGACTAGCAGAGCATATTTGTAAACAAAGTCAAAGCCGGTCTTATTGCGCGCCCAAGACTCGGCCATACAAAAGCTGGATCGAAACAGATAACATAGTTCAGGAGCTGTCTGAGAGTCGAGGTGGCCGTCCTGAGCTGTCTATCCTAATGAGCCTTCTGGTTTCCGTGGACGTAAAGAATTATTGAACCGTGCTTCGGCATTGGTCACAACTTGTCCCTAATATATCAACTGACATCTGAGGACATTAAGCAACACTTCACCACCAACGAGATAACATGTCTAGTTCAGGAGCTGTGTGAGTGTCGAGGTGGCCGTTCTGGGCTGTCCGTCCTAACGAGCCTTACGGTTTCCGTGGACGTAAAGCTATATTGAACCATGCTTCGGCACTGGTCTCAGCTTATCCCTAATATGTCAACTGACATCTGAGGACATTAAGCAACACTACCTACCTACCGATATAACATGTCTCACAGTTTATACAATCACCCCCGTGCACTTAACCACTATTCAACTATTAAAATGAACATTCGACAACTATGAAGTGAACATCTTCAAAGTGTTAGCCATGATATACCACCGATTTCATGTAGAAAAATAGATCGGTAGGAAACTAAACAAATAAGTTATGACGCACCCAGATCTGCACGGCCGCACTGACAAAGGACCCATACTTTAGAGGGATAAATTTGCATCGGCAAAGCATCACTCAACTGAACATCCGACAATGGCAACATAACATACTAGCTACATATCAGCTAACCAAGGTTAGCTGCATACGATTTGGAAACACTGGTCACCTTGTGAACGTGGTAACATTATAAACATACATCATTTACATCAATGAGAAACAACAGAACAACAAGCCATAGAAAAATAACTACTTACAGGCTCTCCCTTGAATCAGTCGCATAGGCAGCAGCTCGAATTATTACTGACGTCCTGCTACTGCAGGGACACTGGGGGAAAGAGGATGCGGCTGTAGGCAGGTAGGTAGAGTTGCTTAATGTCCTCAGATGTCAGTTGACATATTAGGGACAAGCTGAGACCAATGCCGAAGCATGGTTCAGTATAAACTTTACCACGGAAACCAGAAGGCTCGTTAGGACGGACAGCCCAGGACGGCCACCTCGACTCTCACACAGCTCCTGAACTATGAGACGCGGCATCAGTAAGTAAGTAAACATGGTGCTTAACGTCCACAAAAACCATAAGGTTTATTAGGGACGGGGAGAAGGGGTATGGAAGTGGTGGTGGGGGGATTATATACCTATCGCTACACTGTCACCACCAGAAAGACTGTGGTCATTAAGGTGGGCAGCGATGAGAGCCATTTGAATGT
>OY757547.1:14175346-14193462 GCA_963584105.1 Alviniconcha strummeri
GTGAAGAGAGCAGAAAAAGTTGTCTCGTGGCGTCTTTGATATTATTGCCAGAAGCATTCACGGTGTAAAGCAGACAGAAACACGTGCAAACCAGATATAAGGTGGAACTGGTCAAAGCATTACTTCAGTACTGTTGAAAATGAACAAAACCCATTCAAAAATCCGTGAAAGACACAAAGAGGTGTAGACTAGGTCGGGGCAAGTCTTGGGTGGCCAGCTGACCGCTGAAGCTAATCAAGGATGGGAAGGGTACCCAAACCATTTTCGGC
Organism: Alviniconcha strummeri; assembly: GCA_963584105.1. NCBI lineage: Eukaryota > Metazoa > Mollusca > Gastropoda > Provannidae > Alviniconcha > Alviniconcha strummeri. Next base: position 14,175,616 of record OY757547.1, read on the forward strand.
ACCACTATCAGACACTCGATCCTGCCAGAAAACCTGAGAAGGCACTGCATGCCGATAATGGCCAGCAGGCAAAACGTACCCAGAGTCAGAGATCAAGCTTCTCATTCAAGAAAACAGTAACCACAGGGTCTCATAATGTACATTGATGGCTCAGTCACCAAAGACCAGTCAGGGTGGGGTTTCACTGTCAAACAAGGTGCGATCACCATTCATGAAACACAGTGAATCCTATACGGTCTCAGCCTCCAGCCTGACAATAGAAGTAGTCGCACACATAATTATGCAATCCTCGACACAGATTCGATGAAATTTCTGAAAAAAGTAACAACTTGAATCGGAAGAATGTCAGTGTTCGACATCCGCCCTCTAAATCTCCTGTGGATGTACTGCCCTTGATATACAGGAGTCAAAAGTAATAACCGAGCAGACAGATTGGACGGCGAAACAACCATCACGAATGGCGTCGTCTCGGAAGATCTGATGTGTTGAGGAGCTTGAGACACTACCTGCGGGCACAAAGCCAAGGACATCACACCATCAATCATCTGGAAGCGCTCTATGATCTTCCTTGAAAGGCAGAGAAAGGCAGAGTCGGAAGAATAATGGCATTGTTTTAAAGGCAATGTTGGGGAAACCTCTGAGAGAAGGGGTGGAGTATATATGTGCTTTTCCGAGCGTATAGATGCTATCTTGAATTGGATTGAACTCACGGACGTCTTTTCATGACTTCGAAGCGTCCTTTTTTTAACAATCAGGACGGGAAATCGAGTGAAACGTTGACGTGGGTCTTCTTCTTCTTCTTCTTCTTCTGCTTCTTCTTCTTCTCTCTCTGTGTTTGTCTGTCTCTGTCTCTGTCTGCCTGTCTGTCTCTCCGCCCCTTTGTATCATCGTCCTGCAGATTGTTTGCAACGAATTAATTGTCGTGAACTAGAGTCTTAATTGCCCAGACAAACGGATTCGTTTTCAGAGATTTTGTGGCTGACGCATAGTTAATTTATACTGTGGGTTTTATTCAGCTGTGCATCTTTGGACCGGAGCTAGTGGAAATACAGAAAAGGGGAGAGGGGGTGGGGGTGGATGAACCGCAGAGAGGGAGGAAGGGCAGGATAGTAAATGAGAGAGAGAGAGAGAGAGAGAGAGAGAGAGAGAGAGAGAGAGAGAGAGAGAGAGAGAGAGAGAGAGAGAGAGAGAGAGAGAGAGAGAGAGAGAGAGAGAGAGAGAGAGAGAGAGAGAGAGAGAGAGAGAGAGAGAGAGAGAACACTGACCTATGACGGGCTGAAAGTACCAGCTGTCGTCATCTTCGACGTAGCTCGCGTTTCTCTGATAAGCCATGACGTCAGTGTGACAGCATGTCAGTCGCGTGGTGTGGTAGGACCCTGCCCGACATGACGGGTGTTGGTGGCACCACAAGACACAAGCCGAGAGGGTTGGGACGTTGGTCACTACACGAAGACACGGACTCTGCAAATCTACACCTCTGTAGAGATGCACCAGCGATCCGCTTGCGGAGGATATTTCCCCTGCCATGACCGGCATGCAGAAGGAGTGGGCTAAGATTAGCCCAAAGCGGCGGCCTGTTAGCAGCATTGTTGTCTTTGCCAGTCGATCAGATTTTTTTTGATTTTTTTTTTAAAGAGTAAACTATTCTGTTCGCACGGTTTAAAAAATCACATGTAGCCTACCTAAGTATTCAAGAGTTCTTGGTTTACTTCCAGCTCCAAGTCATTTTTATTGAAGGGGTTATTTCCGACTGCCGCTACGTCCGCAAGCGAGAGTATGCGTGCGTCCATCCGCCAGCTCGTGACTTCTTCAAACTCAGTGGGATTTTTCAGGCCTGTGTAAATAAATGATAAATGTAAAACTGCATACAGTAGCAGTACTACTGACAGAGATGTAGCTGTTCATTTAGGTCCTAGGGTAACCAACTGCGTTGACAAGACGCGAAAATCTCAAGAGCTAACTTAAGAACAAACTTTTTCGCATGCACTTTAATTGAGCAGCTTTGTTTATCAGCCCTTCTGTCACGAGTCGCAGGAAGTGGTTGGTCGATCGGATGGTGGTCTCCGCGACACAGACAAACGTATCAGAGAAAACAGACGGGGACAATAAACGCGCCCACAAAGGGAGAGAATCAACCGGATGTAAGTGTATTAATATTTCAATGCGCAGGACCAGACCAAAGCAATGTAGTGCATGTCTTGCCGTGTGTGTGTGTGTGTGTGTGTGTGTGTGTGTGTGTGTGTGTGTGTGTGTGTGTGTGTGTGTGTGTGTGTGTGTGTGTGTGTGTGTGTGAGTGTGTGTGTGTGTGTGTGTGTGGAGTGGTGTGTGTGTGTGTGTGTGTGTGTGTGTGTGTGTGTGTGTGTGTGTGTGTGTGTGTGTGTGTGTGTGTGTGTGTGTGTGTGTGTGTGTATGTGTGTGTGTGTGTGTGTGATGTTTTTAAATGTTTTGTTGTCTGATTCAGGATTCAGGATTCTTGCTGCTGCTTCCTTTCTTCTTCTTCTTCTTCTTCTTCTTCTATTTTTGTAATTTTTTAACTGCTCATTTGTAACCAAAGATCACAAAGGAACACAGAAATATTCATGCTTGGTCGATCGTTTTCTTTCGAAAACTATTCATCTACTTTAATGCTTTGGGGAAATAATGAAACAAAGAAAGAGCAGCGCAACAAACTAAGGAAATAACGAAAACAAATCTACAGAACGAGGCCCAGAGCGCTCGTGCAGAATCAACACACAAGTGAGTTAATTAGCGCTCGAAAGACGCCACACAAGCACATAGACCTAAACAAGGTAGATAAACTCCACCGGACATGCAGAGCTCAGGAGCTGTGTGAAAGTCGAGGTGGCCGTCCTGGGCTCCCGTCCCTAATAAGCCTGCTGTTTCTGTGGACGTAAAGCAACACTTCAACAACAACGACAACCGGCCATGGGCCTCGCTGTGCTTCAGATTTGTGACAGTTCACTCTGAAGCTAACATGTAAATGTGTGCGTTTTTGTGTTTAGGCCTATATGTTGAACCAGTTTCGAGATCAAAGGACTATGTCCGGTCTTGAATAAAAATTGGTTCTGTCTGATGCCTGTGGACACTTGTTTCGGCGAGTGTTCCTTCCTGAAATGTAGGGTATATATGCCACTGTGGGGCATCCTTTTTTGAGTATGTACCTGTGGTGGGGTTTATGTACCTACTTGCATGCCACGTGAGAGTTACTATGGGCGACTCAGGTCTTTGTTATTGTACTTGTGTTACATCTTTCGAGCGCTAATTAACTCCCTGCGGAAGGAGGTCTCTGCGGAAGGAGGTCTTTGTTATTGTACTTGTGTTACATCTTTCGAGTGCTAATTAACTCCCTTGTGTGTTGATTCTGCACGAGCTCTCTGGGTCTCGTTCTCTTTTAGATTTGTGACAATGCACTCTGAGGCTAACATGTAAATGTGTGTATTTGTGTGTTTATATGTTGAGCCAAACATTTCAGCAGTTAGCGGAACACAGAGAGTTAATCAGTTCTTGGATTTTTACGTCCCGTTAGCCGCACAGGGTCACCTCAGGACGAATAAACATTCACAGTTACTCCACACCAGATCGAAACGCAAGTCACCAAAACACAAGCAAAAAGCTGGCTCCAGTTCTACACACAACACAATCAATAGCAAACACAGTTAAGCCTCAAAACGTCAATACTAACACATCGCAATACTTACATTATAAGTATTTAAAACTGAGAACGGCTACTTACAGTTTAATTACTTTAAGGTATTCCAGACAGATGACTTGAGACGTATTCATTATAAAATTAAACGCAACTGATCCGATTAGAAGAATGTATGCTTTGATGCAGAAAAACACTATTCATATTCCTCAGGAACTCACCACGGGAGTCTGTTTAACTCGCTAACATATTCCGCTGGAACTCACCACGAGAGTCTGTTTAACTCGCTAATATATTCCGCGGGAACTCACCACAGGTGTCTGTTTAAGTCGCTATCATACTGCGCAGGAACTCACTACGGGAGTATGTTTAAATCGCTAACACGGGAGTCTGTTTAACTCGCTAACATATTCCGCAGGACCTCACCACGGGAGTCTGTTTAACTCGCTAACATAATTATTCCGCAGTAACTCACCACGGGAGTCTGTTTAACTCGCTAACATATTCTGCAGGAACTCACACCGGGAGTCTGTTTAAATCGCTAACACATTCCGCTGGAACTCTCCCCGGGTGTCTTTTTAACTCGCTAACATATTCCGCTGAAACTCACCAAAGCAGTCTGTTTAACTCGCTAACATATTCCGCAGGAACTTCCACCACGGGAGTCTGCTTAACTCGCTAACATATTCCGCGGGAACTCACCACGGGAGTGTGCTTAACTCGCTAACATATTCCGCAGGAACTCAACCCGGGAGTCTGTTTAAATCGCTAACATCATTATTCCGCAGGAACTCACCACGGGAGTCTGTTAAAATTGCTAACATTTTCCACAGGAACTCACCACGGGAGTCTGTTTAACTCGGTATCATATTCCGAAGGAACTCACCACTGGAGTCTGTTTAAATCGCTAACATAATTATACCGCAGAAACTCACTGCGGGAATCTGTTTAACTCGCTAAAATAATTATCCCGCAGGAACTCACCACGGGAGCCTGTTTAAATTGCTAACATAATTATTAAGCAAGACCTCACCACGGGAGTCTGTTTAACTCGCTAACATATTCCTCAGGAACTCACCACGGGATTCTGTTTATATCGCTAACATAATTATTCCGTTGGAACTCACCACGGGAGTCTGTTTAAATTGCTAACATATTCCACAGGAACTCACCACGGCAGTCTGTTGAACTCGCTATCATATTCCGAAGGAACTCACCCCTGGAGTTTGTTTAAATCGCTAACATAATTATTCCGCAAGACCTCACCACGGGAGTCTGTTTAACTCGCTAACATATTCCGCAGGACCTCACCACGGGAGTCTGTTTAATTCGCTAACATAACTGTACCGCAGGAACTCACCACGGGAGTCTGTTTAAATCGCTAACATATTTTGCAGGAACTTACCACGCCGGGGAGTCTGTTTAAATCGCTAACCTATTCCGCAGGAACTCACCACAGGAGTCTGTTTAACTCGATAATATATTCCGAAGGAACTTACCACAGGGGTCTGTTTAACTCGATAACATATTCCGGAGGAACTCATCACTGGAATCTGTTTAACTCGCTAAAATATTCCGCAGAAACTCACCACGGGAGTCTGTTTAAATCGCTAATGGCCACGAGCAGTTGAAGCACGAACACTGGGAAACAAACCACAAGGAAGGGGCATTAATTAATTTAATTGATTTGAGTGCAAAGGCTATTTTTCTCTACAACTAGAAGACAGCTCGCTAGGGCAAACGCAGCCTGTTCTTGTCTGTACTCTCTACAACATACCAATGAGCACGCCAGCGCATTATTTATACAGACACAAAGTTTGTAGGTAAATAGTCAACCAATCGAAAACACTGGATTGTCCTACGTCAACTGAATATACTGGTAACTGACAGGGGCAGCGATGACATGAAACAGACGTTACCATGTACACCGGAACTTCGCCCAGTGAACTGTGTCTTTGTCAGGAAAAGATCCACACATCCATGCAAGCGCCGCGGTACTGGACAGGAAGGAGCCGAGAAAATGTGTTGTTGCTGAATGGCTGGAATCCATGTGGTGTAAAATGTTATTTGTAGCACAGAGACAAGCTGGAATCAGTGAGATAATCGCTTTCTAGTGAAATGCTTTGAAATGTTATGCGCATGTGAGCGTTTGAGAGAGAGAGAGAGAGAGAGAGAGAGAGAGAGAGAGAGAGAGAGAGAGAGAGAGAGAGAGAGAGAGAGAGAGAGAGAGAGAGAGAGAGAGAATACGGAATTTTTATTCAATAGGGCCATAGCCCCATTTTGAAGGGGTGTAAGCACAATAAACCTTACTCATAAGACAATACCCACACGGCGGAAGCGAGAGCTTATGTAAAGGATAATATTATAATAACGTTCTTGAATAATTATTAGTTCATAATGTACATTTAAGTTCTTTACGATAGCAGGGTTTTCCTTCTCTCTGACTGTAGTGTATAGTCAGAGAGAGAGAGAGAGAGAGAGAGAGAGTGTGTGTGGGGGGAGTGGGAGTGAGGGGGGAGTGTGTCTGCGCACGTGTGTTTGCAAGAGATGGTAGTCCTAGCTGGGGTTTTAATTTCTGATAAGAACACGAAAAACGAGTTGTTTTTTGGTGACAAAAGCCGGATTATTATTTATTTTTGTGCAACAACAACACGACTGGACTTCTTTTCGTTACAACAACAACAGCAACAACAACAACAACAACAACAACAACAACAAAAACAACAACAGACACACATATATTCGCACGCACGCACGCACGCACGCACGCACGCACGCACGCACACACACACACACACACACACACACACTTAGAGTCCTGAATGTCTGTTCGCGCACGCGCGTTTCTGTTTGTTTTGTTGTTGTTGTTGCCAGGAACGTTTTTAAATAGTTACACCGCTGGGTGTAACTGGCCCTGGTGACTCCCTGCAAACAGCATTCCGGAGTGTTTTTCGCATCGCAGATAGGGATTTGGAAATCACTGTACAATATACATCTGGTAACAACAGTGTTAATTTCCAAGATGGGGATTTGGAAATCACTGAACAATATACATCTGGTAACAACAGTGTTAATTTCCAAGATGGGGATTTGGAAATCATAGTACAATATACATCTGGTAACAACAGTGTTAATTTCCAAGATGGGGATTTGGAAAATCACTGTACAATATACATTTGGTAACAACAGTGTTAATTTCCAAGGCAGTATTGCATATTTAAGCACAGTCTTAGCAATTTCTCTACAAACGCAACACTACAGAGCAAAAAACACGGCCAGGTCAGTTTTTGTTTGACGCGGACTTGCTGCCGGACAAGTCTGCATAATTTTGATCTCGTTAAAACTATCCCCGCCGGGGACTTTGCACTTCCGGTTCTAGTTCCTTCCAACAATGGTCTCAAAGAGAGTCGTACAAACCACAAACCTCTACATTGTTTTACATGGGGATACACAAAATATCTACGCTCTGTCAGTCCCGGTGTTTTGCGGCGTAACGTAAATAATGAATGAGAAAAGCGCTGCCAATCACGTCATATAACGTCCTCAGGACAGGACAGAGCAGGGCAGGGCAAGGCAGGGCAGGACAGAGCAGGGCAGGGCAGGGCAGGGCAGGGCAGGGCAGGAAAAGGGTTAATATGATTATATTTATTAAACATTTATATTCTTTGCGTTGTTTTGAATACAGGTCAAAATCATCATTGTTTCTGGTTCTCCTAAATCGTCTTAGACATTGTTTTACCTCTTTTTTCTTGGAATGGCAGTCCTTATCAAACCATTTGTTATCATACTTTTTCTTTCCCGTATTGGTACCTTTCGTTTTCATACCACTTTCTGCTTGCAGTAATGCTTCTGTGAAAATCTCAAGTGACTTCGCAGGACAATCTTCTGTGAGATTCTGTGCTTCAACCATCCTTTCCCTATATACCTGAGATAATAGATTTTCTTGAAACTGATATATTCTGTCTACATGCCAAATATATTTGTCCCTTTTGATTGATTGATGATCGCTTATATAGCGCTATTCTCCGCTCTCTTGAGCAGACTCACTGCGCTCGCATGTGGTGCTACATGAGTGACTAGCTTTTTATAGCGCGTTTTTGAATATCCACCGAAGTGGTGTACTTACAGCGCTGGCATGGCTGGTGCCACATGAAACTGCAGGCGTTTCGGCGCAAGTTCTGTGTACACCATACAACCATGCACCATGTCACTTCATGCACAGCCACATAAGTAAGGTGTATGCGTGTTTAACTGTAACCTGCCACCTGCACTTGGCAGAATAACTGGGATCTTTTACGTGCTACTGCGGTAACACGGGGGTGGAACGGATACCGAAATACGTAAATTAATTTCACACCTTCTTCTTCAACGTTTACAGTATCGGAATTTACCTGGCATTTACAGTACAGCTCTACCGGCATATGGTCTGATTCTATCCTGTCATTCACATTCAAGGTCTCAACTAAATATAAAATATCACTAGACATCAAAAAGTAGTCTACGACACTGTATCCATGCTCGGACAGGTAGGTGAAATTTCCGGTCTTATCGCCCGGACAAAATCCATTAAGTATTTCTAACCCATAACATGCGCATGCTTCAAGCAGCCTTCTACCAAATACATTAACGTCTCTATCCTGGGACGTTCTGGTGGGTTCAAACAACGATACATTGCAAAACGGTTCATAATAGCCTCCGTCCATTTGGCTAAATTCTGTGTTTATCTGGTAGTTAGCGGTTCTAGCATTAAAGTCACCATTGCATATAATGTGCAAATCTCCATCCTGTTCCAACAGCTCATTTATACACGTGTCCAACTCTGTTATGTGGCAGGCAGTCTGAGATAAGTCATAGAAGGGGCTCCCTGGTGGGGGTATGTACGTGGCTATATACATTATATCTGTCACAACCAAACGCCTCTTTTGATAGCTTCAATACAACAATGTTATGGTACTGTACATCAATTTCTTGAACGAAACTAGACATATTGTTGCGCACTATGACTAGAATTCCACCCGATCGTCTACCTTGATGGGAAAGCTTGATAGCCGGAGACACGAATTTGAAATAATCCCTAAAGACATGGTATAAATCAAAGTTTTCATCAATGAAGGTTTCTGTTAGTGTTACAAAGTCAAAACTCTCCACATACGCCATCCAATCAGCATCGGACAACCTGCTCACCAAACCTGCAATGTTATACAGAAGAAATGATACAGTTTGTACTTGCGAGGGCCTGCCTGCCTCCTAGCTCCATACGTCAGCAGCGTCTCCAAACGGCTCATCTCGGTCCTCTCCCGTCTCCTCTCCGGTCAGCGCGGTGTGCTCAGACGGGATATCCTCTGCCTCAGGGACTTGGCTGGGTTGGGCTGAGGAGAACATGGAGTCGATGAGGGTCTGTGCAGGAGGAGTCCCGGTTCGTCCCCTGCCGAATCCGCGGCTGGTCTGTGAGGCGGGTGTTAAAGGCTTGCGCGCCACACCCGTCGTCGCTGTGGAGCTGCTCCTATTCCCTCTGTCTTCTCTGGTGCCTCCTGTGCTCGGTCCGGGGACAGCAGTGGTACTCATGGTGCCACCACGAGCTCGTAGGTTGTATGTCGAACTCTGCTGCCTTGGTGCCGTGTTGCCGACTAGCTTCTGGGTACCAGTGTGGATGCCGCTCCCAGTCCTCTGGCTATGTCGGCATGTTGCTCGCGTACTGTCGGTGGCATCGGCCCTGTTGATCAGACTCGCCGGTGGTTGGTTCTGTGTCGCATGAAGCGGCGGGAACGCGGCTGCAGACAGCACGTGGTCCACAGTAGATCTCCGAATGTTGACATCAGTGACCGCGCCCCCTCTGTTGTTGCTAGCAGGAGCATGCACTAGTCCACCGTCCTGCTTTGTAGAAGGTCCACTGCCACCGTGTCTGCGACGGTTGTCTTCTCTTCGGACTTCTTGTCTGTCAAGGTCATAGGTGAAGATGGCGCGGTCTGTGACAAACTTGTCAAATAGTAGCTTGGACGGCTGTCCATTCTGTCTCATTTTCCGCTGCAGTGACATCAGTTCTTTCCTCTTTCTTTGCACTGTTTCTGAGAAATCTTCTCTCACATATATGTTCTTGAATGTTTCTGATTGATTTAATTTCCGGGCCTGAGTAAGGACTGTCGTCTTCTGTTTTTATGAAAGGAACTTTGCAACAATGGCTTTCCCTGATCTGTGAGCACGTTCGATCAAGATGTCCTCCGTTATCCCCATACCTTCCCTGATGGCCTCCTTCACTTTTCTCTCACATTCATCCAAGTGTTCCATGCCCGCTGGTACCGCCGGAAAGCCCAAGAACAGTAGGTTGTTTCTTCTGCTCTGGTTTTCTAGGTAGTCACACTTGCTGCCGAGGAAGCCGACTGCGTTCCGTAGCTCCTGGTTCTCCCGCCATACAGCTTGGTATTGCGTGTGCATCTCCTCCATGTCACTAGCGAGTCGCGCCTGTTCCTCTTCCACTTGCTGTAGACGGTGCTCGATTTTGAATTCGATACTCGTTCGTCTATGATGTTCCCCTGCTCGGTGATGGCTTGACGGGTTGCTGATTCGAGTCGTATGACAGCTTGACTGAGGACCTGGGTCATTTCCGAGTGGTAGCGGGCAAACACTGACTGGCCTTCTTCAAGTTCTTGCTGGTCTGAGTGTTGACTAGTTTGTTCTTCTGTGCCCACGTTTTTGCTGTCCTGCGTTGTCCCCTGTTAGTGTCGTTTTGAGAGGTCCAGGGTTGGCTTCCACGTCGCCACATGCAAGTAAAAGTCCTGCAATGAATACTGCAACTACAACGCTCATCATGAACCCGAATGGCCCCAGTCGAACAGTCACAATGTACCTGTCTTGTGTTTGCAATGTTCGTCTCCCCGACACGAACCTGATGGCTGTCGCCAGAGACAGGAGACGCTCCACAGGTTGCATAACGAGGTCTTTGGTTTCCAAAACGTAGGCAAAGTTTTCTTTTGCAGCATTGTCACCTCGGGCCGGGCAGGCAGAATGGCTGTTGACAGCAGTGTGACACAAGGCCAAGACGAAAACACTGCCAATGACCACTGTGCGAGCGACGCTCAGAGGCCAGCCAAGCGTAACAGCAAAAGTCCATGCTTCCACTGCCTTGTGCACTCTTCTTTGCATGTAATTTTGAAAAACAAAATAAAACACCCCACAAGTGGCTCTTGTCTGTAAATTTGATACCGGAATGTTCAGCAGAGTCTCCTCTTATCATCCGTGAAGTATCTTGAAGATTGGACTGGTAATGACGCAGTTAATTAGAAAAAACTGTCAAAGTCTTGCGCAGCTACCAAAATAGCGTCCGCTCCACTCTGTGAGATCAACTCACCCCCCGAGAGAGAGAGAGAGAGAGAGAGAGAGAGAGAGAGAGAGAGAGAGAGAGAGAGAGAGAGAGAGAGAGAGAGAGAGAGAGAGAGAGAGAGAGAGAGAGAGAACTTTATTTTACAAGGATTGTAGTTTAGGTTCAGTCAAAAACCTGTCTAACAACTAGTCCTCGCTAAGCTACTGAGTGGAGTTCTACGTGGACTTTGTGGCTGTATTGTTGATTTTGTTGTCTTTTATGCTTCTTCTTCCACAGAGAGAGGAGAGAGGGGAGGGGAAGCGAATGAGCCAGCGTATTTGAAACAAAGACCTTCCATCGTAGACACAGAATCAACAACGCAAAGAGGGGAAACTGATTTCTTTTTTTAATAGTAAAGAACGATTTACTTCACCATTAAAATATTAATCACGGATCTGAACACGAGACTGCATCAAACGGAGCACGAAATGGAACAATGCAAATACAGGGAACAAGACTTCACAGTGAAAAAACAGGTCAACCTACCACACACACACGCACACACACACACACACACACACACACACACACACACACACACACACACACACACACACACACACACACAACAACAACAACAACAACAACAACAACAACAACAACAACAAATAAAAACACTCAGTGTCTGAAGACACAGTAACAAATAATTATAACAACACTTGACGTTTGAAGACATAGTCAATAGTAGATAGAACAACACTTGGCGTCTGAAGACATAGTCAATAACAAATATACCAAATACTGGTAAAATATTGCAGCAACAATTTGCATTACATCTCTCTTGTATTTGTAGAATAGCAAGTACTGGCTGTTAGATAGGTCCATATGGACCTAATGCTACTATCCTTTAGTATTAAAGTTTTCGAGTTCTCTCTCGCTTTCTCTCTCTCTCACGCGCATACAGTAGCCAAGTAACAACAGCCTGCTTTAGAAGACATACAGTGACTAACAAACACATCCACGTCCAACCTCCCAGCAACAACCAAGTCTAAAAACAGCACAATTAACTCATCCACAACAAAAGAAAAAGACAGCACCATCCAACAGTCTGCACGCAACCGAACGCAGGGATTTACGGTCATCCACAGACTCTATATCATACGTAAGGTTTATGCGGAGATCACTGTCAAATGAAACAGGCTCTGTCCTCGAGGATGCACCTGTGGTGAAGTTTATGTACCTTGTATTTGCTCGAATGCCAGGTGAGAGATACCGTAGGCGACTCGGGTATTTGTTGTTGCGTTCTTGTGAAGTCCTTTGAAGCTAGCGCTCGAAGCTCCCTTGTTTGTTGATTAAACAGACTCTGCTTCTGTTCATCAGACTCCAGCACACGTCTTCTTCCCGTTATTATGTTAACCATCCTCTTTACCGAACACTGGACACGAAGACACCGTGACAAAACAGCCCAACCAAAAGCAGATAAGTATCCTACATCTCATTTTTTCACCCTTTAACTATTGTTTTGTAGCCTGAAAAAGGGGCTTAACCCGAAAATCCGCACTCTGTGTTTTGTTATAATAAACAGCGTTTTGTTTTGTTTTGTTTTGAAACCTTTTATGTGTTTGGATCTCATCCTCTGTACCATCAGAAACACCGAGTTTACAGTAAACATAGGATCGGTCCCGCATTGACCATGCAGCTCTCTGGCTTATAACAGATTGAGGGACAAAACACATCTTTTGTCGCAACGAAAGTATGCTTGTCGCGACAAAACCTTTTTAGCAACAAATATTTGTTGCAACAAAGATCTACCTGTTGCACGAGCCCCTGCACAGTCTCCCTGTTGCATGAACCCTGCACAGTCTCCCTGTCGCATGAGCCCCTCCACAGTCTCCCTGTTGCACTAGCCCCTACACAGTCTCCCTGTTGCACGAGCCCCTGCGCAGTCTCCCTGTGGCACCATCTCATGTAGTCTCCCTGTTGCACAAGCTGCTACACAGTCTCCTAGTTGCACGAGCCCAAAACAGCGGCCTACATATCATGCATCAAGCAACCGACATTGGTTCAGCCCAGCAAAGTGTCGTGTAAAACACCCGCTTCCTCCTCCCTCCCCCTTCTCCATCACCACACATAGCATGTTATTAAAACAGCCTCTCCCTTTCGCCCGCCATCACAGTCAGGTGGAGGCTAGGGGCGGCACCGTTCCGGGTTGCACGAGCCCCTGCACGGCCTCCATGTCCAGCACCCGGCCGTAGACGCTGGTTCTGTACAGCAGGTGGTCAAAGATGGCTATGAGGGTAGGGTCCAGCTTGTGGAAGCTGACGGTCAGCTGACTGCAACACTCCTTGCCCTGTTCACACCACACACACACACACACACACACACACACACACACACACACACACACACACACACACACACACACACACAGAGACAAACACACACACGGACATAATAAAAACACAAACAGAGACACAAACAGAGACACAAGAAAGACACACACACACACACACACACACACACACACACACACACACACACACACACACAGAGCATTTTATTAAGGATTCGATAGTAATCACCTACACAATTCAGGTCGCCTTGCCTGGTTCAGTCTACAGCACCCACAAGAGCAGCACAAACCAGTCCTGCCAGTGTACGAATTTCCGCACGTTTTAGTTATACCTACCACGGTGTCACTGGAGGCGTACAGATACGTATTCCACGTTTCTGTTGTACAATCCAGCATAGATACATCAGCTGCTTTTTCATTGTGGATATAGTGATTGGATCTGAACGTACTTTCAGCCTCAGAACGACTGTCATGACAGATTTAGTAGCATGTAATGTAACATGCTACTGAATCTGTCATGACAATCGTTTTGAGATGACCTTGTGAGGCTGACAGTACGTTCAGATCGAATCACTATCCAACTGTACTGTACTGTACTGACAAAGTAACGTCCCTACAATGACTATTGTTACCATTGCAGCGTGCTCTGTCCATTGCGCTATCGCAGAAAGGCACTACTCACTTCCGCCAAAGCACATACTCAAAACATTTGGCTCTTTCTTGGAGGTCAAGTTGCGCAAGTCGACGACAGAAACCTGATTCACTTGGTGAAGTAAACACCGAAATGGCCGGTCCAGTGAACTGTGTACATGCGCAGCAGTAACAGGTTCCATTAATTTCCTAGTGTGGCAAGATGTTTTTCGAGACCCAGCTTTTGGTGCCCACAACTCTCTTACTGTGCCTTCCCCGTGATTTACGGCGTGCATTAACCTCTGTGCACACAGTAAAAACCTCAAATGTTGGCAGACATACCATTGTTTGGACACACAAAAATACTGCACACACTGGCAGGAATGGGTAGTGCTGCTCTTGCGGCTGCTGTTAGCCGTACCAGAGTAAGGCGAGCCGAATTTCCCGCAAAGGATTAACTCTTTCACTGCCATATATATGCTTGCCGCACCGTCATTCGGAAAACGACAAACAAAAGTGCCAAATTTGAAACCACTAACGCTTCTTCCTCCTTTCGCATAAGCACGTGAAATGATTTCTTTCAAATGCACGATACTGAAGGTAGACTTGTTATAGGACCGTCAAATATACTGTTTCCAGGCCTGTATGTGTGCACGTTCTAACCCGGAAATTTGACAGGCTGTGGCAGTGAAGGGGTTAAAAACTCCTTTTTGCCCTTGACACAACCGTCATGGATGACTGGGCGTAAAAAACAACAACAACCAGGCGTGGTTTGGAGCCCTGAATAAATGTTTGATGTGAAATCACCTCCTCACTCATCTATTTGCAGACTGACAAGTGTGATCTGAAAAATGTCAGCCAGTTGTGTCGTGTCAAAGCGCCAAAGTCTTGATTTGCGAGGCAAGGATCTATGAATCCGTAGCTGTGAACGCGCAAAGTTCTGTGTGGAAGCTTTTATGCGCCATATATATATACATTTTCATTTATTCATTCATTCATAGTTACAGCGGACCTGGCGTCACTGAACAGAATCCCACCCAAATGGGAACCGAACCGAAATAAGCACCAGGGGGACTATCGAGTCGCTTGCAATGAGATACAAACACACAGAATGGTTTCGATTTCTCGTCCTGAGTGTTAAAAATCAACATTTGCACGTCGTGAAAACACAACAATGAGTGCTTCCATTTCGCCAGTTTGCGCTCAGCAGTATGCTTCTTCGACGTCATAAACAAGTATTAAATACGTCACGAGCCACAGACCTACAAGAAGATATAATTATTGTATTCAGATCTGTGGCCGCGAGCCAGCCTTTTTCTGCTCTTCTTTGGTACACAATCCGCGCAAAGAAGGCCCCGCCCTGTGGATACTTACCGACACCATAGCAAAGCGGTCTTGTTCGAGCTGGACGGCAGGGATGGCCCGGCAATGTGTATACTTGGTCTGAGAGGGTGGAAGGTATCTCGGCCGAAGCGGTCACGTGAGTTATGGGAGGCCACTCCAACTTTGTGGAGGCATATTCCCACCTCCACGTCTTCATAGCGCCCCCTGGTTGCACACTTGTTCTGAGAGCGAACCAAGCAAATCATCATTAATATTTACCATACTTTTCCTTTTCTCGCCTGGAGTTATAGGACTTTGTTCGTACTGAAAGACCAAGAGTGAGAATGTCAATGAGGCGTCTCTTACAGTGATATATTTTGAAGTGTACTTAGTAGGCAACGCGCGCGCACGCACGCACATTCGCACGCACGCGCACACACCACACACACACACACATAGACATACTCTCTCACACGCACAGACAGAAGACAGACACACATACTCGCGCGCGCACGCGCGCAGACACATTCAGATGCACACCTAGAACCACTTTGAAGAGAAGAGTCCACACGTGACAGTAACAAACCCTATCGGATCAGACCTGCATAAACTTGAGAAAGAAAAACAAATCTGAATGAAGAGTGACTGCCAGCGGTCTAAAACAAAATCCAAACACAGAAACAGTTAAAAAGAAGGCATCACGCGAATTAAATTAAGAGGGGAGTATGCCCCCTCTTCAGCTACAAAACAACACTAAAAGTTAAACAACGGTTAAACGGTGAAAAATGAGATGTAGAACGCTTGATATCTGCTTTTGGTTAAGCTTGAAAAGGGGGCTTACCCCGAAAATTCGGATGTTGTGTTTTGTCATAATTAATGGCGTTCTTTTTAACCTTTTAAATGTTTGGATCCTGCAGATCCTTGGCCTCCTGACACACTGTTGAGGAGAGCCGCCAGCGTACAGCGCCATACCTCTGAGCTACCGGGGGTTCCTGTCTGAGCGAACGACGACGGAGAATACTACTACTACTAAGAAAAAGAAGATGAAGAAGAAGAGAAGGAAGGGGTGGAGGAGGAGGAGGAGGAAGAAGAAGAAGAAGAAGAAGAAGAAGAAAAGAAGAGGAGGAGGAGGAGGAGGAGGAGGAGGAGAAGAAGAAGAAGAATGGAGGAGGACGAGGAGGAGGAGGAAGAAGAAGAAGAAGAAGAAGAAGAAGAAGAAAAAGAAGAAGAAGGAGGAGAGGAGGAGGAGGAGAGAAGAAGAAGAGGAGGAAGTGGAGAATAAGGAAAGAAGAAGAAGAGGAAGAGGTGGAGAATAATAAAGAAGAAGAAGAAGAAGAAGATGAAGAAGAAGAAGAAGAAGAAGAGGAGAAGGAGGAGGAGGAGGAGATGAAGAAGAAGAAAATAAATCCGAGTGTACTGGGCACTAGCACACCTTTTGGTAGCCATCCTCCACGACCTTCCTCAGGGCTTCCCTGCTGATGACATAAGATGCCCCTCCCGACATGTAGCCCTGTGAGTGGCGCATCTTGTACAGGTGGCCCACGTACACGGTTCGCCTGTGGTCGTACTGCGCCAGAACGTAGCGTAGGTTCTCCATGATCACGTAGGCGTCGTCGTCACCCTGAAGACCAAGACAAAGACGGCTAAAGCAGTAGTCACCCTGAATACCAAGACAAAGACAACTAAAGCAGTGGTCACCCTGAAATCCAAGACAAAGACAGCTAAAGCAGTGGTCATCCTGAAAACCAAGACAAAGCTAAAGCAGTGGTCACCCTGAAAACCAAGACAAAGACAGCTAAAGCAGTGGTCACCCTGAAATCCAAGACAAAGACAGCTAAAGCAGTGGTCACACTGAAGACCAAGACAAAGACAGCTAAAGCAGTCGTCACCCTGAAGACCAAGACAAAGACAGCTAAAGCAGTGGTCACCATGAAGACCAAGACAAAGACAGCTAAAACAGTGGTCACCCGAAGACCAAGACAAAGACAGCTAAAGCAGCGGTCACCCTGAAAACCAAGACAAAGACAGATAAAGCAGTGGTCACCCTGAAGACCAGACAAAGACAGCTAAAGCAGCGGTCACCCTGAAAACCAAGACAAAGACAGATAAAGCAGTGGTCACCCTGAAGACCAAGACAAAGACAGCTAAAGCAGTCGTCACCCTGAAGACCAAGACAAAGACAGCTAAAGCAGTGGTCATCCTGAAAACAAGACAAAGACAACCAAAGCTGTCGTCACCCTGCCTGCGTGCGTGCGTGCGTGTGTGTGTGTGTGTGTGTGTGTGTGTGTGTGTGTGTGTGTGTGTGTGTGTGTGTGTGTGTGTGTGTGAGTGTTGTGTGTTGTGTGTGAGAGTTGTGTGTGTGTGTGTGTGTGTGTGTGTGTGTGTGTGTGTGTTGTGTGTGTGTGTGAGAGAGAGAGAGAGAGGGAGAGGAGAGAGAGAGAGGAGAGAGAGAGAGAGAGAGAGAGGAGAGAGAGAGAGAGAGAGAGGAGAGAGAGAGAGAGAGAGAGAGAGAGAGAGAGAGAGAGAGAGAGAGAGTGCGTGCGTGCGTGCGTGGGTGTGAGTGGGTGTGTTCTAAACATCACTTGGAATCCGTAGTCT
>OY757547.1:14193662-14206880 GCA_963584105.1 Alviniconcha strummeri
TGTGTGTGTGTGTGTGTGTGTGTGTTGTCTTGTCTTGTCTTGTTTTGCTTTGCTTGTTTTGCTTTGCTTGTTTGTTTGTTGTTGTTTTTCCTCTTGGCAAATTCTGATCCGTTTGTTTCTGAAAACCCCAGTTCCGACATGGCCTAATAAAGGAAATTATTTTTAGAACAGGAAATAAATAAAAGACATAATGAACTGCCGTGAAATCACGTTAAGCAATACTAGATTATTAAAGGAAACAAACGCAACTGGAAAAGCTTAGCTGGGCATAGACCAGACTGAAAGTCTCTAGCAGTGGACCGATTCATGAAGAAGAACGGAACTGAAGACACAAATTGGCGTGGAAAAGTAGAAAACGGACAACATTTCTATCTGCAGGCTTCATTTCCTTGTTCTGTCAATATCTATACTATACTATCTAATCTAAATATACTATATTTAACAAAGGCAATGTTGAAGGGATTAACAAAAATTTATGTTTACGTTTGTATCGGTAATTTTCTTTTATTCTTGTGTAGGGGTTGATTTCGTCGATATGACCGTCAAAGATAAATGGTTTTCACACATGAGAGGAGTTTTGATATATGCATTTACTCATAACAGAACTTGATTATCCTGAGGTGACCCTGCGTGGTTAACAGCAAGTTAAAATTCAATTACTAACTAACTATTCTCTCAGAAAAAAGCCTATTGATATATGCGCTCACGGTGCCTTTGAAACGTTTCCAATATTCATCTGTTTGGCGATGGCCCTCTCTCTTCCTTTCAAAGAAGATTGTCAAGCACTTCTTCTTTCCACGCCTGTCTCCTTGTTGTTGATCACTTTTATATAGCGCTATTCTCCGCTCTCGAGCAGACTCACTGCGCTCTTGTTACATGTGATTCTGAATGAGTGACTGTAGCTTTTTATAGCTCGTTTTTGACCAGATCCACCGCAGTGATGCACTGACAGCGCTATCTGTTGTTACATTGTTGGTGCCACGTAAAACTGCTGCCGTCTCGGCGAGTTCTGTGTACACCATACAAGCATGCATCATGTCACGTCACTTCATGCAAAGCCACACACGTTTTTCTCCTTCGAACCGACTTTTTACTTACAGATCATCTCAAATAATTTCGATTTTCTATGTTTCGCTTTTGTGCAGTGTCCCAGTAAACTACCGCTATTTCTTCATCAGTAAGTATTACGGCGGCTGTGGGTCCGACGCAGGCTGGCTGTGTGCTGCGGGCCCTTCCGTTTCCGGCAGAACCCCCTGCGCGTGGGAATACAACCCCCGGTACCCAGTCTTCTTGTACAGCAAGGCAATGAAGTCCACGGTGTGGCACAGTGGCAGTTAGTATAAAGTTTTTAGCGTTGCGATGTTTTGCATAATGTGTTGTCTTTAATTCGATTCATTCCCATGGGAAATGTCTCGTCGTTCTCTCTCTCTCTCTCTCTCTCTCTCTCTCTCTCTCTCTCTCTCTCTCTCTCTCAGGTCAAAACATTTTAAGCATCCCACACAGGGCAACTTGATTCTCTCCCCTCCTTTCTCCACCCACTCACCCTATCGAGTCATCCGAAGAAACAACATCAATCGATCTTCAGATCATAGAATCAAATCAAATTCTTGGAGAGTTCACCTAGAACAACTTCACACGATGTTATGTTGCAGATGTGGGTACGGCTGACGTCCTGGCTGTCCTTGTCAAGGACTGATGTCCCGGCTGACCTTGTCAAGTTCTGATGTCCTCGCTGTCCTTGTCAAGTACTGATGTCCTCGCTGTCAAGTATATTATGGTGTCCTGGTTGTCTAGTTCACCACGTTCTGGTGTCATGGCTGTCCCTGCCAATTTCTGTATACTGTCCTGATTGTTTGATTGTCAAGCGCGGTCTTTGTCACGTTTTGACATCCTGGCTGCTAGTTCTGTGGTTCTGGCTGTTTCTCTCCGGTTATGTGTAGTATCAGTAGAATTAGTCCCTCATGGGCGAGGGTTGGATGTAAAAATATCCACTACCCTCGTAAAATAAAGTTTGTTCTCTCTCTCTCTCTCTCTCTCTCTCTCTCTCTCTCTCTCTCTCTCTCTCTCTCTCTCTCTCTCTCTCTCTCTCTCTCTCTCTCTCTCTCTCCACTTTTCTTTTCGAGGCACTATTTTTATATGAATGGTTTGTTTCTTTCTCTCGTGCCGCTTTCAGTGGCATGATGCCATTTAAAAACGACCAATAAAAGTGCAAAATTTGACACCCTTAAGCCCTTTTTCTTCCTTTTCACACTGGCATGTCAAAAAAGATTTTCATCAAAACGCATAGCATTGAAAGTAGATGTGTTATAAGATCGGAACCTATACTGTTTGCAGGCGCGACCGTGCATCATTCAGCACGGAAGTTTTACAGGCTGACGCAGTGAAGGGGTTAATGTTTTTGGTTCCATTTTCTGTACTCGTAATGTTTGTCTAGGCAGTGTATGTCTATAAATATATCGTCATTTCAATACTTTGTTGTTCGTCATGTGTCTGAACCATATTTTACACCATTATTATCATCACCACACCATTAAAATTGTCTCTGTCGTGGTTTGGTTCTGATTTTAACCCCTTCACTGCCATGAT
Organism: Alviniconcha strummeri; assembly: GCA_963584105.1. Taxonomy (NCBI): domain Eukaryota; kingdom Metazoa; phylum Mollusca; class Gastropoda; family Provannidae; genus Alviniconcha; species Alviniconcha strummeri. The sequence continues at coordinate 14,196,249 of OY757547.1, forward strand.
GCCACTTGAAAACGACCAATAATAGTGCCAGATTTGAAACCATTAAAGGAAAATCCAAGGTTTTTATTTATGCAAAGTGACCATCGAAATGATTGACAAATAAGTCACTAGTTTCAGATTTAATTAAAAAAAATTAAAAATGAAGAAAAATATTTATGTTGGTTTTTAATCGATTTTATTTTCTGTAGGCTGGCCGAGACGGCTGTCTCGGGATCTCCTTCAGTCACGTGACTTTCTCGGAAGTGATGTTAGTCCGGGGAGTCAGTGCGGTTGCCATCTTAGATTGTTTATTGAATGTGTATGCGATTGGTCGACAAAAAGCTCTAACCATGCCGGCCTACTGTGTAACAACTCACAAGCAACCCAAAGCATAACTATGCACGAGTTCCCGCGGAATCGACCCGCTGTGTGGCGAAAATGGGTCAGATTTGTACAATTCAAACGAGCTGACTTTGATGCTGCGCCTCAGTCACGCCCATTCGTATAGCGAGCACTTTCGTAAACTAAGTTATGGCGGAATACCAAATGGGGTTTGCTTCAAAGCGGAATTTGTAGGGCTGTCTACAGGGTAACCGATTTGGAAAAAAATTCTAGTTCGAATCTCCAAAAACACACCACCAAATTACAACAGTCTAACAGACGACTGTCTGCAACAAAGGAGTGGATGACTACAGTCATAAGAGCACAGAGCAAAAATAACTGTGCCAACGACAAACAGATGGAAAGCCAAACTAACCATAACTAACTCTAAACTATCCCCTCATTAACCCGGCTTCCATCTAGAAAAACAAAGGCTGCAGACTGATGAAGCAAAAAGCTAATCAGGACTACCAATGACAAAGCATCGGGATGTAAACAAATGCAGACGACAAGTGAAAAATGCAAAATGGCTGCCCTAATCAGGCAAGCTAACAAGCGGGTACGAAATGGCCAATAAACCAAAGATAAAAAAAGAAAAAAGAACGCATGGTGAAAAAGAAAGGGAAAAGAGAAAACAACAACTCTTTCTGAAAAGAAAGAGGAGGCAAGTAATGTCAGCGAGCAAAGGGACAAAGGCTGGATACACGTAATCCGTGTACACGATACAACCCACTTAGCAATGACAACAACATGGCAGAGCAACAGACGCTCACGAACTACCCCACACAAAGAAAGAATGAGAGGTCTCGTTAAACATCGAGACTATCACTCGTACATCGTAAATGGACGATACAACTCGAGAAACAAAAGGGCAATCCAAGAGAAAAAACAGTGAATGGTAAGAACCGGTAACTAGCCCAACCCCAAACCCTAACCCAAGGTGGCCACGAAATCGCTAGTCTATTGAACTAGAACGAGCAAAACTTTATTCATTTTTACATATGATGAAACAAACAACGATAAATTGGAGAAATAAAAGAAAACACCCAAATAAAAGGCAGGCTCCCTGACGAGGTCAAGTCTGTTTGAAAGCTTAAGTACACAGAATGAAAAAGACTGAAACGCCACTCACGTAACAAGGCTCGAGAAAGATGAAATAACAAGGAGGAAATAAACAAAGGCCCAAATACTGACAATGGCGTCGGAGCTACATCCTTGGAGATTCGAACTGGAATTTGTTCCCCCTCGGCTACCCTGTGGCTACTAGCCATTTTTCAGCGACTCCACAGAGTGACGTAGTGCGCATATGTGCACATGATTTTCAGCGTCATGGCGACGCTTTCGGTACGACAGAAAATGCATGTTTTCGTGCATTTATAATCCTCAGATCACAATTTTACCTACATCATTGTTCTCAGCGAACTTTAACGGAAATCGTGTCAAAAATCAACCCCAAACCTTGGACTTGTCCTTTAAGCCCCTCCCCCCCCCCCCCCCTTTTTTTTTTCTTTTCTTTTTTCTTTCTTTTTTCTTTCTTTTTTTCATTTTTGTACAGGCATGTAAAAGGATTTTCATCAAAATGCATAGCATTGAAAGTAGATGCGTTATAGGACCGGAAAATATACTATATGCAGGTGCGTGAAATATTACATGTTTGGCAGTGAAGAGGTTAAAATCACCATCATCGTTACCATTACTATAGTAGTCATAGTTGTTACTGTTGTTTCGTATGTAGATCCTAAAATCACTCATTTCTTTTATACATCGCACGTGCGTATTTATCAAGGGGTAGCTATGCAAAATACCACTAATCCTATTTTACGCTGTCCCATTTCTTTAATAGACTGTTTTAGCGTATTCCGGACACATGTGATTACTGGACTGGGCGCGTAAACTAGTTCAGAGTATTCGCTTGCGTCAGTTTGTTGTTGTTGTTTAATTCAAAACACAGACAAAGAGCACTTTCTCAGTATTAACAATGGATCCAGTTTTCCATCATTCTGGAATTGACAGTCAATATTTTTTTGACGATCGGAGCTCGGGCAGTAAAGTAAATTGTTTTGTGCGACGCCATAAATATTCATACACATTTGATGAGGCCAGAGAAGTATTTAAAAAGATACAATACTAGAAACTTCTAGAGAGTATGTCATTCAAGAAATGAACAGCCCACTACAAGCTAGAAGAAACAAGGGGGAAATACTGCAAGAGGATTTTTTTTTTTTAATGTATGAAAAGGTGGGAACATACAGGGCTGTATGTGTAAATACACTTTACTGAACAGCGCAAATAATCTATATAGGACAGTGCCTGACGTGTACACACACACACACACACACACACACACACACACACACACACACACACACACACACACACACAAGCACGCACGCACGCACGCACACACGGGCGTGCATGTACATACATTGCAAACACGCGCACACGCACGCACGCACACGTACACACAAACACACACACAGCACACACAGCACATACGCACAGACATGCATACATACATACATACATTGACAGATTGGCCTACAGTTATACATATAAATAAAATACGGAATAAAAGGTCGATGATCTTGGAACTTGTTCCAAATCGATATGTGTTCCGATTGTACTTGGCAACAAATACTGGAGTTAAATGCTAGCTTTGTGAAAATAGGTGGCAAGTGGAGGGAGTTTGCTGCAGTTTGAAAACTTCTGCAAACAGGTCCGTTGTTAACACGACTAAGATGAAACTGGAATCTATTTTGTCAGAACACTGAGATGATGATATGCATCAATAAAAATCAACAATGCCCGATAAACACTAATTTTTCTGTGTTGATTTCTCGTTCGTGCGAGTAGTGTGTGTGTGTGTGTGTGTGTGTGTGTGTGTGTGTGTGTGTGTGTGTGTGTGTGTGTGTGTGTGTGCGCGCGCGCGCTCGCGTGCGTGTGTATGTGTGTTGAAAGCAAGGTAAATACAGGGAATATTCCGCAGCATGACAAACAAGTAAGTCAAGCCTTTCGACACATTCAGTCAATAAAAACCTTTTATTCTTCCATTATATATTTTTTTTACTGATTTAAAAAAAAAAAATCAAAAAAATCTCCTTTTGATGGAGTTCCATTTGGTACTTCTGATCTTTTTGTTCAGTGCTGAAAATCTAAACGGATCATTCGTAAAAAGCAGGAAGAGCCAAAGAGACGTTTCCTTTGTTTTTGTAGTAAGTTAATTGAAAAGATATGAAAACAATAGTGTACAATTAATTCAAAACACAGACAAAGAGCACTTTCTCAGTATTAACAATGGATCCAGTTTTCCATCATTCTGGAATGGACAGTCAATATTTTTTTGACGATCGGAGCTCGGGCAGTAAAGTAAATTGTTTTGTGCGACGCCATAAATATTCATACACATGTGATGAGGCCAGAGAAGTATTTAAAAAGACATAATACTAGAAACTTCTAGAGAGTATGTCATTCAAGAAATGAACAGCCCACTACAAGCTAGAAGAAACAAGGGGGAAATACTGCAAGAGGATTTTTTTTTTAATGTATTGAAATGACGATATATTTATAGACATACACTGCCTAGACAAACATTACGAGTACAGATAATGGTACGGTTTCTGCGGACGTTAAGCACCATGTTTACTTACACTGTTACTGACTAGCAGAGCATATTTGTGAACAACGTTAAAGCCGGTCTTACTGCGCGCCCAAGACTCGGCCATACAAAAGCTGGATCGGAACAGAGATAACATATAGTTCAGGAGCTGTGTGAGAGTCGAGGTGACCGTCCTGAACTGTCTATCCTAATGAGCCTTCTGGTTTCCGTGGACGTAAAGAATTATTGAATCGTGCTTCGGCATTGGTCACAACTTGTCCCTAATATGTCAACTGACATCTGAGGACATTAAGCAACACTTCACCACCAACGAGATAACATATCATAGTTCAGGAGCTGTGTGAGGGTCGAGGTGGCCGTCCTGGGCTGTCCGTCCTAACGAGCCTTACGGTTTCCGTGGACCTAAAGCTATATTGAACCATGCTTCGGCACTGGTCTCAGCTTATCCCTAATATGTCAACTGACATCTGAGGACATTAAGCAACACTACCTACCTACCGATATAACATGTCTCACAGTTTATACAATCACCCCTGTGCACTAAGCCTTCAAAGCGTGTTCTTAGTATGCGCCCCTTGAGCACCGGACTCGTGATTGAAAGGTCGCGGGTCCTTCCGCTTACCAGCCTAACGCCTTACCGCTAGGCCAAACCGGCTCACTAGTAACAGTGACCTGCCGTAGCCCTTTTGTACACGCCTTGAGTAACGAGGCTGGAGCCGCTCAGTTTGTGACTGACTTCCTCCCGCTCACGGCATGGCTGGAGGAGGGTTGCGTCCCTCGTCCACTTTTTTTTTCCTTTCTTTTTTTCTTTTTCTTTTTATGCTTGTTTGATATCTCCCAAGCCGACGCTGTTTAATCTTCCCTCCACCTTTTCATTCTTACTGCGTTGGTTACTGCCCACAGTCAAACCGACAGTACACTGGCGGCTTCTGTAAGCTTAACAGTATACAGCTGGAGGCCTTTTTTTCGGGGGGGTGGGTGGGGGGGGAACTACAGTCGATGAACAATATATACAACTTTGTTCTGGTGCGATGTGTTTGATTCCCCCCTCCTGCCCCCTTTTCCTCGCTTTACAACATTTTTCTTCCCCCACCCCACCCCCATCCTCCTCTCTACCCCCTCTTTCACTTCTTCATTTTCCGTTTATTTATCGATTGCCTTGCGATATGGCTGCTCTGTTACTGCCTGCCGGGGCTGTGACGGTGGTACTATAAATATTCAGTAATAGTGGGCCTACATTTAAAATGACCTGAAAAGAACGTTCGAATCAAAATCAGAAACATGACCCACGGGCTACAGCAAGAATTAAATCGTTGACTTATGGGTCACTCGGTGCGACTGATAGACCGTGCTTTCCATGAGCCACTAGACAGCTGTGGATGACTGTTCAGAAAGAAAGGGAAAGAAAAGAAAGAAAGGAAGAAAAAAAAAAGAGGTTCGCTTTGCACGCAGTCGCTGCCAGCACGTTCACACCTCGGCCTCTCAGCAGTAAGTAAGTAAGTAAGTAAACATGGTGTTTAACGTCCACAGAAACCATAAGGCTTATTAGGGACGGGGAGAATTGGGGGAAGGGGGTATGGAGGTGGGGGAAGAGGGAGAGTATATATCTGTCGCTACACTGTTTAGTTTTTTTGATGTTCGCTTATGTAGCGCTATTCTCCGCTCTCTTGAGCAGACTCACTGCGCTCGCATGTGGTTCTACATGAGTGACTAGCTTTATAGCGCGTTTTTTGAATATCCACCGAAGTGGTGTCAGTACTTACAGCGCTGGCATGGCTGGTGCGACATGAAACTGCAGCCGTCTCGGCGCAAGTTCTGTGTACACCATACAACCATGCACCGTGTCACTTCATGCAAAGCCACATACGTAAGGTGTATGCGTGTTTAGCTGTAACCTGCCACCTGCACTTTTGGCAGAATGACCGGGGTCTTTTACGTGCTACTGCGGTAACACGGGGGTGGAACGGATACCGAAATTAGAGTCAGCACAGAAAGTCGACCCTGGAGAAGAAAATTCTCCCGCCGCTCCAGCAGGGATTCGAACCCGCGACCTTTCGATCACGAGTCCGGCGCTCTAACCACTGAGCTATCCCCGCCCCCGTCACCACCAGAATGACCTGCATTAAGATGGGCAGCGGTGAGAGCCATTTTAATGTTTCATTATTGTGAGGGACAAAGTCACAAGACTGTGTCCACAAACTACAACTTTTGAAGAGAAAGGAGAGCCGAAGCGGCCCTATCGAACCGAGGTCCTTCCGCTTACCAGCATACCGCCTTACCGCTAGGTCAAACCAGCTCTCGGCCTCTCCGCGACGAAAATACTGCATTTAGAGCGACCAGCCTTCAAAGCGTGTTCTTAGTATGCGCCCCTGTCTGCCGGACTAATGGACTGAGCTTTGAACATGCTTACTGGTGGGAGTGGTATGGTTGTGAGAAGTTGATTGTAAAGTGCCACTGTTCGTGTAAATAGTCCTTTTCTTCTTGTTGTTGTTTTTGCTCATGTTTCTATCATTCTATATATTCATACTAGCATCCGTACTGAAGAATACTTTTGCAGCTTTCATGTCGCGGAGTTCAGGACAAGGACAAGCATATGTCCGGAAGACGGAAAGATTGTATGATCGTGAGAGAGTAGATCGGATGGTATACATGTGCATTAGTCATTGTCCTTCACGGGTACCTTTACTACTGTTTACATACAGGGGAAAATGGCTTGGGACGTAACCATTCTGTCAATGAACTGCAGGGGACTGGCGGATGTTGAAAAACGAAATGACGTATTACACTATTTGAAGAAGGAAAAATATAGCATTTATTATTTACCAGAAACTCACTTTTCAAACTTCAAAATGGGGATATAGAGCATATTTTAATTCTTCTACTTCAAGCAAAAAAGGATTAAGAATACTAATAAACAACAACTTTGAATTCACCTTTGTAAAACCAGTTACGGATGACAAAGGGGATTTCATGCTTCTAAAACTGAAAATAAATGACCAAACATTTACCTTAGTTAATCTCCACAGCCCTAATAAGGACGACCCAGATTTTTACGATCGCGTCATGGGAGAATTAAAAAACACACGTAGCCAAGAATTGATATTAACTGGCGATTGGAACCTGGTGTTGAATCCTGAGTTAGATTCACAGAACTATAAACATATTAATAACCCAAAATGCAGAGAAAAAAGTGATTGACATGACAAATGAACTCTCGCTAGTGGATATTTGGAGAGAGTTAAATGCCCGGTGTAAACGATTCACTTGGAGACGCTCATAACCTGTTCTACAGCAGAGCCGTCTGGATGTTTTTCTGATTCATGAAAACCTTGCCGCAGATGTCATCGCCACTGACATAGAACCTGGATATAGGACAGATCACTCCGCAGTCACAATTACGTTTAGATTTACTGAAAGAGTTCGAGGTAAAACATTTTGGAAATTTGATTCGAGCCTACTAAAGGACAAAGAATACGTTCGGATAATAAAGGAATCGATAAAGGAAACTAAACTGAAATACGCTAAAAATGTAGATAGCTCGGGCATAGTTCACGATGACAACACTGAATTTCAACTTGATGACCAGCTATTGTTTGAAGTTATTTTAATGGAGATTAGAAGTGTAACAATTTCATATTCAACATTTAAAAAAAGAAACGAACAAAACAGGGAAGAATCTCTAATTAAGGACATAGAATTGTTGGAGAAAAATTATACGCGAGAAAATGAAGATCGACTAAAAAACAAAAGGAATTGCAGGAGTTAAGAAAAAATAAAATGGAGGGAATGCTGATACGATCAAGAGCTAGATGGATAGGAGAAGGGGAAAAGGTTATCAAAATATTTTTGCAATTTAGAAAGACACTACACAAGTAAAATAATAAGGAAGATAGAAAAACAATATGGAACGATTGTGACAGAGCCAGATGACACAGTAAAAGAAACAAAATATTTGTATGAGAATTTATACAAAAAAGAAGAGCAAATTAATGATGCTGATTTCGAAGAAATTGTCCCGGAACAGGAGAACATTCCAAAACTAACAGAAGAACAATGTAATAGTTTAGAAGGCAAAATATCCGAAGACGAAGTTCTGTCCACATTAAAGCGGATGAAAAATGGTACAAGCCCAGGTTCAGACGGGTTTACGGTTGAATTTATTTTGTTTTTCTGGAACGATATTGGCACTCTATTCGTGCGTGCAATAAACGAAAGTTTAAGAAAAGAAAGCCTATCCTTCCCGCAAAAGGAAGGCCTAATTACACTGCTACCGCAGGGGGACAAACCGCGCCAGTTTCAAAAAAACTGGAGACCAATCACGCTGTTAAGTGTGTCGTTTAAAATAGCATCTGGCTAGACAGGGTTTATCAATGGTCGATGCATATCTAAAAATACCAGGCTCTTATATGACATAATCCATTATACAGAGAAAAGAAATATTCCTGGATTGTTGTTATTAATAGACTTTGAAAAAGCATTTGACTCAGTATCATGGTCTTTTATCAAGAAAACACTCAGCTTCTTCAGATTTGGGCCAGATATAAAAAAGTGGATTGAAATATATTACAAAAATATCAAATCTGGTGTTGTTGTCAATGCACACGTATCCACTTGGTTCCAAATACAAAGGGGCTGTAGACAAGGCGATCCACTCTCCCCTGATATATACCTACTGTGTGCGGAAATTTTAGCAATACGAATCCGTCAAAGCTCTGGCGTTACTGGAATCAAAATAAAAGACGTGGAATACTTAATATCACAATTTGCAGACGATACATCAATTCATTTGAAAATGTAATAAACATTCTTACCAAATTTGCTCTTTGGTCTGGCTTAAAAATAAACTATGACAAATCACAAGTAGTTTGGTTAGGAAGGCAAAAAGGGTCAGCTACAGTGTTTTTGTCGCATTTAAAACTCAAGTGGAATCCAACGAGATTCAGTGTATTGGGCATTATATATTCAACAGACCTAGAAACAATTATGGATCTGAACTACAATCCCAAGATAGAACAAATACAAACTCTTTTGAAAAATTGGCAGGGGAGTCTCACCCCACTCAGAAAAATTACGGTAATCAAATCTCTCACGCTATCTAGAATAACATACCTTTTTTTTTTCTTTTTTTTTCTTTTTTTTTGTCTCTGTCAAACCCGGGTAATCAATTTATTAAAGATCTGATGCTTTTATTCCATAAATTTATATGGAATGGTAAAAGAGACAAAATCAAACGAACAACGCTGTGTAAATCCTTACAGAAGGGAGATTTAAACATGATTCAAATAAATGTTTTCATAGTTTGAAAGTAACTTGGATAAGGAAAATGCTGAAAGAAGATAAATGTAGGTGGATGGCCCTGCTGAAGGAGGATGTGCCAGATCTTGACCTACAGAAATACAGTGGATCTAGATTTTTATTTTCTTAGAGTAGTACCGTGAGTGCATGTATGTCTTTTTTCTAGGCTTGAATGCGTTGGCAAAGTGTCAGAATGTCATGCCGACCAACCTGCAAGCACACCGACAACCATAACATTTACACCACGGAAACGAAAGAGCACAACACTTAGAGTCAGTGATCACACCATCAATACGTTTCCATGTTTGTATTCTACTAATAAAACAGTTATATTGTGAGTTCGCGTAACCAGTTTAGTTGTCACGGTTGTTATACCCACATATACCCGTATTGGGCGATGTGGCCTTATAGAAGAGTAGTGACGTATTGTATGTACATTGTGCTTGTGTTTTATATTTAGTGGAGAAGAAGCAGGTATTGCCATGGGTTGACAATGTAGGAGGCAGTTACGTTTTCTTTGTGGAGTTCCCCGGTCGCTAGAGTTACTTACCCCTCTTTTTCTTTCCTTCTCTTTCTCTCTCTTGCTTTCTCTGATCATTCCGGGCATCGAAGAAGGGAAGGAGACCAATTTTGAGACAGGGAGAAACTGTACCTGACGTCCCCGCCTTGCCCATCTCTTCTCTATCCACTTTCTTGGCCCTTCCCCCATCCTTCTGTCCCTCTCCTTCTCTTTTCCGGGCATCGAAGAAGGGACATGCAGATTCGAAGTGGCAGATAGCCGAACAGGCTTAGCAGACGTCCTCGCCTTGCCCATCTTTTCTCTATTTCTCTCTCTCTCTCTCTCTCTCTCTCTCTCTCTCTCTCTCTCTCTCTCTCTCTCTCTCTCTCTCTCTTTCTTTTCTTTGCGACAATCCTCCTCATCACAGCTAGTTTTCTGTCATCTGTTTCACTCTATCTGCTGTTTACTCTTCTCTCTCTCTTTCTCTGATCATTCCGGGCATCGAAGAAGGGACAGGAGACCAGTGTGAGACAGTGAGAAACAGTACCTGACGTCCCCGCCTTGCCCACCTTTTCTATATCCACTTTCTTGGCCCTTCCCCCATCCTTCTGTCCCTCTCCTCTTTTCTGGGCATCGAAGAAGGGACATGCAGATTCGAAGCGGCAGATAGCCGAACAGGCTTAGCAGACGTCCTCGCCTTGAACATCTTTTCTCTCTTCCCTGTATTGCTTTCATCTCCATTTCTTCCTACTCTCTTTCACCCTAGGTCTAGTTTCACCCAGTTAGAAAACTACCTTTTTGTTGTTGTTTTTCACAGTATTTTTATGTGTTTTTGCTGAGGCAACCAGTTTAGTTACATGTA
>OY757547.1:14207080-14220198 GCA_963584105.1 Alviniconcha strummeri
CTTCCTACTCTCTTTCACCCTAGGTCTAGTTTCACCCAGTTAGAAAACTACCTTTTTGTTGTTGTTTTTCACAGTATTTTTATGTGTTTTTGCTGAGGCAACCAGTTTAGTTACATGTAGGTGATGATGAAACTAACCTATCAAACCAATCTCCTCGGCCCTAAATCGTTGCTCACCACTAGGCCTCAGCAAAAACACATAAAAATACTGTGAAAAACAACAACAAAAAGGTAGTTTTCTAACTGGGTGAAACTAGACCTAAGGTGAAAGAGAGTAGGAAGAAATGGAGATGAAAGCAATACAGGGAAGAGAGAAAAGATGGGCAAGGCGAGGACGTCTGCTAAGCCTGTTCGGCTGTCTGCCGCTTCGAATCTGCATGTCCCTTCTTCGATGCCCAGAAAAGAGGAGAGGGACAGAAGGATGGGGGAAGGGCCAAGAAAGTGGATATAGAAAAGGTGGGCAAGGCGGGGACGTCAGGTACTGTTTCTCACTGTCTCACACTGGTCTCCTGTCCCTTCTTCGATGCCCGGAATGATCAGAGAAAGAGAGAGAGAAGAGTAAACAGCAGATAGAGTGAAACGGATGACAGAAAACTAGCTGTGATGAGGAGGATTGTCGCAAAGAAAAGAAAGAGAGAGAGAGAGAGAGAGAGAGAGAGAGAGAGAGAGAGAGAGAGAGAGAGAGAGAGAGAGAGAGAGAGAGAGAGAGAGAGAGAGAGAAAAGATGGGCAAGGAGAGGACGTCTGCTAAGCCTGTTCGGCTATCTGCCACTTCGAATCTGCATGTCCCTTCTTCGATGCCCGGAAAAGAGAAGGAGAGGGACAGAAGGATGGGGGAAGGGCCAAGAAAGTGGATAGAGAAGAGATGGGCAAGGCGGGGACGTCAGGTACAGTTTCTCCCTGTCTCAAAATTGGTCTCCTTCCCTTCTTCGATGCCCGGAATGATCAGAGAAAGCAAGAGAGAGAAAGAGAAGGAAAGAAAAAGAGGGGTAAGTAACTCTAGCGACCGGGGAACTCCACAAAGAAAACGTAACTGCCTCCTACATTGTCAACCCATGGCAATACCTGCTTCTTCTCCACTAAATATAAAACACAAGCACAATGTACATACAATACGTCACTACTCTTCTATAAGGCCACATCGCCCAATATGGGTATATGTGGGTATAACAACCGTGACAACTACACACCGAGTTATTACACGTCGCTCTGAGCGACAACAACTACAAGGCCTGCTACAAACGAAAGGCTGATAAACGAGACACAGAGCACAGGAACTACTAACAACGAAAACCGCTACCACTACGCTGGGCATCTCGCGCGCAGCCCGCCACCACACAGCTCGCGGTAGCACCGACCAAAAAGGAACCTACACAGGCGCCCAACATCATGCCACAGTACTACGACCACGCCACCTCCGACTTCAGCCGAGGTAACAACACGCCAACATTCCTCAAATAAAACAACTCCCCTACGACCAGACTCCTCTTCTTCCTGTCCACAACGATTCTAAAACCGCCATATAAACAACAACAATGATCCCCACGCTCTCCTGGTTAAGAGAAATACAACTAACAAATCAACCCTGTCAAAAAGAAAAGGAAAAGAATTACGGTATATATACACAACTTAGCTGACAGATCGTAGCATCCGTTGGACCTCCCAAAACACATCACCAAGACAGAAACCAACTCATAACGACAGCAACCTACGGAATAATACAATCCCTTCCTTTCTCCGCATACAACACCTGGGAATAAAATGAATCTTACGCTCCAACCGTACTATACGAAACTAGCCAAGCACTAACCGCCAGACTTCAGAAACTCTACAGAAAAAGGCGAAAGCGCCGATTTACAACAAAACAAAAACAAAAGAGAGGAAGTAACCTGCTTCAAACTCTGCAACCCTCGACCGCAGGTTACTCTCCATTTAAAAAAATCCAAACTAGGGCCTGTCCCAGAGGGACGGTCGGAGGAGAGAGAGAGCAGTCCTCAATTCTCGATGGTCAGCGCTAGAGTGTCCAGTTCTGGCGCGCATCGCCAGAGATATACCCACTCTCATAAACCGAGCCCAACTTTCCCTCGCTACCAATTTACCAATTCTCACGGCCAGCCGGAGTGTGGGGGAGGGAAAAAGGGGGAAGGAGGGTTCTTCACTGCTGCCGTCCTCGCTGTCCACGGTCTGGAACTATAAACATTATCATGCGACACATCAAGGCATGTTAGGCAGTGCTAAGTGGCACGCTGCAGCAGACGACAGATTGTCGGACTGCGGCAAGGTAATAAGTGGCTAAACTATTCTCACCTAGAGGGATAAGGGTTATAAAAGGCCCGCGCATGGGCAGTAGACGACAAACAGTTTTGGCGCGCTATGCAAGGGAACAAAGAACACTACTTTGGCTCCCCTCTTGCTGGTAGGCAGGCTCGCACAAAGTAGCACACCAAACCTTCAACCTGCGACCTCCCCAGCCACCACCTAATTTGTAAAGGCCCTCAGCTCCCACACCGGAGAAGAGTCTACATTGGCATAAGAAGGGGTAATGGCATTTGGGAATATAACTGTTTATCATTGGAATGAGATCTAGTGATGGGTCAAATGTTGGTAATTTGATGATGTTGATATTTTGATGACCAAAATACTACATGCTTAAAGTTGGGGATGGGGTGTAGTACCAAGAGTGATGTTTCCCATCTAGTGGATGGGGTGTTGTCCAAATGTGTGTACCCATCTTGTGGATGGGGTGTGTGGTACTAAGTGTTTGTTTTCCATCTCAGATCTGGTGGATGGGGTGTAGTACCAATGATGTTTCCCAGCCTGTTGATGGGGGGTGTTTCCAAGTGTGTGTTCCCACCTTGTGGTTGGGGTGTAATCGTGTTCCCAACCTTAACCACAGGAATCACTGACCAAAACAAACTGCTGCTGGTGGCTTGCCTGTTTTTCTTTCATCAGGATGCCTCCTGTCCGCACCAGCACCAGACAGGCCGCACGACGTAACCGTGCGCCGGCTGCAAGGGGAAGTGTCCGAGATCGTCCAGCATCACGGAGTGGGCCCAGGACAAGCACAACACTGAGGGCGGCTGATGGAATACCTGACTTGGCAGCCCTGGAACCCGGAACGTCCTCAGGTCGTTTAAGGACCAGTGTGGCGGCAACCAGCAGTCCCCCTGGGCCAACAGACCCGGGGCTGATCGCATTACTGACAGAAATCCAAACATCGAACCAGGCGATGATTCAGCGCCTGGATGCACTGGACAGAAGGACGGCACAACAAGGTCCGCAAGAGGCTGTCAATGCTGCAGTTGATCAGGTGCTGCAGAGCCTTACAGGTACATTGGCCCCAAACCCTACAGTACCAGTGGATATACATGTTCCTGACAAAATACATCAGAAGATTTTGCAGGATGAATTTGTCGACTTTGCCATCCAGCTGCAGCGGCAGAAGGGAGACATGGTCTACATCCTGGCAGTCGACAGCCAGTCTGGGCAGCCAAACTTGGTGTTGGCACCACAGTCAAAGAAGACCAAACTGCCATTCACGAGATGGGTGGAAGCATGAAACATCTTCGTATGTATGTATGTGACAGATCACCCAGAAAACGTCCATCTCACACCAGCCTTGGCACAGCACTTCCAGGTGGTGTGTGACCACTTTCATAAAGGGCAGGAGTATTATGACTCACAGTTCCGTCTTCTGAGAGAGAAGGGCCTGGTGCAATGGGGAGAGAAGCATTACGATACATCCTTCGAAGCGAAGGATAGGGGAAGGCCAGCACTGCCACCGCAGCAGAAGTCGGAAGCACGTCAGTCAATTGTGCCAAAAGGCTTCTGTCGGGCTTACCATAACTTTGGGCGCTGCCAATTTGACAAATGTTCGTTTTCTCATAAATGTTACAACTGTGGCTTCCCCCACGCTGCACGAAATTGTCGCAGTAGCGGGCAGCCCTTTCGTGGGCAGCCAGGCGCTAGCGGCAGAGTGCCTCAAACTGGAGGTAATCGGGCAACACACTTGGCCGGAAAGAATACTGGGCAGCACAATACAGCTTCCCACCCAGCAAGACCCCCAGTCCGTTCAGAAGGACGAAGCAACTTTGTCAGTCAGCAAACCTAGAAGTTGCGTGCCCACCCCAATAAAAACCAGCAAACTGGTGGAGTGGATTAATGGATACGACAGGGACCTGGCCATGTTTTTATGTCAGGGGTTTCAGAGGGGTTTTAAGGTAGGCTTTGTGGGTACGCCATTGAGCAAATATGTCCACAATTTAAAATCCACAGATGAGCATCCTCAAGTGGTACAGGACTACATAGACAAAGAGCTCAAAGCAGATAGGATTGAAGGACCCTTTTTACAGCCGCCTTTCCCGAAATATCAAATGTCTCCAGTTTGGAGTAGTCCCTAAAAAAGCGTCAGGGGAATTTAGGATTATTCATAATCTGTCGTACCCAGAAGGCACCTCTGTTAATAATAAGATTTCATCCAGTGCCTGTTCAGTATCATGTGCCTCTATTGAAGATGCCATTCATTTGGTCAAAACATCAGGATTAGGTTCATACATGGCAAAAACAAACATCAAGAAAGCATTTAGGATTGTTCCCCTTTGCCCAGAGGACTACTGCCTCTTCTGTTTTGAATGGAATGGCCAGTTCTATTTTGATAAGTGCCTCCCTATGGGGTGTTCATCTTCATGCAAAATCTTCGAGACATTCAGTACAGCTATTCAGTGGATGGCACACCATAAACAAGGGGTGCAACATATGACACACATACTGGATGACTTTTTCATGGTCAGCCCAACAGTCAGCCAGTGTCAAAATGACTTGTTAAAATTTCTGGATATGCGCTCTGACATAAATGTACCAATGGCACCTGAAACAACTATTGGCCCAGTTACTGTCATAAATTTCATGGGATATGATATTGATTCGATTTTGTCTGAAGTTCGTCTTCCACAAGATAAGCTGGACAAATGCACAGAGGCAATTTCATCCCTGCTGGAAGGCAGTAAAACCACGTTACGCAAACCACAGTCGGTCATTGGCCTTCTCAATATTGCCTGTGCAGTTGTGGTGCCAGGAAGAGCTTTTCTAAGGCGCCTGATTGACCTGACGGTTGGGGTTCGTAAACCACATTACCACATACGTATTACAGGAGAAGTCAAACAGGACCTACATGTCTGGTTGAACTTTCTGAGTACCTACAATGGGAAAAGCATGTTTCTCTCTGAGATGTTCCTTGACCCAGAAGTTTTGCACATACATACAGATGCGGCAAAGAATGTTGGCTTTGCAGCCGTGTTCAAGACTCATTGGTTTTGGGGAACCTGGCCTTCATGGTGGTCTGAACAAAACATCACACTGTTAGAACTGATGCCCGTACTGTTGGCATTGGAAACCTGGGGGTACAAGATGAAGAATTCAGTGGTTGTGCTACATACTGACAATGAAGCATTAGTGTCTGTTATCAATAAGCAGTCTTCTAAGGAGAAATTAGTCATGGTATTGGTTAGGCGGCTGGCAGTTGCAGGCTTGCAGGCTTGAAGTATAACATTGTCTGCCAAGCACAACACGTACCTGGGCAGTACAACACAATGGCAGATGCCCTTTCTCGTTCACAGGTGGAAAAGTTCAGAGCACTGCATCCACAAGCAGACACCAGGCCATCTCCTTTCCCAGAGCTGCCCCCAGCGTTGATCTGACGAGGGACGCACAAGCACTGCTAAGCCAGGCATTGGGGCAGAACACCCAAGCAGTATACAGGCGAGCCTGGGTGTTGTACGGGGATTATGCACTTTCACAAAATATTCCAGTTGCAATTCCAGTTACTAAACAGTCTCTCTTCCTTTTTATAGTGTACATGAAGAAACAGCAGTATGCAGCAGCCACCATAACTTCCTTTGTCTCGGCAATTGGCTATGTACACAAACTGGCTGGCACAAATGATCCAGCAAGCTCCTTCTTAGTTTAAAAGTCTTTGCAGAAGGCCACGCGATCCACAGTATGTATCGCCTTAAGTTAATGCAAGCAATGTTCATGCTAGCATACCGTGCTTTCCTACGTGTAGGAGAAATAACAGAGTCTGAGCATAACCTATTCCTGTCTGATGTAACTCTGACTACCACCAGTATTAAGCTCTTGTTTCGTTCGTCCAAACACGCATCAGGCGTTAGCCAAGAGGCTATGGTCTCAGCTATGACAGGAGAGATGTATTGTCCAGTTTATGCACTGTCCGAGTATATGCCATACCGAGGTAAGAACTCGGGGCCGCTATTTTTGTGGAGGGGAAAGCGACTTTCTCGTAAAGATTTTGTATGAAGTTTAAAGCTACTTCTCAGCATTGCAGGTATTCCAAATGAGCGATTCAATTCACAGTTTTCGCATCGGTGCAGCCACATCATGTGCCGCGAAAGGAGCGTCAGATGCACAGATCCGCCAACTTGGCCGCTGGCATTCGGATGCCTTCAAGAGATATATCCGCTCACCCAACCCCCTACAACAGCTTCAATAAGCCACCAGCCTCAAGGTGGCAATGTAACCCCAGTAACCATAATTCAGTGAACTGTCTGCACATTATTTTGTTTTTGTTTTACCAAGGGGGAAATCATAGCTGGGAGGTTGGCCCAGACTATTGTTTATGGTCACCTGTTCTGCGGGAGACAGGTAGTGAACAAGGAGGTTGACCTTGTTGCATTACTGTACCTGAGTAGCACATTGCGTGGCGAGAGGAAGTCCCTCTTCCCATGGAAGACCGCAGCAGTATCGTACTAAGGCAGCTTATTTACTGGTATCAGGGGTGCGACAGGGCAAGGGAGACAACCTGCCCTTGGGGTTCCCAAGTTTTTCACTTTGTGTGGGGCTGCTGTGTCTTGTATGAATCCATAGCTGTGGCCCTCAGCTCCCACACCGGAGAAGAGTCTACATTGGCATAAGGAGGGGTAATGGGCATTTGGGAATATAATTGTTTACCATTGGAATGAGATCTAGTGATGGGTCAAATGTTGGTAATTTGATGATGTTGATATTTTGATGACCAAAATGCTACATGCTTAAAGTTGGGTCACATATTTGTCTAAAAGATATCGGTTCGCGTTGCCTAGTGTTTAGGTAAACTTACTATAACGATGCTGGAATATTGATGTACATGTCATACTAATTAAATAGCATGTGGATACACATGTGCGGTTGTCAACAGAGTCGGGGTGGTCCCGCCAAGGCAAGTGCAAAGAGCACAGAATTGTACGCAATGAAAGCGGGACCACCAATTGTTAAGCTGTTTAATATCTGGCACTTTATGAATAAAGTTGCCCTTTTTCACTCACAGCTGTGTGTTGGACTTGATGTGTGGCATAAAAGGTTTTATGTGAATCAAAGAATATAAATGAATTTTATCTTGGGGAAGTCCTCAGCAGGGCAAAGGGCGGAAACCGGAAATACTGACCAAACTATTACTTCCCTCAGTAATAAACAAGTATAGACTAAAGAATTCCCAACTGAAGTACAGCAGACCAGAGGACACGGAAAAACTCAGAAAAGAAAGAAACAGCACTAAGCTGCATAAAACCACAAAACTCCAACAGCACCTGGGGAGAATGAAACGAATAAACGACAAAAAGACAAGACTCGGTTAAAAAGAAAAAAAGATAAATGACTTGCCAAAATGGCAATTCTCCATAAGCGCAGTGCTGTAAATCCCTTTTGGCGTGGCGTTTTTTTCGTCATTTGCCAGATTTTCAGAAAGGTGCATCCCACAAACTATATCCGAATTTCTCCAGGAACCAATCCTATTCCACCACAAAATCAAAATCGAGGGAACGGTTATCTCAAGAAAAGTTTGGCGAAGGCTAGGCATTAGGACAATTGGACAGTTAATAAGTGAGAACTTTGAATTTCTAGAATATAGTCGGTTTACCACAAAGTTTGGCAACGATATTAACTTTTTGAAATATTATGGGATGATAAAAGCCATTAAAAAATATAAAGAAAGTCTCCACCTAAAGGATGAACCTAGCCCAGATACAACCGAAGCAAAGCCGTACGCAATCCTGCAATCTGAAAGGAAAGGAACAAAAGCAATCCGAAACCTACTGCGTCAAAATATTAGGCTGCTGCCGAAAGCGGTGGCAAAATGGAATAACACCTTTCTGGGACTAGACTGGCCCGCTGTTTACTAAAATTTAAAGAATTCAACCTCCGACACTAAACTTAAATGGTTCCAGTACAGAATACTCCACAGAGTTCTAACAACAAATGACTATTTGTATAAAACAAAGGGTTTTGACACCGACAGATGTACGTTTTGTAAAACTGAAAAGGAAACAATAAGATACCTCCAGTCTGGGACTGCACTTACACCGAGACCTTTTGGAAGCACGTTTTAGAATGGATCACAAAGAATACACCTCATGTACGTTCTCTCAGCATTACGGAGCAATTGGTTATTTTTTGGCGTAAAAGACGACTTAACAACGGACAAGGTACTTGACCTAATAATGCTGATGGCAAAGTACTACATCTTCAGATGCAGATGTTTAAAAACCATACCAAACTTTACTTGTTTTTCGAAAAAAGTTAGGCAAAGAGCAGCTATAGAGAAACATGCTGCTGGCTCTGATTTTACTTCCTCTTTCAAAGCCGCTCTCAAGACGCACCTGTTTAATAATTATTTCTAAACTGTTTTTCACAGCCCTGCCCATCCCCTGTCCGACACTCTGCGTGTGTGTTTGTGTGTGTGTGTGTGTGTGTGTGTGCGTGCGTGCGTGCGTGCGTGCGTGCGTGCGTGCGTGCGTGCGTGTGTGCGTGCGTGCATGTGCGTGCGTGCGTGCGTGCGTTTGTGTGTGTGTGGTTAGTGTTATTGTAAAGCGCCCTGTGCTGCCACCTAGTGTGGTAGATGGACGCTCTAGAAATCCTCTTTATTATTATTAAGAATTGCACACTCAAAAGGTTTCTTGTACCCAAAGTTTAAGACAAATGCACAGACAACGTCATGTCTGCGCTGAGCCGTTCCAGTCTATACTCAGACGAAGCCAGATGCGGTCAGTCGGTGGCCGATGCGCGCCAGTAGCCTGCCTATACTTGCCAAGTCACCTGTGTGAGTGGCCGCTGTGAGCCGATAGACCCATGCTTGCCATATTCGTACCTGTAACAACTAACAAACCCCATCTCGTGTGCAGCTGTGTGTGCAAGGGGTGCCGCGCTGTAACCGGACAGACCTTGCTGTTGTCTCTCTTTTCCACTGACTGATTCTTTCTCAGTGTCTAAGATCAATGTGGAGTAAGACTTCTGCCTTCCCACGTGGAACTCGACGACATCAATAGTCTGATGTTTCTCACTAAAGCTAACGTCGGGCATGCATGCGTGGTTGAACACTAAAGTTCCCAGCACGGCCCATTGAAAGCAGCATGGGGAGTGTAAGAGAAACTCCTCACTCAAACTAGCACGGGACGTGTAAGAGAAACTCCCCATTAAAATTAGCACGGGGCGTGTAAGGGGGACTACTCACAAAAACTAATGTGACGACCCATGTATATAATTCTTATGAGAAGCTAGCACGGGACGTGTAAGAGAAACCTCCTACAAAAAGTAGAATGGGACGTGTAAGAAAAGTTTCCCATAAATCTACCTTGAGCGTGTAAGAGAGACTCCCGACCAAAGTTTGAATGGTCAAATTGTGCCAAGCAGCACTGCACCGCCCAGGAGTTCTTCTGGGGCATGTTATATTTGGACACTGAAAACTGCAAAACAACACAAGTTTGTTTTGTCTAAAATTTAAGACAAATGCACGGACAAGGTCATGTCTGCTCTGAGCCGTTCCAGTCTATACTGAGACGAAGCCAGACGAGGTGCGTCGGTGGCCGCTGCGAGCCGATAGACCTATGCTTGCCATATTCGTACCTGTAACAACTAACAAACCCCATCTCGTGTGCAGCTCTGTATGCAAGCCGTGGCGCGCTGTAACCGGACAGACCTTGCCGTTGCCTCTCTTTTGCAATGACTTTGGTTCTTTCTCAGTCTGAGACTAATATCAGTGTGGAGTAAGACTTCTGCCTTCCCACATGAAACTCGACGACACCAATAGTCTGATGACACTCACTAGAGCTAGCGTCGGGCATGCATGCGTGGTTGAACACTATAGTTCCCAGTACGGCCCACTGAAAGCAGCATGGGGAGTGTAAGAGAGACTCCTCACTAAAACTAACCCGGGACGTGTAAGAGAAACTCCCCACTAAATCTAGCATGGGGCGTGTAAAGGAGACTGCTCACTAAAACTAATGTGACGACGCATGTATGTAATTCTTATGAGAAGCTAGCACGGGACGAGAAACGTTCCACAAAAAGTAGCATGGGACGTGTAAGAGAAACTTTTCCCAATTTTTAAGACAAAATCCACCAACGTTCATGTGCGTGAGCTTGTGTGTTTGTGGTCGAGCGCGCGCGTCCGTGTGTGCGTGGGTGTGTTCGCCTGCTTTCAGCTACCAGCCATATTGTAAAAAAAAAAGACAAGAAAAAAAAAACAAGCTGACAAAAGACAAGTTCGTGCGAATGTTACCGATCAGCACAGGAACTTCCACAGGAAAATAATGTGCTTTGAATTACCGGGCCACGCAGCTAAAGGGAGATAACACCAAATACTCTGTCGACAATGCGGTGGGAAAGGCGTTGCTTCCCTTTACTCACGGCTACTGCACCTCAAACCCAATATCAAAGCAAAACTTGTGATTTTATATCATTACATTTTAAGTTTTAAGCTGTGTATTACATTTCCTTAAAATTATACCTAGGATCATGCTGAACGAAAAAAAAGAAAAGATTTTGAACCATCAACTCTTTTGAGGAAGGCGCGCGCGCGTGTGTGTGTGTGTGTGTGTGTGTGTGTGTGTGTGTGTGTGTGTGTGTGTGTGTGTGTGTGTGTGTGTGTGTGTGTGTGTGTGTGTGTGTGTGTGTGTGTGTGTGTGTGTGTGTGTGTGTGTGTGTGTGTGTGTGTGTGTGTGTGTGTGTGTGTGTGTGTGTGTGTGTGTGTGTGTGTTAAGGAGGAAGGGGGGGGTCGATGAAGTGGAACTACCGACTTCATTTTCAACAAAGCGTGATACTGGAGGTCATGGATCCCGAAATATAAACATCACAGTGGACTAACATCAAAATAATAATAATTGTAATACGAGAGAGAGAGAGAGAGAGAGAGAGAGAGAGAGAGAGAGAGAGAGAGAGAGGTGAATAAAACAGCACTAAGCGGACGAGCAAAACGTGTTAATGTCAATAATTGTTATTTTGTAGATATGTTTCAGTTCTGGACGTTCACAAAATATGCTCGCACTGATATAACGTACAGGCAGACTGGGCGTAAAACACCAGCTTACTTACTCACAAAGTATGCACTACAAACACGCGACAGGCTCTGATGATTCTGCAAAACAGCTGACCTGACGAGGAAGAGAACACCCGCGCACGCACGGACGCACTCACTCTTTCTCACTCACATACACACTTTCACACACACACACACTTTCACACACACACACACACACACACACACACACACACACACACACACACACACACACACACACACACACACACACACACACACACACACACACACACACACACACACACATTCTCTCACGCGCGCACGCTCACTGACAGTGACACTCTCACACACATCACTCATTCTCTCTCACACACACACACACACACACACACACACACACACACACACACACACACACACACACACACACACACACACACACACACACACACTCATTCACTCACTCACTCACTCTCTCACACATACACACACTCTCCCAATTCTCTCACGCGCGGCGCGCACTGACACACTCTCACACACGTCACTCATTCACACACAACACACACACACACACACACACGCGCGCGCGCGCACGCACGCACGCACGCACGCACGCACGCACGCACTCACGCATGCACGCACACACTCACTCACTCACACATACACACACTCTCTCCATTCTCTCACGCGCTCACGCGCACTGACACATTCTCATACACATCATTCACACACACACACACACACACACACACACACACACACACACACACACACACACACAGAATGTATAACAAAGTCCAAGCATGTTTTTTAGTGGAAGCGTTTTTACTCCGAATTTTCGCCCTTGAAGTGCATAGGAGTCATAGAGAGCCTTGTTTCTCTCTCTCTCTCTCTCTCTCTCTCTCTCTCTATATATATATATATATATCTTTTGGTTGGGTCTTCAGGGTGACCACTGCTTTAGCTGTCTTTGTCTTGGTCTTCAGGGTGACCACTGCTTTAGCTGTCTTTGTCTTGGTCTTTAGGATGACAACGACGCCTACGTGACACCCCGCTCTTCTTCTGACACCCGCATGCTGGAAATCCAAAAATACAAACGCAAGACTCATGGCTTTCGCACCTTCTCTTGCTTTGGACCCCATATTTGGAATTCACTCCACAAGACTTTGGACACTGCTCAACCCTGTCATCTTTTAAAGCCAAACTGAAAACCTTCCTCTTCTCACAGTATTTCCATCCTAATATCAGTACCCAGTTTCTGCTACAGTCAGTGTGTGTGTGTGTGTGTGTGTGTGTGTGTGTGTGTGTGTGTGTGTGTGTGTGTGTGTGTGTGTGTGTGTGTGTGTGTGTGTGTGTGTGTGTGTGTGTGTGTGTGTGTGTGTTTGTAGTGCGTGTTTATTTTTATATTGTTTTATATAATACTTTATGTAAATTGTTTTGGTAGGACTATGCTCTACAGGTGTATAGAATATTATATTTAGGTTAATATGTATTATGTGAGCGCTCAGGGCGTTGATGAGCGCATGATAAAAGTACATCATTATTATTATCATGGATAACCTAGCTACGCTACGTGCTGGCGCCGTACGACCACAGGCGGACCGTGTACGTGGGCCACCTGTACAAGATGCGCCACCCACAGGGCTACATGTCGGGAGGAGCGTACGTCTTATGTCATCAGCAGGGAAGCCCGTGGAAGATGGCTACCAAAAGGTGTGCTAGTGCCCCAGTACACTCGGATTTTTCTTCTTCTTCTTCTTCTCCTCCTCCTCCTCCTCCTCCTCCTCCTCCTCCTCCTCCTCCTCCACCTCCTCCTCT
>OY757547.1:14220398-14250298 GCA_963584105.1 Alviniconcha strummeri
CGTCTTTTACGCCAAAAATAACCAATTGCTCCGTAATGCTGAGAGAACGGACATGAGGTGTATTCTTTGTGATCCATTCTAAAACGTGCTTCCAAAAGGTCTCGGTGTAAGTACAGTCCCAGAGGAGGTATCTTATTGTTTCCTTTTCAGTTCTACAAAACGTACATCTGTCGGTGTCAATAACCTTTCTTTTATACAAATAGTCATTTGTTGTTAGAACCGAGTCTGTGGAGTATTCTGTACCGGAAGCATTTAAGTTTAATGTCGGAGGTTGAATTCTTTAAACTTGAGTAAACAGCCGGCCAGTCTAGACCCAGAAAGGTGTTATTCCATTTTGCCACCGCTTTCGGCAGCAGCCTAATATTTTGACGCAGTAGGTTTCGGATTGCTTTTGTTCCTTTCCTTTCAGATTGCAGGATTGCGTACGGCTTTGCTTCGGTTGTATCTGGGCTAGGTTCATCCTTTAGGTGGAGACTTTCATTATACTTTTAATGGCTTTTATCATCCCATAATATTTCAAAAAGTTAATATCATTGCCAAACTTTGTGGTAAACCGACTATACTCTAGAAATTCAAAGTTCTCACTTATTAACTGTCCAATTGTCCTAATGCCTAGCCTTCGCCAAACTTTTCTTGAGATAACCGTTCCCTCAATTTTGATTTTGTGGTGGAATAGGATTGGTTCCTGGAGAAATTCGGATATAGTTTGTGGGATGCACCTTTCTGAAAATCTGGCAAATGACGAAAAAAACGCCACGCCAAAAGGGATTTACAGCACTGCGCTTATGGAGAATTGCCATTTTGGCAAGTCATTTTTCTCTTTTTCTTTTTAACCGAGTCTTGTCTTTTTGTCGTTTATTCGTTTCATTCTCCCCAGGTGCTGTTGGAGTTTTGTGGTTTTATGCAGCTTAGTGCTGTTTCTTTCTTTTCTGAGTTTTCTCGTGTCCTCTGGTCTGCTGTACTTCAATTCTTTAGTCTATACTTGTTTATTCCTGAGGGAAGTGATAGTTTGGTCAGTATTTCCGGTTTCCGCCCTCTGCCCGGCTGAGGACTTCCCCAAGATAATAATGTTTATAGTTCCAGACCGTGGACAGCGAGGACGGCAGCAGTGAAGAACCCTCCTTCCCCCTCCCCCCCCCCCCCCCCCCCAACACTCCGGCTGGCCGTGAGAATTGGTAAATTGGTAGCGAGGGAAAGTTGGGCTCGGTTTATGAGAGTTGGTGTATCTCTGGCGATGCGAGCCAGAACTGGACACTCTAGCGCTGACCATCGAGAGGTGAGGACTGCTCTCTCTCTCTCCTCCGACCGTCCCTCTGGGACAGGCCCTAGTTTGTTTTGTTTTTAATGGAGAGTAACTTGCGGTCGAGGGTTGCAGAGTTTGAAGCAGGTTACTTCCTCCCTTTTGTTTTGTTTTGTTGTAAACCGGCGCTTTCGCCTTTTTCTGTAGGGTTTCTCAAGTCTGGCGGTTGGTGCTTCGCTAGTTTCGTAGAGTACGGTTGGAGCGTAAGATTCGTCATTTTATTCCCAGGTGTTGTATGCGGAGAAAGGAAGGGATTGCATTATTCCGTAGGTTGCTGTGGCGTTATGAGTTGGTTTATGTCTTGGTGATGTGTTTTGGGAGGTCCAACGGATGCTACGGTCTGTCAGCTAAGTTGTGTATTTATACCTTTCTTTTCCTTTTCTTTTTGACAGGGTTGATTTGTTAGTTGTATTTCTCTTAACCAGGTATTGCTCGAGGAGAGCGTAGGGATCATTGTTGTTGTTTATATGGCGGTTTTAGAATCGTTGTGGACAGGAAGAAGAGAAGTCTGGTCGTAGGGGAGTTGTTTTATTTGAGGAATGTTGGCGTGTTGTTAACTCGGCTGAAGTCGGAGGTGGCGTGGTCGTAGTACTGTGGCATGATGTCGGGCGCCTGTGTAGGTTCCTTTTTGGTCGGTGCTACCGGGAGCTGTGTGGTGGCGGGCTGTTTAGGAACACACACACACACACACACACACACACACCAAAAAACGACAAACAACTTCTTGGTTTCTAATATATATATCTATTTACATGCATGTATAGTCTCCCAGTGATTTGATTTATCACTCTTTTGTATTGTTCATAATTACCGATTGGCATTGATTTCCAAGTAAATACTCTGAACTAGTTTATGCGTCCAGCATGTAAAATTTCGGCCTGAAAGATGCACGCACGCACCTCCAAGTAGTATATTGTCCGGTCCTATAACGCATCTACTTTCAGTGCTGTGCGTTTTGATGAAAATCCTTTTACATGCCTGTGCAAAAATGAAAATAAAATACAATATAGGGGCTTAAGGGTTTCAAATCAGGCACTATTATTGGTCGTTTTCAAGTAGTATTATGGCAGTGAAGGGATTAAAATCAGAGCCAAACTACGATAGAGACAATTTTAATGGTGATGGTGATGATAATAATGATGTAAAATATGGTTCAGATACATGACGAACAACTAAGTATTGAAATGACGATATATTTATAAACATACACTGCCTAGACGAGCATTACGAGTACAGATAATGGAACCAAGAACATTAACCCCTTCACTGCCTCAGCCTGTAAAATGTCCGTGCTGAATGATGCACGGTCGCGCCTGCAAACAGTGTAGATTCCGGTCTTATAACACATCTACTTTCAAAGCTAAGCGTTTTGATGAAAATCTTTTCACATGCCAGTGTGAAAGGGAAGAAAAAAAGGCCTAAGGGTGTCAAATTTTGCACTTTTATTGGTAGTTTTTAAATGGCATCATGCCACTGAAAGGGGTTCAGTGTGGGCCTAAACCAGACACATAATAAATGAGAAGAGGCACGAGAGAAAGAAGCAAACCATTCATATAAAAATAGTGCCTCGAAAAGAAAAGTGGAGACAGACAGACAGACAGAGACAGACAGACAGACAGAGTGAACAAACTTTATTTTACGAGGGTAGTAGATATTTTTACATTCAACCCTCGCTCACGAGGGACTGATTCTACTAATACTACACATAACCGGAGAGAAACAGCCAGAACCACAGAACTAGCAGCCAGGATGTCAAAACATGATAAAGACCGCGTTTGACAATCAATCAGGACAGTATACATAAATTGACAGGGACATCCATGACGCCAGAACGTGATGAACTAGACAACCAGGACACCATAATATACTTGACAGCGAGGACATCAGAACTTGACAAGGACAGCGAGGGCATCAGAACTTGACAAGGTCAGCAGGGACATCAGTTCTTGACAAGGACAGCCAGGACGTCAGCCGTACCCACATCTGCAACATAACATCGTGTGAAGTTATTCTAGGTCAACTCTCCAAGAATTTGATTTGATTCTATGATCTGAAGATCGATTCATGGTTGTTGTTGTTGTTGTTGTTGTTGTTGTTGTTGTTTTCTTTGTTTTTTCTTTGATGACTCAATAGGATGAGTGGCTGGAGGAATGGAGTGGGGGGGGGGGGGCAGAATCAAACTGCCCTGTGAGGGATGCTTAAAATGTTTTGACTTGAAGTGACTAGAGAGAGAGAGAAAGATGTTCATGCTACGATAACACTTAAACTCGGCTATGCTTCTTTACTATAACACACACACACACACACACACACACACACACACACACACACTTGAGAGAGAGAGAGAGAGAGAGAGAGAGAGAGAGAGAGAGAGAGAGAGAGAGAGAGAGAGAGAGAGAGAGAGAGAGAGAGAGAGAGAGAAACAGACAGACAGAGTAAACTAAAAGACTCATCTCAGTAGCACGACTGTCACAAATAAGCGTACCTTACTGGACAAAACGACCAGACATTTCCCATGGGAATGAATTGAATTAAGGACAACACATTATGCAAAACATTGCAACGCTAAAAACTATATACTCACTGCCACTCTGCCACACCGTGGAACTCATTGCCTTGCTGTACAAGAAGACTGGGTACCGGGGCTTGTCTTCCCAGGGGCAGGGGGCTCTGGAAACGATAGGGCCCGCAGCACACAGCCAGCCTACGTCCATCGCACAGCCGCCGTAATTCTTATTGATGAAGAAATAGCGGGAGTCTTCTGGGATCCTGCCCAAAGGGAAACACAGAAAATCTAAATTATCTCAGATGATCTATAAGTAAAATGTCGGTTCGAAGGAGAAAAACGTGTGTGGCTTTGCATGAAGTGACGGGACATAATGCATGCTTATATGCTGTACACAGAACTCGCCGAGACGGCAGCAGTTTTACGTGGCACCAGCAATGTTATACCAAATAGCCCTGTCAGTGCATCAATGCGGTGGATATGGTCAAAAACGAGCTATAAAAAGCTACAGTCACTCATTCAGAATCACATGTGACAAGAGCGCAGTGAGTCTGCTCGAGAGCGGAGAATAGCGCTATATAAAAGTGATCAACAACAAGGAGAGAGGCGTGGAAAGAGGAAGTGCTTGACAATCTTCTTTGAAAGGACGAGAGAGGGTCATCGCCAAAGAGATGAATATTGGAAACGTTTAAAAGGCACCGTTGGAGATAGTCCTGAGAGACGTGGTCGAGCGCATGTATCAATAGGCTTTTTCTGAGAGAATAGTTAGTAACTGGATTTTAACTTTCTGTTAACCGCACACGGTCACCTCAGGATAATCAAGTTCTGTCATGAGCAAATGCATATTTCAAAACTCCTCTCATGTGTGAAAACCATTTCTCTTTCACAGTCAAATCCACGAAATTAACCCCTACACAACTGAGAATAAAAGAAAATTACCTATACAAACATAAACATAAATTTTAGTGAATTCCTTCAAATTGCCTAAGTTAAATATAGTATATTTAGATATAGATAGTATATTATAGATATTGACAGAACAAGCCTGGAAATGAAGCCTGCAGAGAGACTGAAATGTTGTCCGTTTTCTACTTTTCCACGCCAATTTGTGTCTTCAGTTCCGTTCTTCTTTATGAATCGGTCTACTGCTAGAGACTTTCAGTCTGGTCTATGCCCAGCTAAGCTTTTCCAGCTGCGTTTGTTTCCTTTAATAATCTAGTATTGCTTAATGTGATTTCACGGCAGTCCATTATGTCTTTGATTTATTTCCTGTTCCAGAAATAATTTCCTTAATTAGGCCATGTCGGAGCGGGTTTTTTGTTTTTTGTTGTTGTTTTTTCAGAAACAAACGACCAGAATTTCCCAAGAGAAAACAACAACAACAAAACAAATAAACAAACAAAGCAAAACAAAACAAGACAAGACAACACACACACACACACACACACACACACACACACACACACACACACACACACACACACACACACACACACACACACACACACACACACACACTCAAATGGAATATTGAAGTGTACAATGATACACAAAATTTTATTCGAAACATTGCAACGCACGTACGGGTTGATACCGAAATAATTGAAAGTCGATGAGGTGGCGGTGACGTCATTCCAAGGCGACCGCAGGATCCGGGAAGGCGTCATCCACGACGTCACGCTACTTCCAGTTCCATTGAAAACAATGTTTACCACCTCGATGCCGTTGCTGTACATACGCAACGCGACCTGTGGAGCAAACAGAGGACACGGGGGGATGGAGTGGGGGAGGGGGGGGGGAGAGGGAGCAGCCTTTGTAATCAAGTGAAAAGAAGAAGAAAAAAGTGTGTATAACAAATGTTCCTTTAAGACGAACTCATAGATGAGCAAGCAAAAAAATAATTTAAAGAGGCAGATGTAAATCTAGCGAAAACAACAAAAACAATACAAAACAAACAACAACAACAGAAAACGACAACACAACAACAAAGAAAAAGAAAAAGAAAAAAGAAGAAAAGAAAGAAAAAAAAGGAGAAAAATCAAACATGCACCCCCCCCCACCCCACCCCCCCAAAAAAAATGTAACGCCAAAAAACAAACAAGCAAACAAGCAAAAAATAACAACAACAAAAAACCTACAAGGTTATCTGGTCTAAAGGTTTACAGTGGTGTTAATTAGGTCTTTGTCTCTGTTCACTAACCGAGCAGACAGGCGCAGCCAGATCAGCAGTTTAGATTCTTGATGCGCTACCCTCAGTTTAGATTCTTGATGACGTTGTTTACAGCCGGATATGCTCTGCTAGTCAGTAACAGTAACATGCTGTAACGCTTTGAGTAACTTGACGAGGCTGGAGCTGGTCAGTTTATGACTGACTTCCTCCCGCTCACGGCATGGACCCAGGTGCCACCCGTGTCACTATCCATCTCGTTGTGTGCTTAAGTGGAACTGCTGTAACGATTATCTCACGCTTCCCGTTTAGTTAAGAATGAGCCTGGTAATCCACATTCTTCACTGTTACTTTATTGTATACTTCAATATACTGAGAGTTCATCATTTAATTGACTGGCCGTCTCTTGTATACTCACCGTGACTCTGTGAGGTACAGGTTTTAAGTGTAAGTCAAGCACACGATTTATGTGCTTGATTATTAATCATTTTGTCATGTATTATAGTAACCTTCAGGTAAACTACATGGTTACTGTATTATTTAGATAATTGCTGTTGCTTAGACTTTACATTTGCTTTCATGTTCTAAATGTTTTGTTTGCTTGTGTCTTTTCTAAAGCAGACACTGTTTCCTTGTTGGTTGGTGTACAAATAAAAGTTATGTTATAGCAACCTCTGACTTGTGACTCTTCATCCATGCTTCCAACCTGCTTCCCCTCAACTCCCCATCCCCAATCCCCTACAACTAAAACAATCGGTGCGAACTTTCGCCTGGGGCGCGTTATCTTAGTCGCAGCAGCGCTGATAGTAAGTAGTCTATGAATACAACTTAGCTTCTACAGTACACAAGACTTAATAAGTTAATTTCAACCCATAATAAACACTAAACATGAAGTCAGCTAAGCAAAATACTATACGACAACGCATTGATCGACACAGAATTACTTTAATCGAATCAAAACAACGTTTCACTACTATTCACTAGTACGGCTAAACAAAGCGCGCCATGCAGACGACGGCTATAAAAAGAATGGACCTAGAGAGGCAACAGAGGGTTCCAGGCGAGATCAAAAGATCAAGAGATCTTAGAGGAGGGAGGTGGAGCTGGACCCTCACTTTTGCCCAGAAGAGATCATGAGTAGGGAGGTGGAGCTGGGCTGAGCAAGTTGGACATCCTTTGCTTTGAGTTGTCCAAGTTGTTCGTCAACAGCGGTGCAACGGACATTGTCTTAGTGACTCTGTCCAGCACAGCAGTTGAAAGAGCAATTGCGCAGTGCACAAGTCGCTGGGCAATGGCGAGGGGACACCGCCTTAACACTTCCATTGTTCTGGCGGCGGTCCACGGTCTCTCCGGTCTTTTTCGGGCGGTTTCCGCGGTCGAGCCAATCACCCTGGCCCCTTTCCCACTCTGTCCCCGTCCCTAATAGGTCATCCCGCCTCCGTGGACGTTAAGCAACATAAAAGCCAAAAGAGGCAACATCAGGGTTCCAGGCGAGATCAAAAGATCAAGAGATCTTAGAGGAGGGAGGTGGAGCTGGACCCTCACTTTTGCCCAGAAGAGATCATAAGTAGGGAGGTGGAGCTGGGCTGAGCAAGTTGGACGTCTTTTGCTTCGAGTTGTCCAAGTTGTTCGTCAACAGCGGTGCAACGGACATTGTCTTAGTGACTCTGTCCAGCACAGCAGTTGAAAGAGCAATTGCGCAGTGCACAAGTCGCTGGGCAATGGCGAGGGGACACCGCCTTAACACTTCCATTGTTCTGGCGGCGGTCCACGGTCTCTCCGGTCTTTTTCGGGCGGTTTCCGCGGTCGAGCCAATCACCCTGGCCCCTTTCCCACTCTGTCCCCGTCCCTAATAGGTTATCCCGCCTCCGTGGACGTAAAGCAACATAAGAAAAGAGGCAACATAAAAAAAGAGGCATCGGCCACTAATTAAGCTCGATCCTGTGTCTAAATAAACGTTAGATAGACATTCTAAGATGCCAAAATATATTACACATGGCTTAGTGCATAAAAAGGACTAGGTAAACAAAGAGTACGTAAACAAACAAGCGGTCAAAATATTCAGGGGGAAAACGGATTTGAAAATGGTGCGACTGGCGGCTATCGCCGGTCGGCTGTGTGAAGGCCATGTGGCGTTATGCCACACGCCGCGCTTCAAAACAAAAGCGTCGTCTGCTCCGGTTCCCGGGTTACTATCAGTACAGTAATAAAACTGCGTTGATCCGTTAAGCGGGGCGGGATTATTGTAAAACGTATACAAAGAGCACTTGCTCACACACACATATATATACATACACATATATATATAAGTGTTTTTAACTGTTTCAAGGACAGGTTGAACGACAGGCATTCGTGCCTAAACCTTTATCCTTGTGTAATAAAGTTCAATCAATCAATCAATCAATCAATCAATCAGTCAGTCTCTCTCTCTCTCTCTCTCTCTCTCTCTCTCTCTCTCTCTCTCTCTCTCTCTCTCTCTCTCTCTCTCTCTCTCTCTCTCTCTCTCTCTTACTGCAGGGTGGGGTTACAGAGTTAATGCAGAAGTGTTGAAACCGGCCGAATCAAATCGCTTCATTAATCAGACAATGTATGTGAAGGTAAATCAATGTGGTACAAAATGTATTTGGAATAGCAATGTGTAGCTTCTTATTTCGTGAGCGTGCGCGTTGTGTGTGTGTGGGGGGAGACAGAGAGAGAGAGAGAGAGAGAGACCTACGTTTTTGCTCTATTCGGTCGTTTTCCGGAATTTCCCTCCCATCAATTAAAGCCCCCTACAATTGTTTTTCAAAGACCGACCACTACCAGAACAGATAGTGGTGGTGAACTCGCCAAGTATTCCTGTCTAATATCTGTTATCGAAGATCTTTTTATTAGATAAACTTTAATGTTAACACGGTTATCAAAACCTTCATGGCACATTCGGTAGTAATGATGATTGATTTAATCAATGGAGCAGTCAACAAAACAACAAACACACGAAAGGTGAAGAGAGATGTAGGTAAAGAAGCAAGCAAGGAAAACAAAGAGAAACTAGTCCCTTACCTCCTGTATATTCAAAGAATCCCACACGTCTAAATATTTACTGCGAAAGTGGGAGTTGCATGGCCGTGACCCATTCAAAGTCAAGCATCCGAATTCAAGGGCAGTGTTGCCAAAGGGGGCGTCGTCATGGTGACTGTAGTTACTCCAAGCATCGTACACTGAAATGCCGCAGCCTGCTTGGGCTCTAAAGGCAAGGGCCCAGCCATCGTGCCATACGATGTCTGAAACCAGCGAAAGGAATGAATGAAGGGATGTAGAAAGGAATTGAGGAAGGAAGGAAAGGAAAAAGTAGGAAGGAAGAAATAAAGAAAGGAAAAAAGTCCAACACATAATCAACAAATCCGTGACTCCATATAATCAGTTTTGCATGTCTGTCGTCAGTACTGGGAAACAGATTTTAACCACCAAACTAAGCACCTGTGCATTAAAAGGGGAACCGATCTAGCCCGAAAAGTACAAAATGTACAAACATTTCCATCAGCTCGCTTGCTCTGGTAAAATTAATACAAAAAAGTGCTTTTCACTCTCTGAATCTGAGCTCCTTGGGGGGTTGTCATCTTAGTTCGCTCCTTACCAGTGAAGAGAGCAGAAAAAGTTGTCTCGTGGCTTCTTTGACATTATTGCCAGTAGCACTCACGATGTAAACCAGACAGAAACTCGTGCAAACCAGACATAAGGTGGAACTGGTCAAAGCATTACTTCAGTACTGTTGAAAATCAAAAAAAAAACATTAAAAAATCCGTGAAAGACACAAAGAGGTGTAGACTAGGTCGGGGCAAGTCTTGGGTGGCCAGCTGACCGGTGAAGCTAATTAAGGATGGGAAGGGTACCCAAACCATTTTCGGCACCACTATTAGACACTCAATCCTACCAGAAAACCTTAGAATTAAGGCACTGCATGCCGATAATGGCCAGCAGGCAAAATGTACCCAGAGTCAGAGATCAAGCTTCTCATTCAAGAAAACAGTAACCACAGGGTCTCATAGTGTACACTGATGGCTCAGTCACCAAAGACCAGTCAGGGTGGGGTTTCACTGTCAAACAAGGTGCGACCACCATCCATGAAGGCAATGAATCCTATACGGTCTCAGCCTCCAGCCTGACAATAGAAGTAGTCGCACATGGCCTCAGGAAGCGACAGTACGACCACATAATTATGCCATCCTCGACACAGATTAAATGAACTTGCTGAAAAAAGTAAAAACTTGAATCGGAAGAATAGGTTGGCATATGTCAGTGTTCGACATCAACTCTCTAAATCTCCTGTGGATGTACTGCCCTTGATATACAGGAGTCAAAGGTAATAACTGAGCAGACAAACTGGACGGCAAGGCAACCATCACGAATGACGTACGTCTCGGAAGATCTGATGTGTTGAGGAGCTTGAGACACTACCTGAGGGCACAAAGCCAAGGACATCACACCATCGGTCATCTGGAAGCGCTCTATGACCTTCCTTGAAAGGCAGAAAAAGGCAGAGTCGGAAGAATAATGGCATTGTTTTAAAGGCAATGTTGGGGAAACCTCTGAGAGAAGGGATGGATCGTATATGTACTTTTCCGAGCGTATAGATGCCATCTTGAACTGGATTGAACTCACGGACGTCTTTTCATGACTTCGAAGCATCATTTCTTTAACAATCAGGATGGGAAATCGAGTGAAACGTTGACTTGGGTCTTTCTCTTCTTCTTCTTCTTTTCTTCTGCTTCTTCTTCTTCTCTCTCTGACTCTCTCTGTGTTTGTCTGTCTCTGTCTCTCTGTCTCTGTCTGTCTGTCTGTCTCTCCGCCCCTTGGTATCACCGTCCTGCAGATTGTTTGCAACGAATGAATTGTCGTGAACTAGAGGCTCAATTGCCCAGACAAGCGGATTCGTTTTCAGAGATTTTGTGGTTGACGCATAGTTAATTTATACTGTGGGTTTTATTCAGCTGTGCATCCTTGGACCGGAGCCAGTGGAAAGACAGAAAAGGGTAGAGGGGGTGGGGGTGGATGAACCGTAGAGAGGAAGGGCAGGATAATAAATGAGAGACAGACAGACAGAGACAGAGAAGAACACTGACCTATGGCGGGCTGAAAGTACCAGCTGTCGTCATCTTCGACGTAGCTCGCGTTTCTCTGATAAGCCATGACGTCACTGAGACAGCAGGTCAGTCGCGTAGCGTGGTAGGACCCTGCCCGACATGACGGGTGCTGGTGGCACCACAAGACACAAGCCGAGAGGGTTCGGACGCTGGTCACTACACGAAGACACGGACTCTGCAAATCTACACCTCTGTAGCGATGCACCAGAGATCCGGTCGCGGAGGAGATTTCCCCTGCCACGACCGTCATGGAGAAGGAGAGGGCTAAGATTAACCCAAAGCGGCGGCCTGTAAGCAGCATTGTTGTCTTTGCCAGTCGATCAGATAAAAAATAAAAAAAAGATTCTGTTCGCACGGTTTAAAAATCACATATAGCCTACCTAAGTATTCAAGAGTTCTTGGTTTACTTCCAGCTCCAAGTCATTTTACTGAAGGGGTTATTTCCGACTGCCGCTACGTCCGCAAGCGCGAGTCTGCGTGCGTCCATCCGCCAGCTTGTGGCTTCTTCAACCTCAGTGGGATTTTTCAGGCCTGTGTAAATAATATGATAAATGTAAAATTGCATGCAGTAGCAGTACTACTGACAGAGATGTAGCTGTTCATTTTCGTCCTAAGGTAACCAACTGCGTTGACAAGACGCGAAAATCTCAAGAGCTAACTTAAGAACAAACTGTTTTTTGTATGCACTTTAACTGAGCGGCTTTGTTTATCAGCCCTTCTGTCACGAGTGGTACGAAGTGGTTGGTCGATCGGATGGTGGTCTCCGCGACAAAGGCAAACGTATCAGAGAAAACAGATGGGAACAATAAACGCGCCCACAAAGAGAGAGAATCAACCGGATGTAAGTGCATTATTTTTTCAGTGCGCAGGACCAGACCACAGCAATGTAGTGTATGTATAGCCGTGTGTGTGCGTGTGTGTGTGTGTGTGTGTGTGTGTGTGTGTGTGTGTGTGTGTGTGTGTGTGTGTGTGTGTGTGTGTGTGTGTGTGTGTGTTATGTTTTTAAATATGTTGTTGTCTGATTCAGGGTTCACGATTCTTGCTGCTGCTTCCTATCTTCTTCTTCTTCTTCTATTTTTGTAATGTTTTTAACTGCTCATTTGTAACCAACGGATCACGAAGGAACACATAAATATTCATGCTTGGTCGATCGTTTTCTTTCGAAGACTATTCATCTGTTTTAATGCTTTGGGGAAATAATGAAACAAAGAAGGAGCAGCGCCACGAACTAAGAAAACAGTGAAAACAAATCTACAGAACGAGGCCCAGAGCGCTCGTGCAGAATCAACACACAAGGGAGATAACTGGCACTCGAAAGACGTCACACAAGCACAAAGACCTAAACAAGGTATGTAAACTCCACCAGACATGCAGAGTTCAGGAGCTGTGTGAAAGTCGAGGCTGCCGTCCTGTGCTCCCGTCCCTAATAAGCCTTCTGTTTCTGTGGACGTAAAGCAACACTTCAACAACAACAACAACCGGCCATGGGCCTCGCTGTGCTTCAGATTTGTGACAGTTCACTCTGAAGCTAACATGTAATGTGTGCATTTTTGTGTTTAGGCCTATATGTTGAACCAGTTTCGAGATCAAAGGACTATGTCCGGTCTTGAATAAAAATTGGTTCTGTCTTATGCCTGTGGACACTTGTGTCGCCGAGTGTTCCTCAAATGTAGTGTGTATGCCACTGTGGGGCATCCTTTTTTGAGGATGTACCTCTCGTGGGGTTTATGTACCTACTTGCATGCCACGTGAGAGTTACTGTAGGCGACTCAGGTCTTTGTTATTATGCTTGTGTGACGTCTTTCGAGCGCTTATTAACTCTCTTGTGTGTTGATTCTGCACGAGCTCTCTGGGTCTCGTTCTGTTTTAGATTTGTGACAATGCACTCTGAGGCTGACGTGTAAATGTGTGTATTTGTGTGTTTATATGTTGAGTCAGTTTCGAGATAAGAGGACTATGTCTTGAATAAAAATTGTGCTTGCGTGATGTCTTTCAAGCGCTAATTAACTACCTTGTGTGTTGATAAGGAAACAATAATGGTATTTTACAATTACGATGTAAAAAAAAAAAAAAAAAAAGTCATCATTCACAAATACTAATACATAACTTTCGTTCCAGAGTTTGTTTGAACAAACTGCATTCTTCAAGAAATCAATGCAAAGCAAAACCAGCCGCTTCCGTGGTCCCACCAACGATTTCAGCAGTTAGCGGAACACAGAGAGTTAATCAGTTCTTGGATTTTTACGTCCAGTCAGCCGCACAGGGTCACCTCCGGACGAATCAAACATTCACAGTTTCTTCACATCAGATCAAAACGCAAGTCACCAAAAAACACAAGCAAAAAGTTGGCTCCAGTTTTACACACAACACAATCAATAGCAAACACAGTCAAGCCTCAAAAGGTCAATAATAACACATCTCAATACTCACATTTTAATTATTTAAAACTGAGAACGGTTACTTACATTTTAATTATTTACAACTGAGAACGGTTACTTACATTTTAATTATTTACAACTGAGAACGGTTACTTACGTTTTAATTATTTACAACTGAGAACGGTTACTTACATTTTAATTATTTTAAGGTATTTCCAGACAGGTGACTTGAGACGTATTCATTCTAAAATTAAACGCAGTTTATCAGATTAGAAGTATGTATGCTTTGATGCACAATAACACATCTATTCATATTCCGCAGGAACTCCCACCACGGGAGTCTGTTTAAATCGCTAACATATTCCGCAGGAACTCACCACGAGAGTCTGTTCAACTCGTTAACATATTCCGCAGTAACTCACCACGGGAGTCTGTTTTAACTCGTTAACATATTCCGCAGGAACTCAACACGGAAATCTGTCTAACTCGTTAACATATTCCGCAGGAACTCAACACGAGAGTCTGTTTAACTCGTTAACATATTCCGCAGGAACTCAACACGAGAGTCTGTTTAACTCGCTAACATATTCCGCAGGAACTCACCACGGGAGTCTGTTTAACTCGTTAACATATTCCGCAGGAACTCACCACGGGAGTCTGTTTAACTCGTTAACATATTCCGCAGGAACTCAACACGAGAGTCTGTTTAACTCGTTAACATATTCCGCAGGAACTCAACACGGGAGTCTGTTTAACTCGTTAAAATATTCCGCAGGAACTCACCACGGGAGTCTCGTTGTTTAAATCGCTAATGGCCACGAGCAGCTGAAGCACGAACACTGAGAACCAAACCACAAGGAAGTGGCAACCCAGCAGCAATAATATTCATTAATCGATTTGAGTGCAAAGGCTATTCTTCTCTACAGCTAGAAGACAGCTCGCTAGGGCAAACGCAGCTTGTCCTGTCTGTAATCTCCACAACATACCAATGACCACGCCAGCGCATTATTTATACAGACACAAAGTTTGTAGGTAAACAGTCAACCAATCGAAAACACTGGATTGTCCTACGTCAACTGAATATACTGGTAACTGACAGGGGTAGCGATGACATGAAAACAGACGTTAGCATTTATACCGGAACTTCGCCCAGTGAACTGTGTCTATGTCAGGCAAAGATCCATACAGCCACGCAAGCGCCGCGGTACTGGACAGGAAGGAGCCGAGAAAATGTGTTGTTGCTGAATGATTGGAATCCCGGTTGTTAAAATGTTATTTGTAGCACAGAGACGAGTTGTATACGGTTGGAATCAGTGAGATAATCGCTTTCTAATGAAATGCTTTGAAATGTTATGCGCATGTGAGCGTTTGAGAGAGAGAGAGAGAGAATACGGAATTTTTATTCAATAAGGCCACAGCCCCATTTTGAAGGGGTGTAAGCACAATAAACCTTATAAGACAATACCCACACAGTAAATAAGTTACTGACGTTGGAATGTTGCAATGCTACAATAAACAAGACGGAAGCAAAACTTGTGTAAAGGATAATATTATAATAACGTTCTTGAATAATTATTAGTTCATAATGTACACTTAGATTCTCCACGATAGCAGGGTTTTCCTTCTCTCTGACTTTAATGTCTAGTCAAAGAGAGAGAATATGTTGGTGGGCGGGGGTGGGGGGGGGAGTGTGTCTGCGCACGTGTGTTTGTAAGAGATGGTAGTCCTAGCTGGGCTTTTAATTTCTGATAAAAACACGAAAAAATAATTTTTGTGACACAGGCAGATTATTATTTATTTTTGCGTAACAGCAACCTGACTGGACTTCTTTTCGTTACAGCAGCAGCAGCAGCAGCAGCAGCAACAACAACAACAACACACACACACACACACACACACACACACACACACACACACACACACACACACACACACACACACACACACACACACACACACACACACACACTCACTCACGCACGCACGCACGCACGTACGCACCACCACCACCACCACCACCACCACCACCACCACCACCACAACAACAACAACAACAACAAATAAAACAACGCTCAGTGTCTGAAGACACAGTAACAAATAATTATAACAACACTTGACGTTTGAAGACATAGTCAACAGTAGATAGAACAAAACTTGGCGTCTGAAGACATAGTCAATAACAAATATACCAAACACTGGTAAAATATTACAACAGTTTGCATTACATCTCTCTCTTGTATTTGTAGAATAGCAAGGACTGGCTGTTAGATAGGTCCATATGGACCTAATGCTACTATCCTTCAGTATTGAAGTTTTCGAGTTCTCTCTCGCTTTCTCTCTCTCACACGCATACGTAGCCAAGTAACAACAGCCTGCTTTAGAAGACATACAGTGACTAACAAACACATCCACGTCCAACCTCCCAGCAACAACCAAGTCTAAAAACAGCACAATTAACTCATCCACAACAAAAGAAAAAGACAGCACCATCCCACAGTCTGCACACAACCGAACGCAGGGATTTACGGTCATCCACAGACTCTGTATCATACATAAGGTTTGCGCGGAGATCACTGTCAAATGAAACAGTCTCTGCCATCGAGGTTGCACCTGTGGTGAAGTTTATGTACCTTGTATTTGCTCGCATGCCAGGTGAGAGATACCGTAGGCGACTCGGGTTTTTGTTGTTGTGTTCTTGTGAGGTCCTTTGAAGCTAGGCCTCAATCCCCCTTGTTTGTTGATTAAACAGACTCTGCTTCTGTCCATCAGACGTCAGCACACGTCTTCGTCCCGTTATTGTGTTAACCATCCTCTCTACCAAACATTGGACACGAAGATACCTTGACAAAACAGCTCAACCAAAAGCAGATAAGTATCCTACATCTCATTTTTCACCCTTTAACTATTGTTTTGTAGCTTGAAAAAGGGGCTTAACCTGAAATGTATTTTGTCATTATAAACAGCGTTTAAAACAACAACAAACTTTTATGTGTTTGGATCTCATCCACTGTACTATCAGAATCACCGAGTTTAGAGTAAACATAGGATCGGTCCCGCGTTGGCAACGCAATTTTCAGTCTTATAACAGGTTAACGTTTGGAAGTCTTCAAAGCGAACACGATAAAGGCTTAGTTTACCCTACCGTGGCCTGTGCGCTCAGTGGTGTAGTGGTCAGTGAGGTTTCTCGTTTCGTCGCGCTCTGCTGCAGACCGTGCCGGACTGTGATTGTGGATCGAGACAAGCTCATGGTATCGTACCTTTTACGTATTTTTTCTTAACGAACGATTTTTGTACTGTGTTCTCGGGTGGCTCTCGTTACCCTGAGAGCATCTTGCATTAATTAGAATCAATTTTGCAATTTTTGCGATTACTTTCTAACTTTGCAGGAGGTTCATCCGCCTGTATCTGCATTTGTGTTGTGTTCCCCATTGTTTAAGAGAATTTGTATCGTAGTGTGTTCTGTTTCTGTGACTCCGTGTGTACCCGTGCTGTGTTTCTGAGGCTGTGACTGTGTGTGCAACTGTGCTGTGTCTTGTGGTTGTGTTTCTGCGTATATCTGCCGTGTGTGGCCGAGGCTCTTGTGAAACCGTGTGTTGAGTGTGCCTTCCCGCTGTGGTGTGCGTCAGTGTTCATCGACGGTCCTCTCGCTTTTAAGCTCGTAGAGTCGTTCGGTGTTTTGGCGCGCTCGTCACGCCGGCTTAACCGCCAAGTGGAGTGAGCTCAACAGCGTTAACCAATAGCTGGCCTCGTGAGGCAATTCGGTGTTAGTGTCTCGTGAGCCGATTGGCTGTAACTCCAAAGAGTTCGTGTTAGTTGTGTTCCTTTGTGCTGTATTTGTGGTGTGCGACTCCGAAGCCTGTGTCTGAAGCGTGTATACAGTACGTCGTGTATTTGAGTGTGGCCGTTGTTCCTTCCCTCTAGATACCGTTGTTGTCTGTGGTGAGTAGTTACTGAGTGAGGGTGGTGCAGTGTTTGTGTTCGCTGGACATCAGTGTGTGTGAGTGGTAGGTGTTCGCTGGACATCAGTGTGTGAGATTTTTGTGTTCGCCGGACATCAGTGTGTGAGCGTTTCTGTGGTTGTTGGGGCGCCAAGCTCTACCTTCTGGGTAGAGCCACTTTTCCAAGCAGCCCTCCTTCCGCTAGGGAATGGAGGAACACAAGAAGGACCCCCCCTCCAGGGAAGAACCGGGGAGCCAAGAGGTCTCGCTGGGGAGAGAGCAGGTAGAACCTGGCAGCAAACCCCCCCAGAGCCCGACAGTGGCCCCAAAGGACCTAGAGTCTGACTTTATCACCCCTCGCAAGCGAGGAAAAAGACGGCTGTCAAGCGACAGCTCCAACTCGGAGGGAGAGAGTCTAGACTCTCGAACTCCGCTTAAAATGACCAGAGTGGGAGAGGATGTGATGGCCGACACGGCTACCACCCCTCCCGCCAGCCCAACCGATACCATCATACCGGCTGCCACCAGCGGCCATGACAACGTGGGGAAGAAAAGCCCCCAACCGGCCGACAAGCCGAAGACTGCGCCAACAGTGCAGAAAGACAACCCTGCCCCCAAACTGAGGCAGGATTACCCCTCCAGAAAGGCTGGAAAACGGGAACAACAATTCCGAAGCCAGCCCGACGGCAACTCGCGCAGGAAGCAATTCCAGCCGAGTACCCGGGCACCGGCATTCGTGGAATTCCCGGTGGTGATCCACGACTTAGGCGGCGGATCGGCCAGGTTCGACAAGCTCGGACCATGGCACCGCAGCCAGCTTCTCAGCAACGCGGTGGGCGCAGTGCGCTCCATTAGGCCGCTTCCCTCCGGGAAGTGGCTCATTGGATGCACCACTGAGGCCCAGCAGAGCAAGCTGGCACGTTTAGATAAGCTGCCCGGGGGGACCCCCATAGGAGCCCGAATTCCACGACCCGTGGTCGAGGGAGTAGTAGGGCCCATCCCCATGGGTGGCGACGAACTGAAACTCGTGAAACAAGATCTTGAAGCGGGAGGGCACCGCGTCGCGGGGGTCGTCAGACTCAACAACCGCAAGCAGGAGCCCTCTCTTGCCATCAAGATCTCGCTTGAAGCTACGGAGCTGCCCACTGAGGTATGGCTCGGTGCCACACCGTTCACGGTGCAGGCTTTTGCCGCACCTGTGAGACGGTGCACCAAGTGTCAGACCCTCGGGCACTCCAAACAGCAGTGCAGATCAAAACAGACCCGCTGCTCTAGGTGCGGAAAAGGTTCGCACTCTCACGCCCAGTGCGACGCGCAGGTTTTTTCCTGCGTGAACTGCAATGGCCGCCACTCGGCGGCCTACAAGGGCTGCCCCGAGATGCAGATTCGCCAAAGGGCGAATCTGCTGAGGAGCCAGACTTACCTTCCCTACAACGTCGCCATGCAGAGGGCCCGCGACGAACTCAAACCAAAGGCTCCGCCCCCTGCACAGCCTGCCTCCGCCGCAGTGGACAACTGCTGGTCGCGAGACCGGACAGCACCGTCCTCGCTCTCTGCGGACACTGGGACTCCGGTGTCGTACGCGAGGGTAGCAGCGAGGGGAGGCACGGCCAACAGGGGGCCCAGCAGGAAGAATCCCATCAACCCACGCCCGGGAAAGAGCTCTCAGGCAGCGGTGGGAGTCCCAGACGGGAAACACCAGTCTGTGGCAAAAGGAGGCCACTCTGAGGAAGTGACCACCCTACTCGCCCGCATCGAACAGCTCACCCGCTGGG
Source organism: Alviniconcha strummeri (assembly GCA_963584105.1). NCBI lineage: Eukaryota > Metazoa > Mollusca > Gastropoda > Provannidae > Alviniconcha > Alviniconcha strummeri. The sequence goes on from OY757547.1 coordinate 14,239,586, forward strand.
AGAGACCGATCATCAGTCCGCTGGAGTCCACCCCTCCGATGACCCTGGAGTCACCGGACGGAGTGGAGGACTCCCTATCGACGGACGACACCAAGGGGGAAGACAGCCCCAAAACCAGCAAGAAAAGAAGGAGGAGGCGCAAGAAAAAGTCCACCAAAGGCGAGGAGAAACAGGCTGCCCTCCAGTACCAGCTGGTCCTAGAGCAGCAAAAGAACCAGGCTCTGGAGAAGAAAATCCGAGAGCAGACCACCAAAACCGACGGGCTCACGACGGAACTGACCAAGTTACTGAACGAGTCCAGCGTCGACCTACAGCAGGAGACACCGTCCTTCGACGGTTTCCTGTGGAAACTGATGCTCGGACTGATTCAGGCCAAGCTGAGTGGGGACTGCGCCCCCTTCCTGCGCATGATCACAGCCCTCTACAACGGTATGACGGGCCATGAGGAAGAAACTCCGACGATGTCTCGTTCCCTCGACCTCCTGTTGGTCATGTCGGGGATGAGAGACTCGCTCGCAGACGGAAATTTGCCCGAGTCCATCGGCTGATGGATTCATAAGTGCAAACAACTGTGTTTTAACCCTGCCTTCTAACGTCACGTTCAATAGATTCACGGTTTGTCAGTGGAATTGTCGTTCCATCAACACCAACCTTGATCAACTTGTACAACATGTGTCAAGACATCAGTTTGAAGTCGTGTGTTTGCAGTCCCTGGCCTGCCCCCCGGGCAACCTGCCCAGACTGGAAGGGTATTACTACCCGCCAGTTGTCGGTCCGGTCTCTCCGAGGGACAAGGTCATGGCCTGCATATACATCAGACACAACGTCCTCTTTAGCAACGAACCGAACATCACAGGTCCTCCCAACGGGTACACCTGCGGAGTGAGGGTTCGTGTTCAGGGGCAGTTGGATTTCATGATTGTGAACTGCTACACCCCCCAGCCATGCACCAGTTTCGACTGGCTGACTGAGCTGGGAGGCAAAGGCAGATGCCTGGTCACTGGAGACTTCAACGTCCGGGACAGCAGCTGGGAGCGGGATTACGAGTCCTCATCATCCACACTCACAGCCCAGATAGACAACAGTGACTTCATCGTGCTGAACGATGGTTCTTTCACCCGCATACCTGACCGCTCGGATCAGAGGCCGTCGGCTATCGACCTGACCCTCGTGACTCCCGACACAGCCAGTGGTGCGGAGTGGGAAGTAGGTGCGGATTCTTTGTCGTCCGACCACCTGCCCATCACAGTCAGCTTCGTCTTCTCAGCAGAGAAGGAGACTCCTGCTACCACCAGCAAGTACAACTACGACCTGGCCAACTGGGACTTGTTCAGGAACCTTCTGGGAACCGCAGAGATAAACGTAGGCGATGCTGACCTCGACGAAGTGAACCGACGACTAGTCTCCTCCATTCTGGAAGCCGCCAGGGAAGCTATACCGGTGACCGGTGGTGGGCTGTCACGGTCGAATAGCAACCCTTGGTGGAACAAAGAATGCGAGGAGGCTGTCAGACTCAAACGGGTAATGTATAGGTACTACTCCAAAGACCAGAACGCTGAGACTCACGAAAGAATGAAAGCAGCCAACAGAGACTGCAACAAGATCATAGCACAGGCCAAGAAGGATCACTGGATAGCCTTCGCGGATTCTATTTCGGCTGGGAAGGCGGACTTAGGATCTGTGTGGAAGAAGATCAGAAGAATGAAGCAACAGTGCGTTGTTCCTGATTCTGACCTGCAACACGGCAGCACAAAGTACACGACGGCCCAGAGCAAAGCGGACGCTCTCGCGAAAGCTTTCGCCGAGGCCAGTGACACCGACAGTCTCCCGGCGGACAGGCAACAATTCCGACGAGAGATGGAGGCTACCTTCACGCACCCGGTGCCAGATGACAGTCTGGCGGTTAACACCCCACTGACCTGCACCGAGCTAAGACGAGCCTTGGCTTCCATCAAGAAAGTCAAAGTCTCCACCGGTGTGGACACCGTCTCGTATCGGATGCTGAAAGAGGCCCCCGAGTCGTTTCTGAAGATCCTGCTGGATTTCTTCCAAAGATGCTGGGATGGGGGCACAATTCCCGCGGGGTGGAAACACGCCATTGTCGTCCCCATCCACAAACACGGCAAACCGAGGAAGGAGCTCGGCAGTTACAGACCCATCTCCCTGACATCCCACCTAGGGAAAGTGTACGAACGGGTGATCAAGAACAGACTAGAATATTACTGTGAGTCCAAGAAAGTGTTCCCCGTGTGCCAGGCCGGTTTCCGACGGGGACGGGGTGTCACAGACCACCTGGTGAAACTGGGTGAGCACGTCGGGAGGGCAATAGGGAGGAGAAAGGTCCTACTGACGTGCTTCTTTGACATCTCCCGTGCCTACGACCAGGTCTGGCATGCCAAGCTACTACAGAAACTCAACAAGATCGGAATTTCTGGCAACATGTACAACTACATCAGATCCTTCCTGAGCGACAGATCGATGCAGGTCAGGTGGAAGGGAGCCACGTCGACCACCAAAGGAGTAAGTATGGGCGTTCCTCAGGGATCTGTGATCGCCCCCCTGTTGTTCAACATCATGGTCCACGACGTGGACTCGGCAGTGAAAGGAAAGGTAGTGCTGACCATGTACGCCGACGACCTGGCGATATGGACGGACACCCACATCAGACGTCTCCACACAAACAGCTCGTGGGTGAAACAAAGCATGAAACTGTTCCAGGAAGCTGTGGACGGGGTGGTCCACTTTATGCAAGTGAATGGATTCGCTCTCTCTTCCCAGAAAACTGTGTTCCTCCCATTCCACACCAACACCTCTCAGAACACGGAGGTGCACATCAGGGTGAACGGGCAGAGCATCTTTGCATCGAAAGAAGTCAAGTACCTGGGTGTACACTTCACTCGCTGGGGGCGTACGAACCAGCAGGTCGTGCACAACGCGCGGAACGCCTCCCGAGCCCTCAACGTGATCAAGGTGCTATCTGCTCAGCCCTGGGCGAACACCCCCAAGATCCTAGTGAACGTGGTGCGGGCCCTGGTGCGCTCACGCCTGTCGTACGGACTGGAAGCCATGCCCCACCTCTCGAAAACGGGTCTAGCCCGTCTCACCGCCATAGAGGTGCGCGGTCTGCGACTGGCCCTCGGGCTGCCGCAGTCCGTGCCGCAGTGCCTGGTGTACAGAGAGGCCGGGCTCCTCCCGTTCCGCCGCCACATCCAGCTCGTCTGTAGCAAGTATGTTTTTAGATGCCAGACTATCGACAACTCCACCGTCGACGAGATAACTGCTACCTTCCGTAAGCCCTCCCGACTCCAGTCCTACTCCTCCATCTGTGACCTGGTCTGCGACCTGGTCCGGAGCGCGGGACTGGATGGTGTTGAAGTGGCGACGAGGCCGATGCATCCCTATCCACCTTGGCTCATGGAACGAGCGCACGTTGAGGTGGACATGGAAGGGCTAATGAAGGACCAGAATCCACTCGTTTTAGCAGTGACAGCTAGGCTATGCCTGGAAGAAAAGTACCAACACCACCTGAAGATCTTCACTGATGGTTCTGTGATGGAGGATGGTGCAGCTGGAGCTGCCTTTGTGATCCCAGAGTTCAACAACCTCACACACTCCTATTCACTGCCTGCAGTGTCGGTCTTCACCGCTGAGCTGCTGGCTATCTCGATGGCCCTGCAACACATCAGCGCGATACCTGTCACTCCCTTCGCCATTGTTATCTGCAGCGACTCCAAGGCGGCGCTGGCAGCCATCAAGTCCGACTCTCAAAACGCACGGGAGGATCTCGTGCGTGAGATCGCGACAACTACCCATCAGCTGATCACCCGCGGTACGGAAGTTCGCTTTCAGTGGGTACCAGCGCACGTCTGCCTCTCTGGAAACGAGAAGGCGGATAGAGCAGCAAAAAGAGGAGCCAAGGGAGTTGACTCCTCGACTGTGACGATGAAAATCGGCCTGGCCGACGTATATGCGGAACTAACCAAGCAGGCGTGGAAGCAGTGGGAGAAGGAGTTCCACCCAATGGCCACGGCCAAGGAGTGGGACGACACCTCTCCCCCCTGCAGGGCAGGAGTCTTCTTCCCTGGAATTCCGACCTACCTAGCTCGCATCATGCATCGTCTACACGTGGGCGTCTGGAGATGCATGTGCGTACCGACGAAGTGTGAGTGTGGGATGAGCGTCTCGTTTCACCACGTGATGTTCTCCTGCACCTCATGTTCAGACCACTTCCAACCGTTGACTGGGAAACTACGCAGCGTGGGACTGCCCCTGTGTACAAAAAGCCTGGCAGTGTGCGACCAGCGTGAAGGATGGAGCCTCTTGCGGGCTGCAGCCAGACTGGTCTACACCTGTCCACTGGCAGCCTACCTGTAGTAGCCTACCTGTAGTAGCGGGACCACCGGCTACGTTCAACTCTTTCCCGCAGCTCGGGTTAATCCCGGCGGTGGAGGAAGGGGTGAACGTCTCCGTGTCTCCCGCACCCAGTTGTAGTCTGCTGGACCTGATTACAGCGACCACCACAAGTGTATGCTTGCATACCCAAGCATTTTTAGCCGCCTGACTACAGGCCTCAAGTTTACTACAAGTGTATGTGAACTACCATGTGCGTCTTCGACGTTTTTAACTGTAAATACTGTGTGTGCCGATTGTATATATTACATGTTGTGCAGCCCGTCGACATAACCTTGCAAGTTTTTTATCTGCAGCCCAGTTTTTAACTGTAAATAGTGGAGGACGATTTTTAAACCGGACCCCTAGCGTGCTGCTCAGTTCTACGAGTGAACGCCCCAGTACAGCCAAGACGACCCAGCACCCTGACCCTAGTATTGATCCGCAGGTGGACCCATCTCATCCCTCCCCTCACCCCTCATTCCCCCTTTGTTCCAGCGACCTCATGTCCCGATCCAAATATTGATCCGCAAGTGGACCAAGCTTACTTCGCTCCCCATCCCCCCCGTCTCCCCCCATGGTTTTAACTATGATATATCCAAAACAAGCTTACTTTATAGATTGTCCCTAATATGCTTTTGGCATCTGAGGACATTAAGCAAAAACAGAACGAACGAACGAACGAAAGTCTTCAATCTTGAGCAAGTATATTTGGTGGAAGAGGATACGTGCCCTGCATTCGCTTGCATGCCATATGAAACAGAACAAAGACATGAAATCTCAAATCGGTGATCTTAGGAAGTACATCAGTGTTATTAAGACCGGCCTAGCCAAGCAACAAACACCTGCCGCAGCAGAAATACAAGAACCATCCGCACCCGAATTTCCTGTCAACAACAACAACACTTCAGCGAACGTAGAAACCTCTAACATGTTCTCAGTGTTAAGTGGGGGAGAAGACGACCAGCTAACACTAGATAACTGCCCCAGCTCATCTCTCGACGCGGCCACTACATACAACACAGATCCCAGCCATGACTCAACCATCGACAATCACGACTCAACGCCTCCGCTATCACCGAGCCACCACCAAATCACACGGATCGTGACGCCAGGACAACTAGGGACAGTCCCCCCATCCGCTCATCAAGTACCAGGCCGTCACCTCGTCACACCGACCGTGACGCCAGGACGCCAAGGGAACGGATGGTGGAGTGCAGAGTCTCTCCTGGCAAAACACACGTGCTGATTGGGGACTCTGTGTTCGGACAAATCAGACCAGAGCTGATGTACCCTCACAAAGCACAGCAAAAGATTAGCATCTCCGGCCTCACCGTGGACGACCTTCTACACTGGCTGCAAAATGTTCCAAAGTGCAGAGACGTCCAGCTGCTGGTCGTCCACGTCGGGGTGAACACGTGCTGGGTGAACACCGTCACGGAGAGCATGTGGAGGGCACTGCTCAAACTGCTCAAGTCAGTGTTCCCCAATGCCGTCGTCCAGCTCTCCTCTCTAATCCCGCCACAAGGAGAGCACCCCCTGAGGAAGACGGTGGCCGCTTCGAACGCTGCCTTGGTGAAGGCGTGTCACAGTGAGCAAGTTATGCTCGCTGACCACACCGACACCTTCACCACGAACAGCGGCGCCCCCCGGAAAGCGCTCTGCACCCAAGCCCCAAAGGCACCGTGCGACTTGCGTGCAATGTCAAGTACATGCATGTGGGCCAACCCCGACCTCCCCTTCGACCCCAAGAACGCCCTTCCCATCCGTCACCCTCTGCTAGTGGCCGAGTGCCGTTGCTGGAGACCCCTTCGTTTCAGCCACGTTTTGACTGCCCGCCAAGCCAGCACCTCAGAGAGGGCGGTGGGAGGAGCCAGCAGTACAGAAATGGGCCAGCTGTTTCAACCACTCGCGGTCCTTTCCCACCACCTCCACTGCTACAACAACGGCCTGCGGACACGGAAAGCTCCATCCCACAACGACGGCTTGGTGACGCCCCACTACACCATCAGCCTCACCGCTACAGCAGAGGAACATCCCAACACCGTGATGTCGGCACCGCTACGCCACCCTTCAGTGGCTGGTACGGAGCACATCGACACACTCTCCGCAGGTGGGCCGCGCCACCGCCGCAGTCCAGCTATGGAGCTCTCCCGCCACGTGGACGTCAGTGTACATACGGGCCCACAGCCCACCCTTCCTTCAACACACAGCAAGCCAGCATCGTCCTGCACCCCCATCGCACCAGTTACTGGGGGGGTGCAGCGGAGACACTTGTGTAACGCAAGCTTGTAGTGTGTCCAGCAGTGTGTTTTAAAGGTAGTTTATTTCTGTACACACCTGACTGGTGTGTGCTTGTGGCGTGAATGCGTGCGTGTGTGTGCGCGCGTGCGCTCGATCGTGCACGCGAACAACTTATAGTTCCTGATATGAGTGCGTTACTCTTACTCTGTAACCAGTACCAGAGACTGACTGACTCCGTATTACTGCGTCAATCATCACGGCGCTATTGTGTGTTGCACTGCCGCCCGGTCTGTGACACTGACAGACTTGTATACTCATGGCCTTGAGACAATTATAGTTTATAGTATACATCCAGGATCCTGGTGGACACGTTGGTGTTTTTCATTTGCTGAATACTTTGTGTTTTGCATCTATTCAGGATCACGAACAGTAGTGCTTGCTCCGTTTGCATTAACTGGTGGGCACGTTAGTATATTCCACTACCTAATTTATACTTCGTGTTAGAAACTGTTCAAGGACCCGAGCGGCTGTGTCTGCTCCCTTTGAATAGTTAACCGGTGGAAACGTTGGGATATTTCACTAGCTGAATAGTTTGTGTCTGCATCTGTCCAAGAACTCGAGCGGCTGTGCCGGCTCCCTTTGGATTGTTAATCGTGTTTCGTGTGGATTCCCTCTGCTTTGTTTTCCGAAATTTGTACTACCAGTTCGTTTTGTTGTTGTTCTTGTTGTTTTCAGTTGTATGCGCCATTGTCCTCTGGGATATATATATATGTAACATTTAAAGGAACATTTAATCACGCAGAGATTTGAATTTCTGCATTTTTCAGTTCTAGGAACGGATTGTTAGTCAGGGTTTAGCATGTCCAGCGACTGTCTCCGAGTCGGTCACCTTAATGTGTACCACATTCAGAAAAAAATTCATGATCTTAATGTCTTCTTTGAATCCCATCAACTCTTCCACCTGTTCGGTCTCAGTGAGACTAGGCTGAAAAGCCACATTCCAAGTGAAGGTCTGTCTCTTCCTCACTATTCACTAATCCGAAAGGATGCTGCCAGATCTCAGCACACAGGTTTAGTTGTTTACATACATTCTTCAGTCAGCAAAATTGTCCGTCGCCGTCCTGACTTAGAGTCTGAAGCAGTAGAAAGCGTGTGGTTAGAAATACAAACGCGCAAGTCCAGTATCTTAGTTGGTTATATTTATAGAAACCCAGCTTCAACGTTTGACTGGTATGATCAATTTGTTACAATGATGGACAGGGTGCAGGGCTGTAATGTGAATGTTGTCCTGTTGGGTGATTTTAATATTGACATGCAAAAAAGTAACCCAGCATGGGATTCCACAATATCCTTATTTGGCCTAAATCAAATGATTACGTCACCTACGAGAATCACTCCCCATTCTTCAACACTAATTGATCATATTTACACAAGTGATACTAGCATTATGTCAAATATTCTAGTGCCTGCCACAGGAATCAGCGATCATTTTCCAGTGTGCTGTACCTTGTCTGTCAAAACTGTGAAGCCTGTTCTGAATGTCCACTCTTCAATTGTTTACCGATGTTTCAAACAGTTTGATGAAAGAGCTTTTTTGATGGATTTGCACGTAATCCCCTTTAAAAATGTGTACAATTTTAGCGACCCCAATGTGGCACTGTCACACTGGATTGACTTATTTCTTGATGTTATTAATAAGCATGCCCCCCTCAAAAAAAAAAGCGGGTGAAACAGCAAACCCTTCCACCATGGCTGAACACTGATATAAAGCAAGCCATGTTACTGAGGGACAAGTGTAGGAAGCAAAAGAAATTTGTAGAATATAAGCAACAACGGAACCGTGTAAATTACCTTGTGAGGGAAGCCAAGAAAAAATATTTTAATGACCTTGCCGGAAATAAAGCAGATATATCATCCATGTGGAGAGCTATCAACACACTCACTAAAGGCCACAGCCCTGCAAACAATAATCTTCCATCCGAACTCACACCAGATGTCTTTAACGCCCACTTCGTATCTGTAGTCTCCAAGTTTTTACCAGATGATCAAACCGATGGGTCTCAGTATAATTGTCCTAATAGGTTACTAAACTTTTGCAGAGATCGAATCTCTCAAAATACCACATTTTCAATTCCTCCTATATCTGTATTCGAAGTAGGAATATCTATCTTAAAGCTGGATAATAAGAAATCTACAGGTTGTGATGGTATTAGTGTTAAACTTCTAAAAATTGCCCTTCCTTACATAGCTGAGACACTTACATACATTTATAACTTATGCATACAAAAGAATGTTTTTCCAACCGCATTCAAGAGAGCTAAAGTAATTCCACTCCCTAAAACAAAAACTATCTCCACCGATCTGAACGATTACCGCCCTATCTCGATCCTGTCTGTTCTCACAAAGCCACTAGAAAGACACATTCATAAACATTTGACAAACTTTTTAGAAACACACCAGCTTTTCCATTCCTTTCAGTCTGGCTTCCGATGTGGACATTCTTGTCAAACGGCAGTTACCCGTTTAACTGATATTTGGCTCTCAGCTTTCAACAACCGTCAAATGTCAGGCGCTGTATTTCTCGATTTTCGCAAGGCTTTTGACCTGGTTCATCACGATATTTTACTGAAAAAACTATCCACGTACAACTTAAGCATCGCAAGTATAGCTTTCTTAAGATCTTATTTACAGGATCGTATACAATGCGTGCTTGTAAATGGCACATACTCCCAAGAAACGTCTATAACAAGTGGAGTGCCTCAAGGGTCGATCCTAGGCCCACTTCTGTTTTGCATCTTTATTAATGACTTGCCTCTGTGTCTTACACGTGCGTCAGTCCAATGTGATTTATTTGCTGATGATGGTACCCTTAATACAGCTAATGACAACATAGATAATATACGAGGGGATTTACAACAAAGTCTATATGATGTCTCTGGATGGTGTTGTAGAAATCGGATGGCACTAAATCCGACGAAAACAAAATGCATGTTGATGGCGACGAGACAAAAACACCAGAAAAAACAGCTCCCTTTAAATCTAAAGTTCGAGACCACGCCAATAGAGCAAGTTTCAAAACATCGCCTGCTTGGAGTGACTGTAGACGAACAGCTAAAGTGGCAAGCACATATTTACAACATGTGCAAAACCGTTTCTAGAAATATTTTTCTTCTTTCGAAACTGAGCCAAATTGTCAGCCAAAAATCCAAATTAGCATTCTTCTTCGCACACATTATGTCACATATGAACTATGTTTCAAATGCATGGGATGGATGTGCCGGTGTGCACATGAAGCAGCTGTATTCTCTCCACAAACGTGCCGTAAAATTCTTGATGCCAATTCCTAATTTAGACTACAAACAAAAGTGCTGTGCTCTCAAACTACTCCCTTTAGACAAACAACTATTGCTCAACAAATGTGTTCTAATGCAAAAGGTTGTTCACGGCAAAGCCCCGCAGTATCTGAAAGATCTCATGATTCCATCTGAACGTCTTCATGTTCATGGGAATAAACAGCTTTTGCCCAGAACAAGGATTGATATCTTTAAAACGAGTTTCTCCTTTTCAGGCTCCTTAGCGTGGAATAGTTTAGCTCATCATCTCAGATACCCCATGGAATTAAAAACGTTCAAAAGGAAAGCATTTCAGGCACTTGCTAAGCCACCTTGAATACTTCGTTATACTTCTTCTTCTTTTTTTTTTTCTTTTTTTTTTCTTCTAGCGCGTCAGACAGCTTGACACGAAATGTATAGAATGCTGTTATTGTTTTCCCTCCCTTGCTCTTGTAAAGTTTTAGATTTTTGTGTGTGTGTGTGTGTGTGTGTGTGTGTGTGTGTGTGTGTGTGTGTGTGTGTGTGTGTGTGTGCGTGTGTGGTATTTTCATGAAATATTTACCTTTGTTTTCCTCCTGGTCATTTTTTTTCTTTCTTTTTTTTCCCCTCAAATTTAATGTTTGCATATATGATTGTGGGTGTATGTGATGTGCTTTGATTTTGGTTAGGTGTGTATAATGCATCATCGCTTAGCTTCCAATCCTGTTAGATGTGATCTTGTCTTATACGAAGATAGAAGTCATTATTC
>OY757547.1:14250498-14265498 GCA_963584105.1 Alviniconcha strummeri
CCTCGGAACACACGCTAGTCGGCAGGTCACTCTAGGAGCTTCGTGAACGGGCCCAGCTCTACAGCTATAGCGCCTTGGTCGATAACGGTATTTCACGCCTACGGATTGAAATTTAATCAGTAATGCATGCCACAGTAAATCCGAAGGCGGACCCACTGACCTGTCTGAGGAGATACGGCCGGAAGTGGCGTTAGTATTTCCGGCCGTAATTGTTATTATTCTCATGCCGCCGGTCGTGACTGCGTTGACACTCTGGTGGCTTCGCAAACTCGTTCGATTAGACTTGTTTAACGGCCAGTTGTCCTCGGATAGGTACTGGCGGGAACTGATATCCCAATGGGTGGGTGATGGGGGTGGGGGAGTGGCTGTGGTGGTGGTGGGGGGTAATGGGTGGAGGGGGGGGGGGCGTAGGGGATGGGTGTGAAGGCTGAGGTTGAACTTTACTTAATGCTACACTGTCAAGTTCATTCAGGTCAAGTGCTTCTTTATTCCATTCAAAGGACATCGTCGGTGCAACACACGAATGGCAAGGAAAGAGTAAGACCCACATGTATAGAAGATTCACAGCCTAAGATCGCGCAATTACGTACTAATTAATACTGCAACGACAGGCTGTACATACGTTGAATGTGCAGTTTGTGTGGTGGCTATTTGTCGAGCTTAAATGGAATGCGACCTGGCTGTTTTTTGGTGAGAGTACATTTAACTAATTATATAAGGCGGATGACTGGCAAAGACTGCAGTATAATTATGTATGTGTGCGTGCGTGCGTGCTTGCGTGCGTGTGCGTGCGTGCGTGCGTGCGTGCGTGCGTGCGTGGTGTGTGTGTGTGTGTGTGTGTGTGTGTGTGTGTGTGTGTGTGTGTGTGTGTGTGTGTGTGTGTGTGTGTGTGTGTGTGTGTGTGTGTGTGTGTGTGTGTGTGTGTGTGTGTGTAATGTAGGTCTTGCCTGTTTAGTTTCTTGTAATTTGAATCTTGTAGTCATTGCTACTGTTGTTGTTTTTGTCTACATGAGCTGTCACAACGTACGATGTAGTTTATATTCCAATTTTCTAAAGCGCGCCGAGTTCTATTTTTATATTAGAGGTTTGCGCTTCATAAATATATCATTATTATTATTATTATAAGGACACTCAAAATCGTGGTCTTTGTTGCTACAGGCATGAGCTCAGGGCAGCCAGGGGGAGAAAAATAGAAACATCCATCAACCCACTTTGTTTCGGTATTGTTCTGTAGGCATTACATCAAAATTCGAACTTAATTAGTAGCCTGAGGGAGGGAAGCACGGTGCTGTTGCATGTAGTTTTCTGCGTGTAGAAGGAGCTGGAAATACTCCACTGGGTCAGTGCTGACTGGAACAGCCAAGTAGGCTACAGAACTAATTAAAAGCGGAGAGGAGTGTTTGAAATTTGACGGCAAGAGAGAGAGAGAGAGAGAGAGAGAGAGAGAGAGAGAGAGAGAGAGAGAGAGAGAGAGAGAGAGACAGAGAGACAGAGAGAGACAGAGACAGACAGACAGACAGACAGACAGACAGACAGACAGACAGAGACAGAGAGACAGAGAGACAGAGAGACAGAGACAGAGAGACAGAGACAGACAGACAGACAGAGACACAAGAAAGACAGAGACAGACAGAGACAGACTGAGAGATAGGGAGAGACGGTTGAGGGCGAGGGGGGGGGGGGGGGGAATCGAGAGAGAGAGAGAGAGAGAGAGACAGAGAGAGACAGAGACAGAGACAGAGACAGAGACAGGCACAGAGAGAGAGAGAGAGAGAGAGAGAGAGAGAGAGAGAGAGAGAGAGAGAGAGAGAGAGAGAGAGAGAGAGAGAGAGAGCCACAGACAGAGAGACAGAGATAGAGAATTAAGAGGCTGGGCGGAGCCCTCTGTCGGCACAGAAAGACAGTGAGTAAAGACGCTATTAGAGAGACGCAGCAGTGGAAATAGGAGTGCAGGAAGCTTGGGAGGGATAGGGTGGCGGAGGTGATGGGTGTGGGGCAGTAACTGAGGAAATTCATGGACTGTGAGGAACAGAACTGGGGGTAGACAGTTGTAGCCATCGGTTGAACACATTGCACTCTCACAAGAATTTTATATTAATTTTTTTTTTCATAGAGCGGGTAATTTAGATCATTCTTGGATATTAACGTCCGTCAACCGCATAGGTTCACCTCAGGACGAATCACACATTTTATGGCTTCTCAGAGCCGTTTAGAAGGACACACACACAATCACAGACACGGATAGACGTACAGACAGACAAATGTAATTTATAGATGGGGAAAGGTACTTCTGCCTGTAGCATGATTTGTAGGTTTCTTTTTCTTCAGATGTTACTTTACGTCCACAGAAACCATAAGGCTTATTAGGGACGGCCGCCTCGACTTTCACACAGCTCCTGAGCTCTGAGGCCTTAGTTCAACGTTGCTTCACGTCCATAGAGACCATACGGACTGTTAGGAACGGGGAGCCCAGGACGGCCACCTTTACTTTCACACACCTCCTGAGCTCTGATTTGTTTTTGTTTTGTTTTTTAATTTTTATAGTTTTTTTGCAGAGAACCAATGAGATTTTGATGTTCCGAGCCATGTGGTGCTTTGGAGCTTCTCCGCAATAAAAAATAAAAAAAATATGCCCAGCTAGGTTTTGCAAGTGTAAAGCGCCAAATGTGGAAATCTTTGTGGAGATTTTTTTTTTTTCCCTTTTTTCTTTTCTTTCTTTTCTTTAAAGGCATCGTCCTTGACAAAGATAAGGATCCGTCCGATACAGAGGAGCTGGGACTGGCTTTTTGACTCGAAATTTTGTCTCGCAGTCTTGCAAGGGAGGGAATCCTATATTTTGCTTCAGTACAACAAATCTGACTTTTCTATTATGAGTAGTGTATTGTGCTACTATTAAGCGTTGTTGTTGTGTTTCCATGACAACGGCCATTAGCCCTCCTCATGTTGAAAGGTGAACATGAGATCTTTAACGTGCGCCACACGAATGTGAGACAGGCACAGGAGAGTGTGCGAACGTGTTGACTTGGAAGAATAGAGCAAGTCCTTCATCTCTCAAGAGAAGAGTAGTGGCCACTGGATTTACAGCTTAGTGCATTAGCCAACAGCTCTCGAGCCCAGCCAGTCTGTCTCAGGTCTTTATTTCCAGATCATATTTTTTTCTTGCACATGAAGCAATTTGGGGATCCGACCCCCCCCCCCCCCCCACACACACACACACACAACCACGCGCGCGCGCGCACACACACACACACGTACACACACGCGCACACGCGCACACACACACGCACACACACACACACACACACACACACACGCACGCACGCACGCACGCACGCACGCACGCGCACACACAGCCAGACGCATGCGCGCAAAACAAAACAAAACAAACGAACATTTGACTCTTGATAATCAGCTTGGTTTCAGTTCCAATCTGCTTGTGTGTTTTAGATTTCGCAGATAATTTGTTTTCATGGAACATCGCGAGGAGATATTTCAAAACCCGTTCAATACGACATACGCTCCTGTTTTTTTAATCTTTTATTTCACACACAGACGCGCGCGCGAGAGAGAGCGCTAAAAACAACAACACGCAAACACGTTTGCATTTGACTCTATATAATCAGTTTAATTTCAGTTCCCAATCTACTCGCGTGTTTTAAATTTCTTGGTAATTTGTTTTCATGGCACATCGCGAAGGATATTTTTTAACTCGCTGAAAACGACAAATTGGCACTCCTTTTTGTTTGTTTGTTTTTTGGCTGTAATCAGCTGAAATCAAGAGAATCAGCTCTCATTACACAATACCTCCATCTCGAACCACCCAGCGGTATGTGTGTGTGTGTGTGTGTGTGTGTGTGTGTGTGTGTGTGTGTGTGTGTGTGTGTGTGTGTGTGTGTGTGTGTGTGTGTGTGTGTGTGTGTGTGTGTGTGTGTGTGTGTGTGCTATACATCTCTGTGCGCTACAGAAGTATCTCAACAGATGATCTCGCCCCCCCCCGCCCCCCCCCCGCCCCCCCTCCCATGGAACACCCGGCGGGCTCTTTAAATTTGCATATTGCAAATGCTGTTGATATATGCGTGATCAATAATATCCATCAAAAGAAATTGTCCTCTCTGGGAACTAAGCGTGCAGTCAAGGCCTTTTGTATAGCGTCTTTGACGTTGTCGGTGCTGGAATATAGAGAATGGCACTTTCTGATGACAGTTAATGTAATGATAATGATGTGGAATCCAATGAATGCCTATCCTATTACCCTTGAAAACACAAACAAACAAACGAACAAACAAAACAAAAAACGCAACGCCATAGATTGAACTGAATAAGAGAACTAGAAGAAAAAGGCATTATTTTATAATTCATGTGGAAAGGTGAACGGCTACAAACATATGGAAAGAGTAATGTCAACAAGTTATCTTTGATGAAGACCAAAAGGTTAGAAAGAACTTTACTTTGATGATGATGACGATGATGACTGCTTTTATATAGCGCTATTCTCCGCTCTCGAGCAAACTCACTGCGCTCGTTTGTGATTCTACACGAGTGACTAGCTTTTTATAGCGCGTTTTTAAATGTCCACCGAAGTGGTGTACATACAGCGCTGGCATGGCTGGGTGCCACATGAAACTACTGCCGTCTCGGCGCAAGTTCTGCGTACACCATACGACCATGCATCATGTCACTTCATGCAATGCCACATACATAAGGCTGTGTAACTTTAATTGGATAATACAAAACGACAGGCGAATATTCGGCAGCTCCCCTTTTTCAAGCAATAAAGGAACGGTCAAACAGACAACTAATTCGCAAGAAGACAGATTTGTACCGTATGTGTGTTTTCATCAGCTTTTATTCCTCCTGAAAACGCTGGCAGTCAGCTTTTTGTTTCTTTTTTTCGGACCTTTTTTTCTGTCTTGAAAGAAGGATGGCGTTCATACGCCTGTGACTAAAGCTAAGTAAGCCCTATAGGAATAACTCTACAAGAAGAAACCATAGCCAGCAGAGGCGTGGTACTATAGTCTGTAGAAGACTGGATACAGTTCCTGCATTAATTTAGACCTCGGTGAAAGTATTCCTGGAATGGCTACTTTCAGCACAACACTCCTATCGCATACTACAGGGACCGAAGTCCACAATTCCTGCATTAATTTTGAACTCGGTGTAAATGCGTTTTTTTTTTTTCTTCCAGAATGGCCACTTTCACCTCAACACTCCTATCGCATACTACAGGGGACCGTAGTCCACAATTCCTGCATTAATTTTGAACTCAGTTTAAAGAGTTTTTCCAGAATGACCACTTTTATCTCAACACTGCCATCGCATACTACAGGGACCAAAGTCCACAACTCCTGAATTAATTTTAAACTCGGTGAAGTTTTCTCTTTTTTTTCTTCTTCTTTTTTTCCCCTTTTTTTCCCCTTTTTTTCCCCCCCTTTTTTTCTTCTTTTTCTTCTCCAGAATGATCTCTTTCACCTTAACAATCTCATCTTATACTGCAGGGATCGAAGTCCTGCTTTAATTGCTTCCATCTAAAGCCCCTTTCACTGCCGAGGCTATTTTCAGCACGGTTGGTGCTGTTACAGTAGGCCTACGTGTTCTTCCAAAGACTCGAAGAAAGGTTAAGCGAACCAGACACACCATTTTGAGAACTGTGTTCCGCGTGAGAATACAAGAGGAGTCATGAAGTGTCCAAACAGACACCGAGTCATACGATGCCCTATTATCATTGGCGGGAGCTGCCACAAGTATCATTTATGCCGCGACAAATGTTTTGTTGCGACAAACACATCTTTTGTCGCGACAAAAGTATGCTTGTTGTGCCAAAAAAATTGTCGCGAAAAAATATCTTTGTCGCGACAAAATGTTTTTGTCTCGACAAAACTTTTGTCACGACAAATATTTGTGGCGACAAATATAATATTTGTATTACTCAAGTTTTGTCGCGACAAGCATACTTTTGTCGCGATAAGCATACTTTTGTCGCGACAAAACACGTGTTTGTTGCGACAAGACACGTCTTTTATCGCTACAAAAGTATTCACATCGAGACAAATGTTTTGTCGCGACAAGCATTCTTTTGTTGCGACAAAAGACGTGATTTGTCGTGTTTGTGTCGTGTTTGACAAAACGTTTGTCGCGACAAAAATGATACTTGTGGCAGTTCTCGCCAGTGATAGTCTATACAGACCAGTGGAAAGCGCGTTGCCGAGGGCATTATAATGGGGTCCTAAGGGCACGGAACAGGTTAATTACAAGACCTTGTCCTCGGCGAATCCAGTTCTGTATCTTGTAGCGTGGTAGTAGCACGTAATTGAACTTGCATGTTGTGCCACGCACTGAAACCAGTACGTTGTCTTTGACAGCCCCACCGATGTCTTCGCGGTGGTAACAGCGGGCGCAGAAATGAAGGTTCCCTCTGCTGACAATCTAGTCCTCCCACAGAGTCTCGCCTTTTAAAGCCTGGAGTCAGTTATAATATACTTTTACATGCTTCCCCCACGGCCAGGAATTCTGCTTTTTGTAAGACCTGACTTCCAGGTTCATTTACCGAGCTTCAACAATCTGAAACAGGAATGACTTCTAGCGTTCCAAAACAAGATCCAAACATATAAAATGTTCAAAAAAAGAACGCTGTTTATTAGGACAAAACACAAGCTGCAGATTGTCGGGGTAATCACCTTTACAAGCTACAAAACGACACTTAAACAACAGTTAAACGTTTAAAAAATACATAAAATATATGTAATTATTTTTTTAAATGAGAACATTCTTCCAAGCACTGGACAGAAAAACAATATAGCTCAACCAAAAACAGATAAGTAGTTTAGCTTTGAATCAAATTTTTCATAGTTTTACGTCGTTTAACTGCTGTTCAAGTGTCGATATGTAGCTTGATAAAGGGGATAACCCCGAAAATATGCAGTTTGTGTTTTGTCCTAATAAATAGCGTTCTTTTGAACCTTTTGTGTGTATAGATCTCACTTAGCTGCATTTTTCCCACTCCTCTTTTTTCTAACATAAATTGCCGTGTACTGTAGACAACATGGACACTAGTTTTATTTGTGAGCTGACGACTTGTGTTTCGCGCTAGTACGAACTTCGCGGTTGGACTGATCGTTAGATATAAAGTGTCAGTTCCTCAGTCACTCCTGCCGATCTTGATTCTCTACATCACCGGCTTCAGAGAAAGTCCGGAATGTATACATGCATAAACACGTGTAAAGCGAGCTATAGCACTTTGACCCTAACTGAATACAAAACACAGATTTAACAGTGATTCACGGATCTGCAACAGATGGAGGTCCAGAGCGCCTGCGCAGAATCAACTAACAAGGGAGTTAATAAGCGCCCGAACGCTAAATACCTCTCGAGCCTCTGTTTGTTGAATGTAGCACAGAGACTATACACCAAGGCATACATATGGACCCATTGTTAAATCTGTGTTTTGCATTCAGTGAGGGTCAGAGTGGTATGGCTCGCTGGGGGAAAAAATATACAGCCTTTGAACATCATTTAAGAATGCGATGTGGTTCGACTTTCTAAAATCACCATCAGACAAAAAGACAGATACATACCGCAAACAAACATGCAGAGCAAACAAAAACAAAGTCAAGCAAATATTCATTTGTACATTTTGATGAACTCTTCCGTCACTGCGAAAAGGGCGTGCGGAAACAAAGACTATTCGGTTTGTTTTTTAATCTTTTAATTATTGTCATAATTTATGTCTTTGCACCCAGATTTATTCTCCTGATGTGTTGAGAATTTACATTTCTTACACGATAAATTTGAGCGCTTGTGGATTACCACAAAACACGAAAAAACAGGAGTCGTGTCAGATTTGCCAGAGACAGCAATTCTTGACGAGCTAACTACAGCATGGCTTAAAATGTGATTGTTTTGTATTTTGAGTTAATCCTCGAAAACAAAATATATAATAACAACAACAAAGCAAAAACAAGCAAACAAACAAAAAACAAACATCATCAACAACAGCAAAAAAAAAAAAAAAAAAAGTAAGTAAGTAAGTAATTTGGTGGTTTACGCCCAGTCAACCATAACGGTTATCTCAGGGCGTAAAAAACAAACAAACTAAACGCTGTTATTCATTACACACATGCACGAAGAATCAAGACAACTTTTTAAAGTGCAAAATTTCGTTTACCATGTCTGTTCATGTGAAATTGTTGTATATTTGCACGTTCTTTCGTGTGTTGTACTAGCTAAGTAAACGTGTGTAGTTTTTGTTGTTTTTTCGCTTGTTTTTATTTTTGGATACCGGTTGTGCTTCTTTGTTTTGTGAAACAGCTCAAGGGCATGATCCTGTGAACTCAACTTAACCCATAGTTCGACCAATCATCTGTCACCCGCGGCGAAAACCACATGTGCAATTCCACGCATTACATCTGCTCTTTTTCATGATGTGGTGCGCAGTGTCCCACCGCAGATCAATCATCTCAAAAAGCACAGCAGAGCGTCGGCAGGATTTTGTCGTTTTTGAGCACATAACACTCACGCAGACAAAAAAGTAACCCACTGAAAAAGGTGCCCCATCGCGTATGTGCAGTAGTGTAGATGAGGATGTGAAGCAAAGTGCGATGTCCAAACTTCAGGTTTATCCACAGCGCGCAGACAGCATTAAACAGTTGAGTGACTGGCTGATTAATCGAATCATACTGCCACATTATCTGCCAGATTTTCATTTTAGGCAATGCACCACAAAAAAGAGATGGGAGGAAAGGCAAACAGAGTTTTATAGCCAAAGGTTTTGTTTCTTGAATGCGCGTGCGTGCGTGCGTGCGTGCGTGCGTGCTTGCGTGTGTGCGTGCGTGCGTGCGTGTGTGTGTGTGTGTGTGTGTGTGTGTGTGTGTGTGTGTGTGTGTGTGTGTGTGTGTGTGTGTGTGTGTGTGTGTGTGTGTGTGTGTGTGTGTGTGTGTTTAATTTCTAAGTAATACAATGCGGCATGAAGTTTGGCACGAGAAATATTATTACTACTGATCATTTTTACATTGCGCTGTTCTTTGCTTTCGAGCAGTCTCTGTGCGCTCATGTCGCGTTTGATTCTGAATGAGTGACTTCAGCCTTTCGTGGAGAGTTTTCGAATCTCCACCGAAATGGTGTACTTACAGCGCTATCTGGTTGTTGCATTTGTCTACCGGGAAGTATCACGGAATGTGTGGATCGTACAGTCATTCAACTGTTTCGTATGTATAACCGGCGGCTGACTGCGGGCTGATAGCAAATGATGAATGGAGCCAGGGAAAACTTGCCATCTGTACTCGTATGTCTATGGAATGGCTGGGCGGATCCTAGCCCAGCTTTCGTTTCTTTTTCGACGGCTGAAATCTCAGACTGTCTTCAGGCTGTCTATAGTACAATGCAATCGATGCTGCTGGATGTGCTTAAAGATGCATGACCAGTCATCAGCTTTGCGGACTACAGAATACAGATCCAAACACATAAAAGATTCAAAAGAACGCTTATTTATTATGACACAGACAACACGATGCACATTTTCTTTTTCCTCCAGCGAAATCCCCTTGTTCAGGCCACAAAACGGCAGAAGGAGATTCAACCCACCATCCCTGCAGCTACCAGCCCTGCACAAGAGTGACGATTAATATAACAAACCTTAGACAGAAGAGTAATTAAATTGGTGTTTTACGCCCAGGCAACCAGTGCGGTTATATCAGGGCGATTTAGACAGAAGAAGAAGACGTTAGCAACCTTGCGTATCGTAGGCTTCAAGTATATTGTAGAAAACAGAAACAAACACAATGTGATGGAGAGAGAAATGGAGACCCCAGAGCTGTCAATTAAAGGTTGTTGTTTTGTTTTTGTTTTTTTAAGCCTGTAGTAGGTCGGAATATTGCTTTGCATCCTTTGACGACTGCCAGAAATTCTGCGTTTCTGTATAGTTTTCGATTTCCTGGTTCTTTCAGCTTTGACCATTATTTGCAGTCTTCCTCTAACAGACGCTGGTGTACGTGCAACGCGAACAAAAGTCTAAATTAATTCCGACGTTCTCGGAGTAAAAGAAGGAACCTGCGATAGGTCTGGATTCTAATCAGAATGGGGTTCAACTTTAGCACCTAGGGTGCTCCACCGCGGTAGATTCTTGTTTACAGCTCTCTGTCTCTCTGTCTCTTTCTGTTTGTCTCTCTCTCTCTCTGTCTCCTCGTCTCTCTCTGTCTCTCTCTGTCTGTCTGTCTCTCCTTCTCTCTGTGTCTATCTCTTTCTGTCTCTGTCTTTGTCTGTCTGTCGTTGTCTCTGTCTCTGTCTGTTTGTCTGTCTGTCTCTGTCTCTGCCTGCCTCTGCCTGTCTCTGTCCTGTCTCTGTCTCTGTCTCGCTATCTCTCTGTCTCTGTGTCTCGCTGTGTCTCTGTCTCTGTCTCTCTGTCTGTCTGTCTCTCTGTCTGTCTGTCTCTGTCTGTCTGTCTGCCTGTTTGTCTCTCCATATATGTTTATTTCTTTCGACTGAAATCGGATCAGAGCATCTTTAAGCTTGACGCTAGTACGATACCCCGAAGGAGGAGAGGGGTATAAGCGACTGTATTGTTGGCTTTCAGACATCAGGGAATGAAGTCCGCACCCGAGATAACAGAACCCGAACGATTCTAGGGGTCTCTGCGCCTTCGGGCAAAGCTACAAAGTTCTGACTGGTACGTTGAACGTTTTGTGGGCTTTATACGAGACTTTCTTTTGTTCTTCTCCGCTTGTAAGGTGCTTATTAAATGTAATTTAAGGCCATTTAAATTTCTTCTCGATTTCTCATTAGAGTTCGAGTTATTTTGGATCTTGAACCGGTTATAGTACCACATTAATTTTTTTGAGTCTTACAATTGTTATTGCCTAACCTTGAGCGGTGTGCTTTGATAATTTAGCAGTACAACACCGGTAATCTGATGCATGAGTGCCTAAACCCTTTCACGGTCCCAGCCTGTAAAATTTCCGGGTTGAATGATGCGCGTACACGCCTGCAAACAGTATATTTTCTGGTCCTGTAACCTCTATTTACAATTCTATGCGTTTTAATGGGAAAAAGAAGACAGAAAGGCTTAAGGGTTTAAAATTTCGCACTTTTATGGGTCGTTTTCAAACAAATACTATGGCAGTGAAGGGGTTAATTTGATTGAAATCAATGACACGAAATACGCGGAACTCTCTTTCTTTTTTCATTTCACATCATCACGAATGTGTGTTCGCACAAAAAAAGAAAAAGAAAAAAAAAAAAAAAAAAGCCTGTGATATAGACGTGCTAAAAATGGACGCAGCGGGTTAGTTCTGTGAGGCCAGCAGTGGACAATAACATTTTTGAATCTAGAGCAGATTTAGACAGAAGAAGAAGAAGAAGAAGAAGAAGAAGAAGAAGAAGAAGAAGAAGAAGAAGAAGAAGAAGAAGAAGAAGCAGAAGAAGAAGAAGAAGAAGCAGAAGAAGAAGAAGAAGAAGAAGAAGAAGAAGAAGAAGAAGAAGAAGAAGAGCACCTGCACAGAATTAGAAGAAATGGGGAAATACGTATAGGAACGAGGCGTGATGCGTTAGGTTTAGCAGTCTGTCACTGACGTTAGCTCGCAGCGGACACGTGCGCAATGTTCCACTGTAGGAGCGTCGCGGTATGTGGCACAATTGAATAGTGTCGATATACACACACAGGGACGTGGATATTGTGGATATACACACATGGACGTGGATATTGTGGATGTACACACAGGGACGTGGATATTGTGGATGTACACACATGGACGTGGATATTGTGGATATACACACAGGGACGTGGATATTGTGGATGTACACACATGGACATGGACATTGTGGATACACACACAGGGAAATGGATATTGTGGATATACACACAGGGAAATGGATATTGTGGATATACACACAGTGACATGTATAGTGTGGCTATTTACAGAAGGACGTGGGTATTGTGGCCATACATAGAGGCACGTGGATATTGTGGATATAGACAGAAGGAAATGGATATTGTGGCGATCTACACAATCTAATATTCACTACGTCTGACTCTGTTTTATCTGTATACTCTTACCTTTTTTTCTTTTCTTTTTATATCTTGAACTATCTACTGTACTTGTCCTTCTTAGTATGAATTCGAGTGACCCAAAAGACAAATTGTCATTGTACACAACTTATTATGAATAATACAGTTCTTTTGTATTTGTATTTGATTTTTATACAGGGAATTGAATATTGCTGCTATCGACACAGGGAAATGAAGATGTGGACATACAAACAGGCGGAACAAGATGGCATGAGGGGGTGAAGGGAAGGATGGTTAGTGGAATTATGAACATCATGAGATAGAGAATACAGAATCTTTATTGTGTATGAATAACACAGAAATTTGCCTGAGAGAAATCGTTAAGGTGCTGATACGCGAGCCGCTTCGTCCGTCCGGTTGAGGAGTGCTGTCCGAGCCTGATCTCAATCGGATCGTATGTCAGCATAGCTGTTCGACTGAAACCACTCAGAGCACCTGCCCTGTACGATATTCGAAACAAGATGAGCTGCATCCGCCAATCACTGAGCGACTTCCGTTTGGACTGAAGTGATGGAAAGACGGGAGGTCACAAGGGCTGGTCACTCTCGAGTAGCGGTAAAACTGCATACATCGACCCTCCCCATAGTTCGCTATCGTGTAGCAGCCAGCTCTGAAGCTTTAGACGGATCTGACCGAATGAGATTCGAACGGTGCTTCTCAACCATACGGCCGAAGCTGCTCGTGTATCAGCTCCTTTACGCATTCATGCACACCTCCTATCGGCCAAGAACATCGTGCCAAATGAAAATGCTGTTCCGTCTAAAACTCGGCTATTTTGCGTGCTGGCGATAGGCCTGGTACTAAGACGACCATCTTCTCCATTTACAGTACCCATGACTTCGGGTCACCGGAGGAAAGCACTCGGACATGATGAGAATTTTAAATTGCCGGCCTGCATGGTTTGGACGGTAAAGAAAATGGGCCTTTAGAGACCAAGATTATGAAGACGGTTGGAAACCTCCCGAGTGAGGCATGCTCATTAGCAGACGAAGTCTTGTCTGAGAATTTAGGACGCTTTGTTGGGGAAGAATTCCTAGTTTGGGACAGGAGGTGAGTATATACCACTCCGTGCAGATTTGTAACTTGTAATCCCCTGTCTGTTGCTGTATTCCTCGGTCCTGCGTCCTGGTTTTTACCGTCCCCACACTGGCACTGGAGATGCTGTCAGAATAACTCATTTGTCTGTCGAACTGGCCTGTTAGAAATGAAGCCTGCTAGTTCACCGTTCCAACAGCTACACTGACGATGCTGCCCCGAATAATTTGTGTGCCTGTCGAACTGGCTTTTTACAAATGAACTGGCCTGTTATGAATGAAGCCTGCTAGCTAGCTCACTGTTCGACAGCTAAACTGACGATACTGTCACGGAATAATTGGTTTTCCTGTCGAACTAGCCTGTTACAAATGAAACCTGCTAGCTCAGTTTTAAGAACTACACTGACGATGCTGTCACAGAATAACTCATTTGTCAGTCGAACTGACCTGTTAGAAATGAAGCCTGCTAGCGCTCTGTTCCAACAACTATACTGACGATGGTGTCACGGAATAATTCGTTTGCCTGTCGAACTGGCCTGTTAGAAATGAAGCCTGCTAGCTCACTGTTCCAACAACTACACTGACGATGCTGTTACAGAATCACTACGGAACAGCTCGTTTGTTTTCGAACTGGCCTGTTAAAAATGAAGCGTGCTCCAACAACTACACTGACGCTGCTGTCACGGAATAACTCGATCGTATGCCTGTCCAACTGGCCTGTTACAAGTGAAGCCTGCCAGTTCATTGTTCCAACAACTATACTGACGATGCACGTTGTATGGACTGTTCGCCTGTCGAACCGTCCGCTGAGGTATGTTGTTCCCGACAGTGGCACTGACGATGGTCTCACGAAATAATTCATTTGCCTGTCGAACTGGCGTGTTAGAAATGAAGCCTAATATAGCTCACTGTTCCAACAGCTACACTGACTATATATATATGCACGTTGCCAAGATTGTTTGCCTGTCGAACCGTCCAATGAGAGATTAAAGCTTGGTGTTCTTGACAGTGTCAATGACCGACCACTGATGCTGTACAGAGTGTTTGCCTCTCGAACCGACGCATAAGATGTTATTGGACCTTGTAGCATTAATCTGACAGCTGCACTGACAGTCGATGCTGTACAGAGCGTCGGCTCTTCGAACTTTCCCGTGCGAAGTTAAAGGGGGCTCTAAGAAAAGCAGTGGGCCTAATGATAGAAATGGAGTAAGAAAAGAAGCAGTTTTTTCCGTATATTTATTGTCTATTATGTTAAAAATCGACGTTTAAAAGCCGAGAAAACACGGTGGTGAGTACTTCCATTTTGTGTCAGGTAGTCGTAGGTCTATGTATGTGACGTCATGAACAAGGTTTGCATTTGTGACAAATATTTATATTACGTCATGAGCCAGTCATTTTGGACTCCTCAAGCGGTAAAAAGCAAAAAGCGAGCTTGTATGTTTGCGTTTTGAAGAGGTAGATTTTGAAGCGAAGAAGCAGAAGAAGAAGAAGAAGAAGAAGAAGAAGAAGAAGAAGAAGAAGAAGAAGAAGAAAGTGCTTCTGTCGTATATTAATGTTGACCGAATAAGCGTACAAAGCGCGCAGACTTGAACACTTCATTTCTGTATTGTCAGCCCAAACTGGGTCTTCGCCTGTGCTCTTTGCTGCCTTAACAGTGCGGTTGACGACAGATGCCGTACGTGTAGCTCTTTTGCCTGTGCGCCTGGCCCAGTCTCTGATCTGATTTTTCTGTTAAAATATCGGAAGCGAACTAACATCCATCCAGCTGGTATAATTATGTAGTCTATGCGAAGTCCGCTTTATAGGACATAAGCAAGATTCAGTCCACCGAAGCCATGGCTAGACGTAGAGCTAGCTACTACAGCAAAACGTGTCTCTTTTGACAGGGGCCGGTTCAGCACGCCACACAGC
>OY757547.1:14270579-14275579 GCA_963584105.1 Alviniconcha strummeri
CCTGAGGAAAATGCCAAGCTTTCTTTATAAATCGAAATGTTCAACAAGTTTAGCCATAAGGTTTTCGGTCATTTAATTAAAAAAATGCGAGAGGATGTACTTCATGCTGAGTTTATGTACCTTGTATACTCGCATGCCAGGTGAGAGTAAGCGTAGGATACTGAGGTCTTTGTTGTTGTGATTGTGTGACGTCGTTTGAGCGCTAACTAACTCTCTTGGTTGGAAAAAAATGTATCGGCTATTTTTACACGTACTCCTTTACGAACTATCCTGTAGACAAGCAAAACACCATGCCTGTGGCAGTAGAGGGAGGAAATTAAAAGCGATGCAGAGAGACAGACAGGACAGACAGACAGACAGAGCAACAACAACAACAACAACAAACAAAGCAACAACAGAACAAACAACCCCCCTCCCCAAAACACAACAACAACAACAACAACAAACAGTAAGAAGATGAATGTGAAAAGGAATTAATTCTTCAGTTTTGTCTGTCGCACAAGGTCTCCTGAGGATGAAATCAAGAGAAGACTATATGGCCTCGAAGAGGCAGTCTGTGACTCGAACGACGAAGAGTTTTATAATCACGGGTCACGTGACTGTCTTCAGACCACATGCAACTGCGCTGTCGATCTGATCCTCATTCATCTAACACATTTGAATGACAGTACCCGCCGTTTTTTTTTGTTTTTTTTTTGTTCGGCTAGAAATGGGTTGATTGAAGTTAGTACGATTTCTCAGCACACGCACTTGCACACAGACAGACAGACAGACAGACAGCACACACACACACACACAACACACACACACACACACACACACACACACACAGAATTCCCGGTGCTTCCATGCCCGTAAACACAGGCTTTCTGCACACATTTGCACAACCAGAAAAAGAAAAAGAACAAACAAACCAAGAAAAAGGAAGAAGAAGAAAAACCGTATACAAACAAGACACCAATAGAACAACCAGACTCTAGACTGATGGTATAATTATGGCCTGTGCGTCACAGTTAGTTTAGATAACTGGCACAATTCGA
Organism: Alviniconcha strummeri; assembly: GCA_963584105.1. Lineage (NCBI taxonomy): Eukaryota > Metazoa > Mollusca > Gastropoda > Provannidae > Alviniconcha > Alviniconcha strummeri. The sequence continues at coordinate 14,271,620 of OY757547.1, forward strand.
TTCGAAAACTTCTGTGCTGAGGGATAGTAACATTCGGTCCATTTGGACTTATCTAACAGCTAGTCCTTGCTATACTACAAGAGAGAGAGAGAGAGAGAGAGAGAGAGAGAGAGAGTGGGGGGGGGAGGGAGGGAGGGAGGGGGAGAGAGAGAGATTCCGAACTCGAAAACGTTATAGATTACAAAATTGTAGTTCAGGTTCCATCAAATCCTGTCTAACAAGAAGTCCTTGCTAGGTTACTGATGAATAAAAAAGAAAAAAAAGGACATCATTTACATATACATATGGAGCATAAATGATTGAGAGAAAATGTATTTCATGAAGCATAAAATCTATCTATACATCGAGAGAGAGAGAGAGAGAGAGAGAGAGAGAGAGAGAGAAGAGAGAGAGAGAGAGAGAGAGAGAGAGAGATAGAAGAGAGAGAGAGAGAGAGAGTTCTCGAGCGACTTGTAAAGCCTTTTCAACTACCTGGATAAAACCCAGTGATACCTTTTTTCCCCCCTTAATCGGTTCGAGTGGCGGACAGGTATTGCGCTCAGAGAAAAAGCGATATACAAAATGCAAATGTCAACAACTCTGTTTGAATCTGAGACGGTTTTCTGGGAAGATATTAACGTTCACTCTGAGAGCCGAAGTTATTCAAATGGAAATGAAGCTTCTTAGCGGATTAGTTGCGGTGAGGCACAGAGAGAGAGAGGAGAGAGAGAGAGAGAGAGAGAGAGAGAGAGAGAGAGAGAGAGAGAGAGAGAGAGTGTGTGTGTGTGTGTGTGTGTGTGAGCGTGTCTGTGTGTGTGTGTGTGTGTGTGTGTGTGTGTGTGTGTGTGTGTGTATGTGTGTGTGTGTGTGTGTGTGTGTGTGTGTGTGTGTGTGTGTGTGTGTGTGTGTGTGTGTGTGTGCGTGTGTGTGTGTGTGCGCGAACATGACCCTGTATCCTGAGAATATGTTTGAGTTGTGTATCTTGGTTTAGCTCCGTTTTATCTTAATGTTGCCTCGCAAATGTTAAAAACAAACACAAGAACAAATGGAACTACTCGTGCAATATTAGCAAAATGGCAGTCGCTACAGATGCAAAGAGATAATTAATTTGTGTCGTAGCGGAGGTGCCCCACCCCCCAGAAAAAGACCAAAAAAATGTAGATGACATAAGAAACTTGATACTGGGTGTACCGGACCTCTGTAGTGGAGATGCAGCGAAGGTGTCCCCCTAAAAAAAAAAAAAAAAAGGCAAATAAAGTAGATGACGTAAGAAAACCTGACACTGGATGTACCGAACCTCAGTTAGCCAGACTCTTGATTGCTCTCTAGTGGTGATGCAGCATAGGTGTCCCCCTAAAAAAATAAAAAAAATAAAAAATAGATGACGTAAGAAAACCTGACACTGGATGTACCGGACCTCAGTTAGCCAGACTCTTGACTGCTCTCTAGTTGGTGATGCAGCGTTCACCCGCTCAACACTCTGGGAGTCCTCCCACTATAATTCTGTGCAATTGTACTTTGACAAATTAATGGTGTGATTGCGTGTGTGACCGGCGTTTTTAGTAGGGCAACGCATGGGAAATGCCACATGCCAGAGATAAATTATGTTGCAGTTGGACACACTGAAGTAGCCTCACTGCAGTCCTTGTCGCCTATACAATTACAGTCTCTCAAATGGAAAGTTGGAGAAGTAATAGAGACCTACGATGAACGCAGACACCGTAGAGAATCTGGCAAACACCGGCAGTAACGGGTGCCTTTTTTCAATAGAAAACGACGATGAACGCAGGACACCGTAGAGAATCTGCAAACAACCGGCAGTAACGGGTGCATTTTTTCAATAAAAATAAAATAAAAAAACGACATAGACAGCCTTCATTATCCTATTAAGCAGATACCACAGGTCCTTTCTTCCCAAAGCCTCAGACTGTACAACATTCATCTTAGCGTGTAAAACAAAGTATTGTTGCTTCCTGCTGGGTCTTCTGGGTTTGCTGCCGCCTCCGCCGCTGCTGCTGCTGCTGTGTATGTGTGTGTGTGTGTGGTGGGGGGGGGGGGGTGCAATGACGAATGATGTGGTATCTGTGCCATTCGTTATACGTCGACTGTTCCCGGCAGCGTCATCGGCTTAGAAATTGCTTTCACGGCTAGAGAGAGAGAGAGAGAGAGAGAGAGAGAGAGAGAGAGAGAGAGAGAGAGAGAGAGAGAGAGAGAGAGAGAGAGAGAGAGAGAGAGCAGGAAAGAAAGAACATATATTAATTAATTAATAATTGTTATAAACAGAAGAGAGAGAGATGAGAGAGAGAGAGAGAGAGAGAGAGAGAGAGAGAGAGAGGGAGAGAGAGAGAGAGAGAGAGAGAGAGAGAGAGAGAGAGAGAGAGAGAGAGAGAGAGAGAGAGAGAGAGAGAGAATCACATCATCACTGTAGCAACTGATTAGACTGCTGACCTTTCATCGGCAAAGCAATATTTCGCTTCAAAACATCAGCACAAAATACACCTGAAGCAGGTTAAAGCAAGCAGTCAGATATGTCCGCAGGATCAGTTTATTCGTGTACCGATCGCTTCGTCCTCAGTCATACGCTGAGTCTGTTCCGGTCTATTGATATTTTCTTCTTTGCAGGCAACACTTTGTCTGCTTTATTTAATTAGCTCTGTCTGGCTATTTTATCTTCTTACGTATTGTTTCTTTCTGACGTTTTGCAGTTCATTTTGTCCAACAAGATGTATTTATTGACTTATTTAGTTATTTTACAGACATAATTATATTAACTCTAATTAATGGATAAAAATCAACCGAAACCAACCGGTCATACATTTTCTCCGACTTGAATTATAAACGGAATTCTGATGGGTAGTGATTGCGCATTCTTAAGATTAGAGCTACTCTGAGCTAGATCTCAGTGACTATAGTGTAATATGTAGCTAAAACTGTCATTACTGTTCTGCACAGTTTCGCATTGTAAAAGTTACTAAATTTGGCTACGCGGGGCTGATGCACCCAATAGGCTTTTATTGTCTCCTTGTCAGTCTCTCTCTCAGTCTCTGTCTCTGTCTGTCTCTGTCTCTCTCTGTCTCTCTCTGTCTGTCTCCGTCTCTCTATGTCTGTCTGTCTGCCTGCCTGCCTGCATGTCTGTCTGTTTGTCTGTCTCTCTCTCCCGTCAGATTTACTCTGAGGTCTTCCAGATCTAAATATAAAGCCTCGACAAGCAATTACTTGCTTGCTGTTTTGCTTGCTTTTTCTACACTTCGACCTAAAATTTAAACAGTAAAGGTATCTACTTCATTTTTTTTATTTATTGAAAGGTCAATGTCAAGCAAACATACAGCATCACAACTGGCAAGATGTTAATGTAAAATTCGTTCAATAGCTGTTTTATTGTATGAATTAAAGTTGCAATATGTACAACATGTGAGGAGAACTCACCAGTTGGGTGTAGGACCAAGTGATGGTCGCTAACTGTGGAAAGATATAGGGTCAATACTTTTATTATATAACAAGATGTTTTGTGGTTTTGTCCCAACTTTTCAATTTCTACACCGAAGAGCAGTCCACATACCTCTAATACTAACTGTTTTAGTGGAGTGGTGCGAGATATGATTCTGATATCAGGTTAAATTTGCATACGTTTTCACGAATGGAAAGCGTAATTTACTGTATTTTATTTACTCTTACGTACAGTTTCAGTATTCCGTCATAAAATGCAATCGTATGAATCTTCTTTTATTTTTATTTTCAATTTCTTATTAATAATACTAATAGAACATCTGTTTCATTGTATTCTAAGTCTCTTCGATATTAGCCTGCTCTTTCTCTCTATATTTTGCCGTGCCATCTTTAACAGACTGACAATATGCAGCATCTAGAGGAAAGCTAACTACTACAACCGTACACATCCCTCTCTCTCTCTCTCTCTGTCTCTCCCTCCACTCCCCGCTTTCTCCACCACACACGCACGCACACACACACACACACACACAC
>OY757547.1:14278079-14285579 GCA_963584105.1 Alviniconcha strummeri
CGCCTACGGTAACTCTCATCTAGTATGCGTGGAAATACAAGGTACGTAACTCCACTAGAGGCACGTCCTGTTACATCCTCCTCGGTGGCACCAGGGGATGTACCTCTGGTAGAGTTTATGTACCTTGTATTATTTCATACACGCATGTCATGTGAGACTCAACGTAGGCGACTCAGGCCTTTGTTGTTGTGCTTGTGTGGTGTCTTTCGAGCGCTAGTTAACTCCCTTGTGTGTTGATTTTTTAAATCTTTCAGAATCGGTTCGCTAAATTTGGCAAGAAGCTCGCAACGTGTCTGTGGCTTTATTTTCCTTTGCAAGTGGGGATTATCAGTGGCGGTCCGGCGAACGAAAATCCATACCACCGAGTTTGTTCTTCGTTTTAGTGAAGATCAGTAACAGTGTGCCAGTTCCACTTTCAAGGATCAATCGAGGATCAATAAATAGGTCAAGGATGAGTCCACGGTGGTGCAGTGAGCGGAAACGTACGATTGCGGATGAGCGTTCTCTGACTATAGCTGCACGCAAGCTCGTCTCCCTGATTTGTTTCCATTCTGTGCCTGTACAACATAATTACAACCACCTAACCCACCCTGATCTGGTTCGATCAAGAGGAGGGGGGCGGGGGGTGTGCTTAGCTGTAAAACTGCCGCCTGCACATTTAGCAGACTGACCTGGCCTGGGCCATTTATTTGCAAATTTAGGCGGTAACGGAGGCGTGGAACGGATTATCTCTGATGAGCTAATAAGGTAATCTTGAATCTTGAATAGCGGGATGAGAGGCAGCACAGGAAGTTGACAATGGAGAAGTAGTCTTCCGCCACTCTCTCGGGGATCGCACCTGCGACCTTCCGAACACAAGTCTGGTGGTCTCTCACTGAGCCTCATCCGCGCTATAAACTAAGCAACGTAGTGTTACTCTTACAAACAAACAAAATATAGATTCAACAAACAAGAGAGTTAAGTAGTCCTCGAAATACGTAACACAAATACAACAGCAAATACCTGAGTCGCCTACGTTAACTCACGTGGCATGCGTGTAAATACAAGGTACATAAATTCCACCAGAGGTACATCATATAAATGTAGTGTCTGTCAGTCTCTAACAGACTGATGTTTAAACGAAGATTTGATCTGCCGAGTGGACACGTCTCTCGCCACAAAACAGGTGGAGGTATTTGATCCAGCCCCTGGTCTAGAAGAACATGGATTCAAGATTCAAGATTACTTTATTATTTCATCAGAGAAATTCAAACGTAGCTGAACATTGACTACATCACAGCACACTATAATACATATATTTTAAAAGTCAGATAACAGTTACTAAAAATGTAAAAGTTACATAATAAACAGACTAGTAATTTACGTAATTTCCACACACACACACACACACACACACACACACACACACACACACACACACACACACACACACACACACACACACACACATACACACACAAAGACACACACACACACACACACACACACACAACCACACACACACACAACCACACACATACACACACACACACACACAACCACACACACACACACACACAACCACACACACACACACACACACACACACACACACACACACACACACACACACACACACACACACACACACACACACACACACACACACACACATACTGCTCTGACTAGATAGATAGATAGACAGCGGCTCTCTAATCGAGAATGTTGATCAAAGCGAGGCAAATGACTAGTCCGCAATGTTGAAGTATTCAGCTGCTCTGTCGCAGACTGCTCTGGGAGAAGGAAAGTGTGGTTTTTGTTTTAGCTGGAATAGCATTGTCATGTTGTGTGGCTTGGGGCTGCAGTCGCCGAGGTTGTCCAACAGACAGGCAAAAGGGATTGACCTTTACGCAGTGTGTGTGTGTGTGTGTGTGTGTGTGTGTGTGTGTGTGTGTGTGTGTGTGTGTGTGTGTGTGTGTGTTTGTGTGTTTGTGTGTGTGTGCGTGCGTGCGTGCGTGCGTGCGTGCGTGCGTGCGTGCGTGCGTGCGTGCGTGTGTGTGTGTGTGTGTGTGTGTGTGTTGCATGCTTTAAATCAGTGGATGTGACATTCAACATGGCGCTCACTCAGCTTCCGCAAGAGCGTCGTGGCCGCTAACCACGTACTTTTAGATCAGTGTGATACAGCTGACACGATCGTGATCTTTGTTTCAGATGAGCGGCCTCTCTCTGCCATACTGCACTAAGGATGCAACTAGCAGCAGAATGCACTGAGCTAGGTCACGTACTTCTCTACGACGCTGAAACTGCCACGGCACGACCTGTAAGGAACGTCGGATACCTACAATAAGCAACGCATCTAGTGGTCACGGAAACATCGAGGGTGTCCTAGCTGTGAGTTTAACACGAATAGCCTCGAATGTTTCACTGTGTGTCGCGGGCATGTCTCCTGCAGGTTTGGCGTTGAAAGTGAAAACTGAATTTCCTCGTGTTGAATGAACTGACTACCACTGGATACGTACGGCATCAGTTTTGGTACCTCGACAGCAACAGTGGAGTAATAGCTAAGTGATTCTCGGTTATGAAATGTTGTAGATAAGGATAGTGTAACACTGCACAAGGAATGAGAAAGGCTGTGGTATATTTTTTATTCCTTCTCTGCAATCCTGTCAGCTTGTCTTTGGATACACACACGTTTACATTGCGTCCTCTGTCAGTTGGTTTACCTCCTTAGTCAAAGTTCTTACTAATATTAAATACAGGAGCAAAGAGTTAAACCTGTCTGCTATTACAATCAGAATTGGAATTGATGTTTTGTGAAATATGATCGGTACTAGAACTGACGTGGTGTGAAATACGATCGGTACTAGAACTGACTTAGTGTGGTATATGATGGGTACTAGAATTGACGTGGTGTGGCATATGGTCGGTACTAGAATTGACGTGATGTGGTATATGATCGGTACTAGAATTAACGCGGTGTGATATATGATCGGTACTAGAACTGAGGTGGTGTGATATACGATCGGTACTAGAATTGACGTGGTGTGATATATATGATGGGTACTAGAATTGACCTGGTGTGATATATGTTCGGTACTAGAATTGACGTGGTGTGATATATGATCGGTACTAGAATTGAGGTGGTGTGATAAACGATCGGTACTAGAATTGACGTGGTGTGGTATACGATCGGTACTAGAACTGACGTGGTGTGATATATGATCGGTACTAGAATTGACCTGGTGTGAAATACGACTGGTACAGAGGTTGTGGATTACATGTGGTGTAGATGGCGATTGGTGCTGAGACTGATGATGTGTGATTACGACTGGTACTGAAAATGTTTGTAGTACGTGGTGTGAATACCCACACTCGCTCTTGGATGACAACTACGACAAAAACAACTGGGGCAATGCGAGATTGAACACAGAAATAATATACAAGCACAGTCGACCCCAAATTGACTGTGCTCTGAAAACAGTGCACATCGTTTTATTCAGCATAAAATAAATATTACGAAGTGCACACTTGACTACGAATTAAACGGCTTTTCGTGTTTCGGTGGCGAAACCCAACATAAATGCGTATTTTGAGAAATGTCTGTTTCAGGTGTTTCTGTCAGCTCTGTTTAACATTGTCCGCTTTGATTTACATACGTGTTGCGCGTCTGTTGACGCTGAGACCGAACACCAGAAGTTTCTCTAGTTTTGTTCGAATCGTTTATACGGCAAATCGTGCCACCCAAAAATTAAACTGCTTACTGCTTAACGTTTCACACACAGTCACAATGAGAGATAAAATCAAGTCGTTTGCGAGCAGTACTTTGTAAGTAACTGTGACCACGACATTCTACCTCCATGCTTTTACAACGTCCGCACTTCAGTCTGAATTGCATTGTGAAGGACTAGAAAGAGTATATAGCTTCCCTGTGCCAGTTGTAAAGTACTCCATGAACCGTTTTCTTTCTCCACCTGGAGTAGTCCTTGACTGTGTCGACAACGTGGAACTGTGCACACACATCGTGGTGTTGTGCTAGTATCAGGTGTGGGATATAAATCAAACGGATGCACCTTCACGTCTGGTTAACTCGCGGTCCTCATTCCATCGACAGGACACAACAGTGGTGTGTCTTTGCTATGAAACTCTCAACTGCGTCCTGACCGATCTTCCAAGTTTGTTCTTTTAAAAGGGAATCACAGTGTAAATCTGCTGGCGGCGATTTTTGCTGTTGCTGTATTTCATCAGCTGAAGGAGCTGAGGCACAGATACTGGCCATTGAGGATGGCCGGTTTGTAATCAGCGGGTCCACGGCATGAGCGCGCATCTGGCAATAAGCTCGGTTCAAGTCCATCGAGAGAAGCTTGACATCTGACCAAATCACAGAAGCGGAGACTCAATATTTCATATCAGGTTGAATGAAATTAATACTTCGGACGAGCGAGCTTTGGTCAAGTGGAGCGTGAACATTTAAGGCCTGTGGAAATTTTCCATTTTCGAAATATTAGCATTTCAGTTTTTGTAAAAAAAAAAATCAAAAACAAATCGGTCCTGTATTCAGTTTTGGACATCCGTTAAAAAAGAAAGAAAGAAAGAAAGAAAAAAAAAAAAAAAAAAAAAAAAAAAAAAGCCATTTACAGAAAACGTTTTGAGATAGGTGCAAATTTACGTCTGCTGTTGACGCTTCAAAATGACACCGTGTTGTGTGTGATGATCTGTTTTTAATGTTCGCCGGTGCTTATTGCCAAGGCCATACTCGCAAAACGCCCACGAACAGCTTGATACCCTAATAGCATTTTCACCTTGACGTAACCTTTGCCCAATTCTTTGGGCTGGCATTATTTGTGGTCTTACGGGATTTTATGCCAGTGTAGCTTGGCTATCGGACCATTACCCAAGGAAAATAAGTATGTGAATATTGATGACACTTTCCTTCGTCTCGTTTGTCCTCGTATCGTAAGCTAACTTCCGCCTTTTGAATGTCAACGGCCCTCGCTGCATATTTTACCAGGGGTTGTGGTTAGATTAACTTCACAAAGAACAGAAAAACTTCTGCAGAAAGTTTTTGAAGGGGCTGAAGGTAACGTATGTGTTTATCTTATATCCATCCAGGACACGCTTCGGAAGCTCGAAAGAGAGGGTGAGATCCAACTGGTATGCATAAAGGTGTGGTTAATCAGTAAATATCATCAATTCACTGTACCAGTCTTAGTATACGGTTCTGTGTGCAAAAGCGGTGACAACGGGAATGCAGTGCAAAAACTAGTTGCAGTGTCGGGGTTTAGGTCTACACGAAGAACTCATCTAGTAGAAGAGGAAAGCATGTTGTTTTCCCGATGCAAAGACAGGTAAAAGGCGTACTGGAAAAGCTGGAAATACCTGTGCGTGCTAGTTTACTCACTGCAGTCACACAGCTGGGAGAAAAACCCACACAGGCTAGTGGACATTTGCTGCCGGTATAACTTTGCTGTGAGTAGTGATACGTGAAGCTCCTTTCATATGACCGCGCATTCCTGGTTCATTCGTTGTCTTGCATCATCTCCGCAGCACACGAACCTGTCCATATCAACGCGGGTGCTAAACGTGTTGGCGTGAATTGTCTCAAGAACACTCTAGAAAAGAAGGAGCCACTACAATAATGGACGTGCATATTTATGCATCTGGATCGTATTGATATTGATTGAATCGGTGTATTATTGATGCTGACGTGTGGTGACCTCGTGAACACGTCTCTTGCTCTGTGTAGCACGTAGGCTGGGCGGAGCTCTGTCTGGAATATGTGATCATCCTGTCCTTCCCTTTGGACCACATACTACGTTTTCTCTCGAAACAGTCTGTCATCCTAATAGGAATATGTAACTACCTACGGTGGTGCTATCCGACAGATCTTGAATATCTTCACAGTTTGCCATAATAACCAAATAACTGCTCTGTTCATGCTCTTGGTTGGTCCTTTTAGATTATTCTTTTGCTGCTGACGTGCTTGTTTTGCTCTTCTTCTTCCGAGAAGCATTACTTTAAGATTATAGAAGCTTTGTTAAACGGCTTCAACGTTTGAAAACAGATAATATATGAGTCTGTTATTGTCTTCAGGCGTTTTTTCTGCGTCAGTCTCATTATTCTTCAAGACGTTTTTGAGAGAGACGTGCTAGTTACCGTTCAACGATCATGGCACTTACAGAGCTGTCAACGCTGTCATGATTGCTCGCTCATCTGGTATTTCCACCGTCTCCTCGCAAACCAGGGAAATCGGTTGCTGTGGAGATAAAGGAATGGACTGCGTTTATGCACACGGATTATTTTGATATATTACTTCGCTCTTGCAACGGAATACGTCAACACTCTGCCCCCCCAAAATGGTTTTCAGAATGAAGGACGCGGATGTCACAACGGAAAAGCCTATTAACACTTCGGTATTTATAAGCAAACCAGGTTCCCTTTCAAAGCAACCACACACGGCAACCTGTGGAAACGACACTTCGAACTGTCTCACATCGTGTGAACGAGGTCAAGACACCGGCCTGGTCCACAAATCGAAACTTCGCCCCCGAAGCGTTAGTGCTGGCCAGAGTTTCTTCAGAATGTCTTCGATGCTACTGCCACTGCTGCTGCTTTTGACGGTCACAGTGTGCGTCAACGGACGGTGTCCTCCAGGGGGCACGATTCATATCGCAGCGCTGCTGCCAGTGAACCACTCCCGGTTCCCTTTCGCTTACCAGATCGTCTTGCCGGCTCTGGGGCTAGCCGTGACCAACGTCACCGGACCGCGCGGGCCGCTGCAGGGCTGTGACATTCAGGTGCACTTCGCCAATTCCGAGTGCTCGAGCGCCGCCGCCATGAACCACATGTTTAACTTCTACATTCAGAAACAGGTAAGTGCCTTAATTCAGACCCTCGCCTCCAATATAAGCGAACTGGTTGAGTGGGCGTAATTAAAACACCAAGTAACTTACACTTTCAGCCCGCCTGCTTCCTTAATTTCCATTGTCTGTTTCTGTCACGAAGCTCATGTTGTTGTTTTGTTTGTTTGTTTGTTTGTTTGGTTGGTTGGTTAGTTGGTTGGTTGTTGTTGTTGTTGTTGTTTGCATTTATTTGTTGTTTTATAAGTTACACTTTCGGAAACAAGTTATGGCAACCTAACATCTTTCCTGCCTTTGCCTATCTTGAACCATATGTTTAACATCCATTTTCAGAAACAGGCAAAGGAATTTGGCAGGTTTCCTGCATTTGTCTACAATATCATATACACACGTAGAGGTTAGTCCTACCATGAACTACATGTTTAAGAACCACTTTCAAAAACAGGCCATGCATGGCAACTTGGCAGGTTTCCTGTGTTTTTGTATTTTTATCATGAACCACATGTTTAACACATCCATTTTCAGAAACAGACAAAGGCAACCTGGCGTCATTCTTCCCTTTTTCCTATTTCTATCATGAACCACATGTTTAACATCCACTTTCAGAAACATGATATGACAACATGGCATCTCACCTACCTGTTCCTGTTTCTGTCGTGAACCA
>OY757547.1:14291557-14306838 GCA_963584105.1 Alviniconcha strummeri
GTGCAACGTAGAGATAAAATTACTGCAGACAACTCTTCTTGATGGCTGAGTCTGCAGAAAGCATGTTGGGTGTGCCTGTATCTAAAACAGAATCACGTACATTAACATAAAGCCCCTAGCACCCCAGCAAACCACCCACCACATCCACACCTGGTTGTATGTAAGTTTTTTTTGTTTTGTTTTCTTTTTTGTTATGCTTGTTTTGTTTTGATTTTGTCTTGCAACTTAGGACCCTAAAAGCACCGGCATGACTGAAACGTTAAAATGAGCGGATTGGTCGAAATCTTGCTCCTCGTACAAAGGCCAGTTTGGCAGGGAAGAACCACACTTTATGGGTGTTAACAAAGTCATTGAAGAGTGATTCACGCTGTCTGATCCGTTGGGTTTCCATTTTGGGAACCGAGAGTTAGATGGTGAAGACAAGAAATTATTGATTGATACTGATGTATTGTTCTGTCTGTCTGTCTGTCTCTTCGTCCAGAGTTAGAAACTGCTGACATGATTGTGCACACAGTAATCTTCTCTTAGTTATTGGCATGTGCGTGCGTGTATGTGTGTGTGTGTGCGCGCGTGCGTGCGTGCGTGCGTGCTTGTGAGCGCGTATGTATGTGCGTGTGTTCGTGCGTGCGCGCGCGCGCGCGTATGTGTGTGTGTGTGTGTGAGTGACTTTGTGTGCGCTTGTGCATCTTGCACAGAGTTACGGTTGAATCCTTTTGATGTGTACATTATGTGTTAGTTTTCGTTAAGTTGCGGATAACATTCTCCATCTCAATGTACATTATTCACGCGTGTTATGTTTGTCAGCGATCTGAGCCGCGGGACAAGGCGCTTTGTAAATTGTCATTATTCATATTCTTATTCCTACTGGGAACAAAACGGGCAAGGTTGATATTTTGGGATTTCCTAGTTTTATTGTCTTAAATTTCAAAGCCCACTATTCGATTTCAAAGAGAACGTCAGTAATTTATACAGATATGTTAAGCTGTCTGATAAAAACCAACCAATATTTGCAGCAAGTGTGTGTGTGTGCGCGTGCGTGCGAGTGTGTGTGCGTGTGTGTGTGAGAGAGAGTGTGGGTGCGTGTGTGTGTGTGTGTGTGTGTGTGTGTGTGTGTGTGTGTGTGTGTGTGTGTGTGTGTGTGTGTGTGTGTGTGTGTGTGTGTGTGTGTGTGTGTGTGTGTGTGACTTTGTAGCTAATACAACATTATGTGGTGTAATCATCCCGGCTTAACAGCGGTGTTATCTTCCCTGTGCTGTTACGAGAGGATTCAGGAGATTCCGCAACATCGATAATGTTACGACTGTGCTTTGGCTGCCCATTCTTCTGCTTTTGTTGGTTTTTACTTTGAGTTGTTTTAGTCCTTCAGAAGCCTATATATCAACTACAAAGGAAGTTTTGTTTTTGTTTTTGTTTTGTTTTTAATGTTGCCAAGCACATCAATGTGTGGCGTTCATTGAGAAACATGCCGATCCATTATTACAATAATTATACCACTCGCTCACTCATTCACGCGTCTGTGCATGATTATTTGTGTTCACATTTTCATCCTGCGCTATACATTTCTCCCTTTGGTGACTATATACAGTTTTTGTGCGTGTGTGGTTTATCACATTTAAACATATCGGAATATGATGGACAACGGAAAGAAGGAGTTGTTGTTTTTGAAACAAAGAAAAGGGACTTGTTTGAGTGTGATGTGTGTTTCTGTTGACGTGATGCATGTAGGACTTAACTGAATGTGAGGTGTCTAACTTCTTACATGCCAAGCCCGTAAAGAAAATGTAAAAAAAAAAAAATTGAAGACTGCTTGTATTCTAAATGTTAGAACATGCAGCAGCGTCCGTTTTAACCGTTTATATGTTGGAGCTTGCTAAACGTACGATATAGAGCACGCACACCTTACCGAATGGAGGGTGTGCACGGTCACAAACCTGTAATGATATTGTATTCAGATCCGTGTTGCGCAGTACGCAGTTTGACGAGTTTGATGTATATAGAACTGTTTTGGGCACACTTTACCAAGTGGGATGTAGGCACTGAGCGTTAGTTACCGAGAGCTAGACAATACAGTATTGATAGATACTGATGTATTGTTGTGTCTGTCGGTCTGAATCATCATCTGAGATAACCCTGTGTGGTTAACAGGGCGTTAAGATCTACTTACCATCTTACAGCATCCTGCCTGTCTATCTTGCTCTTTGTCTGACTTGCTATTTGACTGTCTCTATCTGCCTACCTCCCGCGCCTTCCCCCTCCAACTGTGTCTTTTCTCCGTCCGTTGGAGGAGAAAGACCGTAAAATCGATAAGTTCTACAGAAGGACCAAGGACAAGAAGGACGAAGGAAATTAAGCGAGACCAAAACGTCACGGAAGACCAAACAAATAAAAGACAAAGCAAGAACAGCAGTGTATTTCTTAGTGAACTGCCTCTTCAGAATGTGATCATGGGCATGCAAAGAAAAACTAAACAAAAAGGAATAATGATTCAGGTTGGTTGAACAACAAAGAACTGAAACGACACGCCGAGAGACATAATGGCGAATACGAAGGATTCCTGAAAAAGAGAAATAATAATAATAATGGAAATTTGTAAAGCGTCTACCCTGCGGCTGAAAGCGCTGAATTAGCATAGTATAACACACATGATGTACATCGAGATGGAACATTTGACCAGCTTATAAAACAAACAAAAAACTAAAAAGACTGACACATAATGTAGACAAGGGTTCAAGCGTAACTACGCAAAAATACTCTCTCTCTCTCTCTCTCTCTCTCTCTCTCTCTCTCTCTCTCTCTCTCTCTCTCTCTCTCTCTCTCATCTTCATCATCTCTCTCTCTCTCTCTCTCTCTCTCTCTCTCACACACACACACACACACACACACACACACACACACACACACACACACACACATATTGTACTGACTGAAAGGGGTGAAAGGACAATGTTGCTTAACAGAAATATTCTGAGAAGAGAAATGTCTTGGGTTTACTGTTGAAGGAAGAGAGAGTAGCAGAGTGCCTGACGTCTCGGGGGAGATTGTTCCAGATGTGGGGGCCAGAGTGTGAGAAAGTGCGAAGGTTGGGGCTATTGAGGCGAAGGTTGAGCGGATGAGGAGGTGTGTGTGTGTGGGGGGGGGGGGGCTGAAGAGAAGGATAGAGGAGAAGCATGACTGGCGCTAGGAGATGAGGCTTTGGGGCTGTAATGACCGGAGGGGCAATCATTTCCAATCAATATCAGAAGCAGTTGCGTTGTGTAAACCTGCAAGCAATCGCTCACACGGCGCTCCACTTGTGTCAGCCGGGGAGACAACAGGCTGCCTCTCGAAAGCCCATCAGCTCGACACTTGGCCATGTTGCAGCCCGTGCTCCCAGCTGATAAACCCCCTCGCGATGGAGGCGTTAGCTGCCACTCAGTCTGCATGATCCTTTGCGCTAGGATTACGCTGAGTCTTCAATATGACACTTGGGCATTGGAGGGACGGGAGGACGGGGTAGAGGTAAGGGAAGGACGACCGCCAGTGGAGATTTAGACATGGCGCTTCCTGATTGCTACATCTGAGGAGTCGGGAAGCAAAGACAAGAAGAAGAAGAAAAAGAAAAAGAAGAAGAAGTTGCTTGAGATGCACACTGATGTGCCCTCTGCGCATATTACCCGCTGCGTGCGTAAGCCGTCAGATCAGCATGTCGCATTTTGTCATCTTACAATTTGACTGTCTGGGTCGATTTTATGTAAGGAATTAAAGAATATAGTTTCTAGAAGTCCGTTTAGCCTTAGCAGGCCTATTTGAGTCATATGAACTCGAGCAAACTGCACGTGTCAGTATCGGCTGTCGGGGTAGAGAAGATCTCCGTTGTTGATCTTTGACTCGACTGAGACTCGATGATGCTTGATGCATGGATTCACAGCTGCTTTAGCTACACGTTGACACGCTCCCTGCTCAAGAGTTTCTATGAAAGGCAGGTGTGGATTATTTTAATAGTTTCCCCCAAAGTAAATAAAACAAAACAAAGAAAGTTGTGTTCAGTACCGTTTTTAATTCTCTTTTCGTTCATAATGTTTTATAATCAATGTCTGGAAGCTTGGCTGTGTATGTTAGAAACCGACAGTTTCCGATGCTGGTGTACCTTCCTATTCCCCACCATCTTTTACATCTGTGTGTGTGTGTGTGTGTGTGTGCGGGGAGGGGTGGGGTGGGGAATTGTAAGTATCATAATTTAGAGGGAGTGTCATTACAGCTATTGCCAGTTTATTGTAGACAACAAACTTAAATGGTGATCACAGCAAAAGATGTCAGTTGTAGAATCGGTTGTGTGAGACAAAATAGATGCATGGTCAACATTAACAGCAACGATGCACTTCGGCTGCCGTGGGGAGCATATTTCTTATTAATTTTGAAGACATGATGAAGTAGGAAATGAACGCGAATAATTGCGACAGCATACAGACGCATTATATAGAGTAAACAGCTAGTTCTTGTTGGGAACGTGGTTGGCATTGAACAATTTTCTAACGTCTCTGGTGATCTAGATGGCAGACTGTTCAACGGGTGTATTTCCCCTGTAGCTATAGGTACAACTGTGTTGATATTTGCCTCTAATTATGGCTGGTGGGCCCTGCAGAGTAATGTTTACTTGATGTTGGGAGATACGGGGCATGCAAATAGTTATTGACATTTCTTAAGTTGTTGATTATGTCTGTAGAGAAGGGCAGTTCTGCCGTCTACGCCGTGTATCTGCTGTCGGTCTG
Source organism: Alviniconcha strummeri (assembly GCA_963584105.1). Lineage (NCBI taxonomy): Eukaryota > Metazoa > Mollusca > Gastropoda > Provannidae > Alviniconcha > Alviniconcha strummeri. The sequence goes on from OY757547.1 coordinate 14,296,306, forward strand.
TCTCTGCCTGCCTGCCTGCCTGCATCTCTCTCTCTCTCTCTCTCTCTCTCTCTCCTCTCTCTCTACTCTCTCTCTCTCTCTCTCTCCTCTCTCTCTCTCTCTCTCTCTCTCTCTCTCTCTCTCTCTCTCTCTCTCTCTCTCCTCTCTCTCTCTCTCTTCTCAATGCAAAGCAACAGCAGTGTTATAATATAGCAAGGAATGTCATTGGCTACGTCCAAATAAACCTAATGCTACTACCCTTCAGTATTAAGGGTGTCTGTCTGTCTGTCTGTCTGTCTCTCTCTCTCTCTCTTTGTCTGTCTCTGTCTGTCTGTCTGTCTGTCTGTCTGTCTGTCTGTCTGTCTGTCTGTCTCTCTGTCTCTCTGTCTCTCTCTCTCTCTCTCTCTCTCTCTCTCTCTCTCTCTCTCTCTCTCTCACACACACACACACACACACACACACACACACACACACACACACACACATACACACACGTCCACCCCCCACCCCCCTCCCGACCAATGGCTGAACGCATTAACACACACACTTACAGCGTACAAATTAGTTAGCATACTGCCGACACCAGATAAAGTCGTCGCCAGAACGGACTGCTAGCTCATCCTACGTACATCCCACTGACCCAGCGAGTCGCCGGAATTCACAAACAGCCAGAAGACCATGCGTGCAGTTACTGTTGGCGACCGGTCCTTCGAACACTCTGCTGGTTCATGAATACTTCAGAGGAGATCACACCGTGGGCAGGAGCACCACGTTTATCCTGCTCTTTGTCCGGCTTTTAATCGTTATGTCACCAACAAATGGTTGCGAGGAGGAGGGTCGACTGGGGACCGTGAGCCACGCATCAGGTTGTGGTGACAGCGGGAAACAGCACTGTTCCGGGTGCAGGAGAAGGGACAGGAGACGGGGAAGAACAAGACGAGCAACACACACACACACACACGCACGCACGCACGCACGCACGCACGCGCGCACGCACTCACGCACACGTCACGCACACACACACGCACGTATGCACGCACACGCATGCACGCACACACGTCACGCACACACACACGCACGTATGCACGCACGCACGCACACACACACACACACGCATGCACACACACACGTCTCACACACACACACAACAACAACAACAACAACAACAACAAACATATGGAGAGAGGTAGGTGGAGAAAGAACGGGATATCAACTGGTTTTGAATGCCCATGCAGTCAACCATGGCTGTTATATCTGGGCGGAGAAGAAGGCTGTACCCAAAACAACAGCAAAAGGAAGGAACAGGACGTGGAGGCGGGAGGAAGCAGAAAAGGAAGGAGAAGAAAAAGGGTTAGTTCTTGGACTTCAGCATCCGGTCTACCTCAGGAAGTATAAGAGAGAGAGAGAGAGAGAGAGAGAGAGAGAGAGAGAGAGAGAGAGAGAGAGAGAGAGAGAGAGAGAGAGAGAGAGAGAGAGAGAGAGAGAGAGTCTGATCTACCTCAGGAAGAATATGAGAGAGAGAGAGAGAGAGAGAGAGAGAGAGAGAGAGAGAGAGAGAGAGAGAGAGAGAGAGAGAGAGAGAGAGAGAGAGTCCGATCTACCTCAGGAAGAATATGGGAGAGAGAGAGTGAGTCCGATCTACCTCAGGAAGAATATGGGACAGACAGACAGACAGATGCGGGGTGGGTGGGGTGGGGAAACAAAGCGATGTTTTTTGACACGTAGCACCGGCTTTGGCTGTCTGCTAGCTATTACACAACGCGGGCACGTCTTATTGGCTTGTGTTAAACCCGAAACCATACTTGGTCAGAACAAAATTCACCATGTGAATGCCTCATTCATTGTTCATGGCGCTGCCCACTTTACATAATTATATATTATGAGAGTTATTAAGAATATGGAGTTGAATGAACCAAGAAGACAGAAATTAGAAAGCAGACATCATGAAAATAGGCGAAGCATGCGTTCTTGCTTACGTCAAGCCTAGATAGGAAATTTGTGGCAGTTCTGCATTCTAAGCGCATGGGTCATTATAATGACGAGGGCTGGATCAATAAGAAAGAACCGAGAAAAGAGGAGGTGGAAGTGGTATATAAGGAGTACAAGGCGATCCGAGGCCCATGTGAGCCGGATTGGCCTAGCAGTAAGGCGTTAGGCTGAGGAGCAAAGAGACCTCGGTTCGAATCCGCTTCGGCTCTCCTTCCTCTTCAAAAAGGTTGCGGTTTGTGAACACTGTCTTACGACTTTGTCCATCACAATTAATGAAACACCGCTATCCACCTTAATGCAGGAATCATTCTGATGGTGACAGTGTAGTGATAGATATATAATCTCCCTCTCCTCCGCTCTGTCATTTCGGCATGCACAACATGGCTGAAGCGTGTTCATTTGGCATGCGCTCTGTCATTTCGGAATACACAACATGGCTGAAGCGTGTTCAGTTCGCATGCGCTCTGTCATTTCGGAATACACAACATGGCTGAAGCGTGTTCATTTGGCATGCGCTCTGTCATTTCGGAATACGCAACATGGCTGAAGCGTGTTCATTTGGCATGCGCTCTGTCATTTCGGAATACACAACATGGCTGAAGCGTGCATGGTTATACAGTTTTCAGGCTCCGCGATCCAGCTTCCAAATCCCGTGACTCCAGACTGATTATTGTTATTGATTTTCCATCTTCGTCTTCTTCCTCTGTTGAGTGTTGTCAATCGTATTAACTTCACATCATTACTTCGTTACTCAACAGTGCCACTCCTATGGTAGTTTATTTGATTGAAGATGGCAGGGGAACTGGCCTGTTCTTTAGGCGTGAGCATATATATAGTCCATGCTTGTTTTCACACTACCTTGAGTTGCCACTACGACTTCAATGGATTAAAAACGGTGGCGTTACCTCACGTTTATCAACGCCGAGGTACAAATACTTTTAGTACATGCATAGGAAAGGGGGGGCGTGGATAGCTCAGTGGTTAGAGCGCCGGACTCGTGATTGAAAGGTCGCGGGTTCGAATCCCTGCTGGAACGGCGGGAGAATTTTCTTCTCCAGGGTCGACTTTCTGTGCTGACTCTTATTTCGGTATCCGTTCCACCCCCGTGTTACCACAGTAGCACGTAAAAAAATCCCGGTCATTCTGCCAAAAGTGCAGGTGGCAGGTTACAGCTAAACACGCATACACCTTACGTATGTGGCTTTTATTGAACCGTGCTTCGGCATTGGTCACAACTTGTCCCTAATATGTCAAACGACATCTGAGGACATTAAGCATCAACTCATCATCATCATAGGAAAGAAAAGGCTAAAGCTGTCGGAGCAGGAAGATGCTTCTGGGTAGGAGTTTACTTCCGCTCTGTTCCTGTTATAGTTTTGCGTACTGCGCCTGAAGAAGAATACAGAAACTCACTTTCTTGGACTCGTGCCCACGCTATTTTGTTTGCTTGTTTGTTTGCTTGCTTGCTTGTTTGTTTGCTTGCTTGTTTGTTTTTGGTCTGTTTGTTTTTGTGTTGTTTTCTGTATGTGAGTCCGCGCCCTCGGTCGTGGTTTTGCTACTTTAAAAGGCCGTTTTTTGTTTGTTTGTTTGTTCTACAAACAAAGCAAGGCTATATTTTTCACAGAGAAAAATTGCTGCCTTTCGGACACTTTTTCTTTTCTTTCTTGCTATCGATAGCGCTTATGATGTTTATTCGGTTTTGTACTCCTTTAAGATGCTAGTGTTTACCCAAACGAATCAATCAGGACTGAATTATATGGTTCCAAGACTTCCTACATCCTTTCACGGCTTGGCTACTGCAACTGTCTCCTTATGGGTACACCTAATTCTGTCATCCAACCTCTCCAGAAAATTCAGAACTTTGCTGCAAGACTTGTTCTCTTGGCACCCCGTCATCACCACGCAACACCTCTTCTGGAAAAACTGCACTGGCTTCCTATTTCAGAACGTATTAAGTATAAAGTCGCTTGTATGTGTTTCAGTGCTATAAATGGTTCTGGTCCTGCTTACCTCTCTGAACTGCTGCATGACTACACTCCATCTCGTACACTACACTCTTCTTCTGACACCCGCATGCTGGAAATCCAACAATACTAACGCAAGACTCATGGCTTCCGCACTTTCTCTTGCTTTGGACCCCACATTTGGAATTCACTCCCACAAGACCTTAGACATTGCTCAACCCTGTCATCTTTTAAAGCCAAACTGAAAACCTTCCTCTTCTCACAGTATTTCCATCCTAACTAATATCAGTACCCAGTTTCTGCTACAGTCAGTGTGTGTGTGTGTGTGTGTGTGTCTGTGTGTGTGTGCGTGCGTGCGTGCGTGCGTGCGTGCGTGCGTGCGTGCGTGCGTGCGTGCGTGCGAGCGTGCGTGCGTGCGTGCGTGCGTCTTTGTTGTGCGTTTTTATTATTATTATTTTTAATAATACTTTATGTAAATTGTTTTGGTAGGACTATGCTTTACATGTGTATAGAATATCATATTTAGGTTAATATGTATCATGTGAGCGCTCAGGGCGTTGATGAGCGCATGATAAATGTACATTATTATTATTATTTCCTGTGAGGCGAAAAACACACAAACATTTGTTGTTGTTCTTGATGTTGTTGTTCTTGTTGAGGTTGTTTAACTCTGGGGGTCACCTGGAATGTACAATCAGAATGCACTCCATTGGGGGAGGACATGATTGTGTGTGTATTACCCCGCCCGCCATATAGGCAGCCACACGCCTCTTCAGAGGATCCATCTCTATTTCCTGAGGGTGGATTATGTTACGCAAGGAGCTAGTATTCGCTCAAGATGGTCCCCACGTAAATATACAGCGTATAAAAACATTTAAATAAATATGGCCTTGCTTTTTCAACGGGTCAGTTGAAACTGGAGTGCATATTCTGGGTGTAGACCCCATTTTCATGCAACTAAAAGTTATTCTACAAATGATGATACAATACCTGCGGGCACAAAGCCAAGGGTATCACGCCATCGATCGCCTGGAAGAGAGAGGCGTGGAAAGAGGAAGCGCTAGACGATTTTCTTTGAAAGGACGAGAGAGGTCCATCGTCAATCAGATGAACATTGGAACCGTTTGATAGACAACGTTGGGGAAACTTCTGAGAGACGGGGTGGAGCGCATAATTATGGGCATTTCCGAGCGCATAGATACCATCTTATACTAAACTGAACTGAAACGAAACAATAGCACCAAAAACAAACAAACAAGCAAACAAAAGCAAAAGTTACGAAAGGTTAATTTGTCTAGCTTTCAGTTGGATCACGTCTTGGTCAGAAACGATTAAAATGCGTGCTTTTTTAAGCGTACAGTTGCTTAAAATATTCTTTTGAAACTTTTAGTGTTCTGGTCTTCTTCTTTTTCAGAACGCTGGCAGTCAGTTTTGTTGTTTTCAAAGTTCTGCTCCTCAGTGATGGTCATTATCGGAGTGCGTGTGTATGTGTGTGTGTGTGTGTGTGTGTGGGGGGGGGGGGCTTTGTTCTTCTCGTCGTTGTCTGCAAATTTCCCGGTAGCTCGTCGAATCAATAGGCACAGAAGCAGTTAAATCCTTGCTAACAGGCAAAACGCCGTAAGGATTTGCGACCGGGAAGGGACTGAGACTCAAGCTTACTTTAAAGTGGCAAATGCTAATGGCTTGATACTGGTATATGTTTCCTTTGATCATTACTTATTCATTGAAGAACTAGCCTAGAGCCTCGTTAATTGTACTCTACAGCACGCAGGTTCACGCCAAACAAACCCAATGCCTCTTGCTTTTCTCCACCAGCAATAATGGGCAAACAATACTTTTTATCGTCGCAAACGTTGCATTTTTCAGGAGCGTTCCTTTTCTGCACCGTCCTCAGAGAGAAGTCCGATGAAACTTGCTTTGATCGTAAGTGTGTCTAGAGTCGGCTAAAACAGAAGATTTTACAAAATGTATGACTTATGCTCAGTGGATTTGAACAGCGTCGGCTACTGTCAGTTACAGCTAGACTGTCCATGCAGACAAACTTGTCCGTAGTGCTAGAAGATGTGGGTTCAATTCTCGTTAACGGCGCTGCCTTCTACCTCTCTATAGTGAGAAAAACACGAGCCAGATGAACTGGACATGCAGCCACCCCCACCCCCCATCTCTCTCTCTCTCACTGTCTGTCTCTGTCTCTCTCTGTCTCTGTATTATTTCGGAATGACAGTGATTTCCCGATGGGATGGTCAAAGGCAATATGCTGCATTCGTCTGCATATCATCTGTTATGGTATAATTATACTCACGCTATATCTGTCACAGAGTCGGAGGGAAAGATTGACTGATTGATCTGTAATTGTTTCAAGGATAGTTTACCCGACAGGCGTTCGTACCTAAACCTTTATCCATGCGTAATTAAAGTCCGGTCAGCCAATCTCTGTCTGTCTGTCTGTCTGTCTGTTTGTCTGTCTGTCTCTGTATTCCCCCCCGCCCCACGCCCCCCACCCCCTCCCTCTCTCTCGCTGAGTCAAAATTGAACCAGGGACCCCTGCTGCGCCTTAGCAGTAAATGTTGGACTCCTAAACACTCTGCGACCACTTCGACCCACACGTACCCTTGTGGACGACAACAAAGTCACTGAATCTGAGTTAATTGACTGTTTTTGTAGCAATCGAAGGCAACTCTGTTGTTTGAAGCCCTCGACACGGAGTGTCACACCTTGATCGAAGCTATTGAATCTTCGGCTTGGTGACACGTATTGTCCCGGTGCAAGGGGTGGCGTTGCAGCCAGCACCGTGATGCAGGATTGTTGAATTGCCAACTGCTGTGTGGGTGGTGGCGGGGTGGCTGAGTGGCCCGGACGACTGTCGCAGCGCTAATTGCATGTAGACTGTAGCGTGTGATATGGTTCAATCGTTTTAGCGGTGTTGTCCCTATCATGCCTGTAACCTGGGGCATGGTGCAATCATTTAAGCGGTGTTGTCCCTATTATGATTGTAACCTGGGGCATGGTGCAATCGTTGAAGCGGTGTTGTCCCTATTATGGTTGTAACCTGGGGCATGGTGCAATCGTTGAAGCGGTGTTGTCCCTATTATGGTTGTAACCTGGGGCATGGTGCAATCGTTGAAGCGGTGTTGTCCCTATTATGGTTGTAAGCTGGGGCATGGTGCAATCATTTAAGCGGTGTTTTCCTTATCATTGTTGACTTAACTGCCACATGGAGAGTGTTAGGCGTGGGGTAATGAGTACCAGGTAGGGTAGCTGAATCGACTTTTGTGGTTGTTGTTGCTTAAAAAAAGTTTTATTGTTTGTTTGTTTGTCTGTTTTTGCTGTTGTTGGGTTAGTTGATATTTTTTTTTGGGGGGTGGGGGTGGGGGGGGGGGGGTATTTGTCCAGATTGTTGGAATGATAACTGCTATGTCGAGTGTTGGCGGGGGTGGTTGAGTGTCCTGATTGTCAAGTTGCCAACTGTAGAGTGATATGTCGGATAGTGGCGAGGTAACTGAGTGCCTTTTTGCGGGTATTCTCCCAATAGTTGGCGTACCAACTGCGCCTTGGGTGGTGATGGTGGCCGGTCATTTAGTGCTATGATTCTTGGACGACCAACAGCAGAACGATTTGTGGAATAGTGGCGGGAGGGTTGAATCGTTTAGCAGTATTAATTGCCATGCGATTGTTGCCCCGATTGTTGAATTGCCAGGGGTAGTGTTGTGTGTGGTTGTGGCCGCCGGTGAATCTTGTGGTGGTACCACCACGACTGCTGGGTTACTGTTTAACGATTTTGTCCTGATTGTTGGCTTGCCAATTTTAGAGTGTTTCATGAGCTAGCTATATAACCATGCATGCAGCCGGGTGTTTGAGTCGTTTAGCGGCACTGGTGTCGACCATCGGACTGTCATATTATTAAGTCTGCTGAGTGGTGTACACGTGCAGGTGGCGAGTTGATTGCGACGTGCAGCGCGCGCTATTGCCCTGTCCATTGTTTTGCCCGCCAGTAATAGAATGCTAATTGAGTAACCCGGCCGGGCGGAGAGGGCGTTGAGTGGTCTAGCGGTTCAACTGACCAGACTGTTGCACAAGTGGTGTTGGTGGAATTAAAGTGAACATGGGTGAGGGCCCGTGCTGTCCTGATACCATCTAACGGACTGCCGGCCCTGGAGCGGTGTGGGGATCGAGTGAAGGTGGCGGGGTCGTTGAGTCGTTTTAGCGGTAATTTTTTTCGGATTACCGTATTGCCAGCCGTGGGTTGGTGTGCGGGTTGGCTGAGTCGTTTGTAAGGGTATTGCCCTGACTGCACGATTGTCAAATGTAGCATTCCCTGTTGGGTGATGGACGGGATCAGTGGTTACAGCGGCATTGTCAGTTTGTTCACAGAGAGAGAGAGAGAGAGAGAGAGAGAGAGAGAGAGAGAGAGAGAGAGAGAGAGAGAGAGAGAGAGAGAGTGTGTGTGTGTGTGTGTGTGTGTGTGTGTGTGTGTAGTATGTGTTTGTATGTGTGTGTGTGTTAGTGTGTGTGTGTGTGTGTGTGTGTGTGTGTGTGTGTGTGTGTGTGTGTGTGTGTGTGTGTGTGTGTGTGTGTGTGTGTGTGCGTGCGTGCGTGCGTGTGTGTGTTAACATTATGCCATTTATCATCATCGTCGTCGTCGACGTCATCATCGTCGTTATCACAAAAACAAAACCAGCTGCGACAAAATCACGATAATATATGTAACCTTTCAACCAGTTTTACATGGTTATAGTCGTCAACAGGTTTGCCAAGAAACCCGTTTTTTACCGTATCAATTTAAAAAAAAGTCCGGTCAATGATCATTCTCGTCGGTGCTTTTTTCGCTACAATAGGCTGTCATTCAGAGGACGAGAAGTGAGGAGTTAATTCTTACGCTCGATTAGTTTACTGCATTGATCTCTTGAAAAAATGTCCAGTGTAGCTACCAACGGCGAGTCAGCATCCATGATATACTCTCACTTTTCTTTCTTCTCCTTTTTTTATAATTATCGACAATGCCAAATCCTCGGTTTATAGAACTCCTGAGAGATTTCTAGACTTCAGAGCAAAAATAGAAGACCGCCAATCTGCCTGTATACGCGCGGCAGCCTCTGGACAATGGAGGCTGGACCACTGTTGGGGAGAAAGGAATTGGTTTGCACTCTGCAACTCCTGCCCGCGGCCAATGCCAGAACAAAGCAGATAGTCGCAATAAAAAGAAAAGCTGGCTGCGGCCGTCAGCGTCTGGTCCTTGATTTGTGCACAGCACCGCAACGTTAAACTCGGGCCATCGTTGCCTGCCGTTTGAATGGTCCCATTTGGACACAGTCTGGCCATATGCCTCTCTGCAGCCAAGACTTTAACGACAACGGTAACGATCATCCGCTATTGTAGGTCATAGCCTTGACAAAGGGAATGCCCTTGGCTGTAATTATAAGGACATGGGTTTGCGGGCGAGCTGCAGTATATCCTATGTTGTGGGTCATAGCCTCGATAAAGGGAACTATCCTTGGCTAAGAACATGACAAAGGGAACTATCCTTGACTAAGGATGACAAAGGAAATTATCATTGACTAAACACATGACAAATGGAACTATCATTGACTAAACACATGACAAAGGGAACTATCCCTGACTAAGGACATAACAAAGGGAATTATCCTTGACTAAGAACATGACAAAGGGAACTAGCCTTGACTAAGAACATGGCAAAGGGAACTATCCTTGACTAAGAACATGGCAAAGGGAACTAGCCTTGACTAAGAACATGACAAAGGGAACTAGCCTTGACTAAAGACATGGCAAAGGGAACTAGCCTTGACTAAGAACATGACAAAGGGAACTATCCTTGACTAAAGACATGACAAAGGGAACTATCCCTGACTAAGGACATAACAAAGGGAACTAGCCTTGACTAAGGATGCCAAAGGAAACTAGTCTTGACTAAATACAGGACAAAGGGAACTATCCTTGACTACGGACATGACAAAGGGAACTATCCCTGACTAAAGATATGGCAAAGGGAACTATCCTTGACTAAAGACATTGCAAAGGGAACTATCCTTGACTAAGGATGACAAAGGAAATTATCATTGACTAAAGACATGAAAAAGGGAACTATCCTTGACTAAAGACATGACGAAGGGAACTATCCCTGACTAAGGACATAACAAAGGGAACTAGCCTTGACTAAGGATGCCAAAGGAAACTAGTCTTGACTAAATACAAGACAAAGGGAACTATCCTTGACTACGGACATGACAAAAGGAACTATCCCTGACTAAGGACATGACAAATGGGACTGTTCTTGACTAAAGACATGACAAAGGGAACTAGCCTTGACTAATGATGACAAAGGGAACTATCCTTGAACTATCCTTGACTAAAGACATGACAAACGGAACTATCCCTGACTAAGGACATGACAAAGGGAACTGTCCCTGACTGAGGACACGACAAAGGGAACTATTTCCCCCCGCCCCACATCCCTCATAAAACATCCCTCGCGTTAGTTAAAACTGAGAGCGATGGTCAAGCTAACACGCAAAAAGACACACACACAAAGGCAATCTAAGCTAGCGAGGTGACACAGTGGCGGACAGGACTGCAGCTACAGAAA
>OY757547.1:14312038-14317038 GCA_963584105.1 Alviniconcha strummeri
CTTTTGCATCTGACGAAAGCCACGAGGGAAAAATAGGCTCCTCCAAAGCTCTAGACTAAATGAGAACAGCTAGTGCTAACCAGTCCTATTAGTGCTCGTGGTGCACATGATGTTTCAGCTTGACCTTTATAAATTAAGGCCCAGCAAGTGCACTGAAAGTGAAAATAGCTTAGAAAAATATAAATAACATTTCGTTCAATCACGTTTAAAGATAATGAATACAAATCACGACCAAACCGTCTCCTGACTTCGGTAAATGTTTACAGACGTTCATAGAAGTTGACTGACACGTAGGTGTTAGAAATGCATAGGAACTTTAAAGTTGACCTTCCACTTATCACGTTCTAAATATAATTTTGCACTGACACGGTGATAGTTAAGTTCAACGAGCTTCCGACTTCCGACTGTCATAGAATAGCATTCAGTGACTCTGATTTGAATTCCTGCAGTCACGCAGAAGATTCACACAAATGACCAGTGATAATATCTGTTATCTCAATTGCCATCGTCATTTTCTTTTGGAGAAGGGGTGGAAGGGGGATGTCGGAGGATTACTCTATGTGTGTGTGTGTGTGTGCGTGCGTGCGTGCGTGCGTGCGTGCGTGCGTGCGTGCGTGCGTGCGTGCGTGCGTGCGTGCGTGCGTGCGTGTGTGTGTGTGTGTGTGTGTGTGTGTGTGTGTGTGTAGTTAGTTAGCACCAGAAATATCGCTGTAGCTCCACAGCTAGGCTAGCTACTATAGAATGTTGTCGTGACGCCATAGCCAGAGGCTACTATTTAATATCATTGCAACTCGATCATAGCATACGGAATATAGGTGTAGCTCCATAGCTATAAATTATAGGGTCGCATAGAATATCGTTGTAGCTCCATAGCTGTAGGCTACCATAGAACATCTTTGTAGCTCCGTACACTGCCATAGAACATCTTTGTAGCTCCGTACACTGCCATAGAACATCTTTGTAGCTCCGTACACTGCCATAGAGGGCCACAGCTTCATTCCCCGCATTGTCTGATGTTACACCTCAATAGGCTGCCATAGAAATGTGTAGATCAAGCATCACCAGCTCCAATAAAAGAATGAAACGGGAGATGAAGCCGTATTGCTAAAGGAGAACGGAAGAAGCCTTCCTCAGCAAAGAAAGAAGACCGTGAGCTAAGGATGCTATCAGATGACGATGAGGCGCCTAGCTTGGCAGCCGTCAAACGGGGCAGGGGTGGGTGGGGGGGTCCAAACTGTCTGTTTATTTGACAGTGCAGTGGCCGTGTTTTAAGTATTGATGGAGGCTAGAGCTAGCGGTCGGGGTTTGGCACCACCGGGTGTGTACGATACGGTAGCTGAACTGGTCTAGCTTGATATCCTAAAACGATTACTCCTCTGTCTATGTGCGTCTCTGTCTGTCTGTCTCTCTGCCTGCCTGTTTGTCTGTCTCCACCACCCGATCCTCCCGCCGTCTCTCTCTCTCTCTCTCTCTGTTTCTCCCTCTTTCTCTGCGTCTCTGTCTTTATTTCTCTTTTCCTGTCTCTGTCTGTCTGTCTGTCTGTCTCTGTTTCTGTGCCTGTCTCTGTTTTTGTCTCTGTCTGTCTGCCTCTGTTTCTCTCTGTCTCTGTTTCTCTTTATCTCTCTGTCTCTCCCTCCATCTCAGGCTCTCTCCCACCCCCTCTCTAGTCTGTCTGTGTCTGTCTGCCTGTTTCTCTCTGTCTCTCCCTTTCTCACCACCTCTGTCTGTCTCTGCCTCTCTGTCTCTGTCTGGCTGTCTGTCTATCTCTGCTTGTCTGTCTGTCTGCCGGTCTCTCTGTCTCTGTCTGTCTGTCTGTGTCTCTGTCTGTCTGTCTCTCTCTCTCTCTGTCTCTCTCTCTGTGTCTCTCTCTCTGTCTGTCTCTCTGTCTCTGTCTCTCTCTCTCTCTGTCTCTCTCTCTTCCCACCCCCCACCCCAGTTTGTACGAGGTCGTGTAATGGTCAGTGATTTTTGACAACTCGACGTAGGGCCGCCGTTGTACATTACACCTGGAAACTGAAAAGGGTAGATCTGTGCAAATAGACTAAAGTTCAGTCGATCACCAAGGTACAGCATGTAAAAGCACCATAACCCAAGCTGTTACTTCTTCCTCTTCTCTATATAGCCGCTTGAGTAAATAGCCTAACACAGATCGTATCATCATAGCACAAATTCGTTACGATCAAATCAATCACCCTGGTTGTGACACTTCCCAAGCTATCAGTCATCAGCGCTGTTCCCTCTGTCGATTGCAAAACAAACAAACAAACAAAAACGGCCCGTCTGTATCTGTGGAGAGACGGATGACTTGCAGTTGTGCTGATAAAGCGTCACAGTGACACCCGATCCGCCACAGCCTGATGGCTCGATAGGCGTTCAGTGTACGCCATCAGAAACCACAGCGCGCACCAGTGAGCGTAGGACGCCACTAGCTATCTGGGTGTGGGAGATGAAAGCGTTATCGCTTAACTTCAAAAGAACTCTTCACCTGACCTATGGTGTGGAACAGTCTGCTGTCGGAAATAGCTGGAGGATAAAAAAGCTAACAAAAAAACAAAAATCTGCTACCGGTAGCCCAAAACAAAAGAGTCCACCCTCCCCAACCCCCCCCCCCCCCCCCAAAAAAAAAAAAAGAAAAAAAAAAAAAGAAAAAAAAAAAGAAGAAGAAGAAAAAAAAGAAAAAGGGTGGGGGTGGGAAGAAAAGGAAAATAAAAAATAAAAAAGAGAACAACCACACACACGCACGCACGCACGCACGCACGCACGCACGCACGCACGCACGCACGCACGCACACACACACACACACACACACACACACACACTCACTCACTCACTCACTCACAAATAAACCTAAAAACAAAAACAAACAAGGACAAGATGAACACACAATGGAGTTAATTAGCGCTCGGAAGACGTCACACAAACACAACAACAAAGACATGGCTCGTTTACGTGAACTTTCACGTGGCGACAACAACAACAAAACAACAACAACACACCAACAAACATGGCCCATCTATATCTGCGGAGAGACGGATGACTCCAGATCCTTCTGATGTTTCTGTACTATATAGTGTGGTATCAGCGTTTAATATTTTGTTCACACTGCTAAATACAGCCCAGACTGGTGTCTTCAGACCGTGTCTCGGCGCTCTACTGAAGCAGTTCACACTGTTTCAAAATATGTAACTGTCCTCCGTCTTGGTCAGCCTACATCACCGGAAATACTGGACACTGTCATCCTCGGATTTAGCCGTGGCATCTTCTGAAATAGCCTCGCCTCATTCTCGTTTCTGTTAGTCCAAAACAAGAATGTGCATCTCATCGTCAACCAGACCAGTACTGGATCTCTTTCAGAGGCAACGCTAGAGAGAATTCTGAGAGACGAGGTGGAGCGCATATACGCTATCCTGAGCGTGAAATTATACCCTCCTAAAGTGATCAAACTGAACTCAGTTCAGCCTACAAGATAGTATCGGAGGTGAAGAATATCCGTTCCACGAAACAAAATATTGATCGGCGACTGAAGTGTCTATGGTTCGGGAAGTTATTGCAGACAAGTCTGGTCTGTTACGTCAGACTGTTAAGTGCTACACTTTCACAATACATTATTAATGCTAACTAGGATCTTGGGTGAATTGGCGATGTAGGTCCTGTTCTGTATTAACATTTCTCGTTGTAATACAGTGAGAACATTATAGCCATCTAATTCGCCAGTCGTTTGGCTTCATAGTTGCTGCATAAATCAATTGGCCGTCGTTTTTCTTCGTAGTTTACAACGAAGGAGTCTTTCTCACTTTCGGGTTAATTCATAGTATTGGAGGACCCGCTGGATTTTGGGAGGAATAGTGTAAACAAGTCAAAAGAGACTTTTTCCAGTTTCGATCGTCGCTTAACAGTCACACGGTTAATTCTCGTGGTTGGAGCTATATGGTCATCGGACTTTCAATAAAACGCCAAGTTGCTTGTTAAAGAATTCACGGTCGTCATAATAATATTTATAGTCAGCTAAGCGTACAAAGTGAATGTGCAATCAAATCACCGCTTTAGACTGGTCACCAGGTGTGGCCCATATATTAATGACACATGGCAACAGAGCATAAGACTGGTGGACTGGTGGAGTCCCAACAGTAACCATACAAATTAGTAATTGCGCACAGTTCACTCGTGACATGAAACATCGGTTGCAATCAAAAGAGACGATTACAACGCCGGAATAAGACTGGGATCATCGTGCATTCCACAAGTCAAGTCAGCACGTTACCACATAGCGGTAATTAGATCGAACACTTGAGGGACTGTACTCACAGGCGGCAAGGCTTGGTCCTCAGTGCGGATCCCACTGTTTGCATGTCCACGGGGTATCATTTCCTGCTGCAAGTGCGCTAGCATGGTCCACTCTGGAACTAAGTCTTGTGCCACTGGAAAGGATACACACACAAACCACCATCGTAGTACGAAAGATGATTTGGTGGGGGTGGGGGGTGGGGGTGGGTCGGTTAGAAGTTTTTACTGGATATTCAGAATTAAGAGATTCACTCGAAGACCACCACCGTTATAAGAATGATTTGGGGTGGGGTGGGTTAGGAGTTGGTACTGGGTACTGAGAATTAAGAGATTCACACAAAGACCACCACCGTAATACGAACGATGGCCTGGTGGAATGGGTGTAGGTCGATGAGAAGTTTTTACTAGATATTCAGAATTAAGAAATTCACACGAAGACCACCACCGTGATACTGTGGACGACTGGGCGGGGGGATGGGGGGTGGGGGTGGGGGGTGGGGGGAAGGCGCAGGTAGGAGTTGTTGCTGGCTATTCAGATGATGTTTTTCCTGTAACAAATAACGGGGTACATGCCTGCAGCAAATGAGGGACTGGAAGTCTACAGCGGGGACCGTGTTTTCATCTCGGACCTTGTCCAGGCATAGCCATGAACACGAATTGCAGTTTATCCCGTTTTGTTTGTTTGTTACTGTTGTTGTTTGTTTTGTTTGTGTGT
>OY757547.1:14322038-14324538 GCA_963584105.1 Alviniconcha strummeri
TTGGGGAAAGGGCAATTAACTTCTATCACTCAAAACAGATACGAGTGCGTCATGTAAGACATTCGTGTTCAGAAAGCGTCCATACGTACATGCCTGGATTCCTCTCACAGCGAAATAATTCAGCTCCCCTAGTTCTTTTACGAGTTTCGGTGTATGAGAGACGGAGTACTCAACAGTGAGTGGGTGTTTAACATTAATAGCGTGTGTTCATACCGATGGTTCTAGACAACCATGTTTGGTTTCTAAACAACCTGTTTGGTTTCCCAAGATGCGGATTTTTCAGACAATGGACGAGATCATAACTACTATGTTTCACTAGTGACTTGTCTGAACTGAATTGTCGTTTTAGTATTCCTCGCACATCGCCTGTGTCTGGAGGATCTCAAGGCAGGTGCGCGGTGAAGTGGCGTGACGATAAATGAGTGAAATGTTGTCCGCTGTGTAACCCTGGGTCCTTCGTCTCGCGAACATAATTATTCAGACATTTTGTTTTGCTGTTCGCATGTTTATGGCAGTTTAGGTACAGAAGTAACTGCAAGGTTGTGACGTGGCGGGCTAGGCCGGCATAGTCACAGTGACTGCGTTTTAAGAACTACAAGGTTGTGAAGTATTGCCGGTATACTTATTGTAACTGTTGAGTTAAAAAAACAATTTTTTTTAAAATCAAAGCTGGATGGTGATATGTTTGCAGTCGCTGTAGGAATGATGTAACGATTCTGGCGGCAGTTTGCTGAAATGTTGGTATCATACTGTCAGTTCTCATTGTTTTGGTGTTTTTGAAGGTATCTGAAACTGCTCGTCTTTTTTTTTCTTTCTCGTAAAATTGAAAACTGATTAAGTCAGCGCTTTGAAGATAGGTATTTGGCCACAACGAAACGACAACCTGTTATGATAACAGTAATAATAATGATAGACATTTATATAATGAAGTGTGAGTAGTTTTAGTTTATGCTTTATTTATACTTCTTCGTTGCAACTAAATGTTGAAGCAATATTGATTGATTGACTGAGCATGGCCTATTGTGAACAACGCATCACATTTTCTTTTCCGGCAAATGATTGACATTGGTATGGAAACATGCAGGCAAGACTTGAGACGCGTTTCCTTTGGCATTAATGATCAGAAGTTTTGTGACATTTACCTGTGAATTGATTCTGTTGAATAGACAACGCTCTGAAGCACTGTTTGCAACCGAGGCTGACATATAAGTTCTGAACCCCTTCTCTGCCAAAGCCGGTAAAATTTTCGCGCTGAAAGATACAGGGACGCGCCTGCAAACAGTATATTTTTCCGATCTTTTAACACGTCTACTTTCAATGCTATACGTTCTGATAAAAATCCTTTCACATGCCAGTGGGAAAACGAAGACCGAAAAGCTTAAAGGTTTAAAATTTCGCACTTTTATTGGTTGTTTTCAAGTAACATCATGGCAGTGAAGGGGTTAATACTGTTTAAAGAATCGCATCACTAAAAGCTAGGACATAAAAATGTGACACCTGTTTTGATGTACATATTTCTCCAGAAAACACACTTTAAAGTGTATATTTTACGTGGAGCGGGGATAGCTCAGTGGTTAGAGCGCCGGACTCGTGATCTAAAGGTCGCGGGTTCGAATCCCTGCAGGAGCGGCGGGAGAATTTTCTTCTCCAGGGTCAACTTTCTGTGCTGACTCTTATTTCGGTATCCGTTCCACCCCCGTGTTACCGCAGTAGCACGTAAAAGACCCCGGTCATTCTGTCAGAAGCGCAGGTGACAGGTTACAGCTAAACACGCATACACCTTAAGTATGTGGCTTTACATGAAGTGACCTGGTGCATAGTTGTATGGTGTACACAGAACGCGCCGAGATGGCAGCAGTTTCTTGTGGCATCAGCCATGCCAGCGCTGTAAGTACACCACTTCGGTGGATATAAAACAACAAAAAACGCGCTATAAAAAGCTATTCACTCATGTAGAATCACATGCGAGCGCACTGAGTCTACCCGAGAGCGGAGAATAGCGCTATATAAAAGCGATCAATAATAATAATAATAATAATATATTCAGAACGTAGAAAAGTCTTTTATAACCTTCTCATGAATGCAATATTCTCCGGAACACTTTGCTATCTATTTGTTACTTTAGTGCACACTATGCTATCGGATTGCTACCTTGGGGATGCCATTGTGTGATACGACACGCAGCTCACATTCAGATCACCTATTTGGTGTAATTCATGACTGGGTGTGGGTGTGGAGTCGGTGTCTGGTGACCAGAAGCGCGGTCCATTCTGCCATTCCCCTGCCAGTCTTACTACACCGGAATAAAGTGACAGGCTACTGTGAGTAATTCATCAGCCCTTCCTGTTCCAGCACCCGTCATCGCTTACCAACCAATACTAACAGATATACAGGAATATATAGACAGTGGCCAAAATCGGCGACTTTGAACAATGATCGATTCGGGCCAGTAGTGTCATATACTCACACAGACCTATAAAGTAAACGAATCTACTGCAAC
>OY757547.1:14329538-14332318 GCA_963584105.1 Alviniconcha strummeri
ATTTCAAATTTAAGGTCCAGATCTATCTATGGAATCAAAGATAATCATTATCTCCCGTAAAGAACGCACGCTGAAAATAATCAGCTTCAGCTAATTGCGCACAACGTAGAAATCGGGCAAAGTAAACACCCTCGGTTATGTAGCCAGTATCATTCACGGTAAGACCAACATTATTTTCCTTCTTGTTCATCTTTCTCTGAACAGTTACCTCGATCTTCTCTTACACTTATACGGGTTTGCCTGACTGAAGTCTTGCACTAGGGCAGGCAAAATTAATTACAAGCCCAGAGAGGTTGGAATCGATCCCACGTAGATACATTGAGAAAAGATCACCTTGCTTGTAGGGGCATTTGAATCGTTTGAAAAGAAGTGCTACAATGAGTTCCGATTTCAGGCCCGTGCGCTGTGCGTAATGCACGGAAAGGAAAGAGTGCCATATTATTTGCTTCTGGGGTTTCTTCTGCTTCTTTTTGTCCCCCCCCTTTTTTTTTTCTTCCAGGGAGAGTAGAACTTTAAAATTAAAGTTAATACCTCGAACGAAAAAACGGTGTTGCTGTGACGACGTCGTGTTTTGTTTAAATGTTTGTTTGTTTGTTTGTTTGTTTGTTTGTGTGTGTGTGTGTGTGTGTGTGTGTGTGTGTGTGTGTGTGTGTGTGTGTGTGTGTGTGTGTGTGTTTAGTCGTAACAATATGCGTGCGCGCACACAATTACCAGACACAGACGCACACATACGCACACACGCATACAGATAAACACACACACACACACACACACACACACACACACACACACACACACACACACACACACACAAACAAACAAACATAGACATATATTTGTTCCCGCATCACAGATGCACACACAGACTGCAGCTGGAAATGAGGAAAAACAACAACCATGGACTGCAGGGATTTCGGAAAACAGAAGCATACTCCTTCTCGTTTGCTGTTGGTGTTTTCTCCCAAGTCAACGACGTATACGATTCCGTGTGACACTCTGCGTCGATTAATAATAATAATAAAACAGGCATGGTTCTGTACAGCAATGAAACAATCGATCACCAACTATTCGTGAGATCGGTGCATGCTTGCGTTGATTAGTGACTTATTGCCTTTGAGAGAGGAGGAGGGAGACAAACAGACGGATAAGAGAGAGAGAGGGAGAGAGAGAGAGAGAGAGAGAGAGAGAGAGAGAGAGAGAGAGAGAGAGAAGAGAGAGAGAGAGAGAGAGAGAGAGAGAGAGGGAGAGAGGGAGAGAGAGAGAGAGAGAGAACTCTAACTCGAAAGCTTTATTTTACAAGGACTGTAGTTTAGGTTCAGTCAAAAACCGAAGTCCTTGCTAAGCTACTAATGAGTAAATATAAAATTACAGGGGCACCATTTATATACATATAGGCATGAATGAGTGAGTGACATTTTATACATGAGAATTACCAAACAAAACGTAGCGTGTTCACAGCGCAAGATGCACACATGTATGCATGTATACATCACTCAGTTATACATTATGAGCATACAAACAGCAAATAACGCAGTAGAACGTCTGATCAAATTATGAGACTAGTATTGGAAAAGAAAACAGAAGCAGTCAATGCTGATCTTATAAAGAACAGTAAACGAGAGGACGGACTGGGGGAGACAGACAGACAGACAGACAGTCAGGCAGGCAGGCAGGCAGGCAGGCAGGCAGGCAGCCAGACAGAGATAGACAGACAGACACAGAGAGAGGGAGGGAGGGAGAGAGAGAGAGAGAGAGAGAGAGAGAGAGAGAGAGGAGAGAGAGAGAGAGAGAGAGAGAGAGAGAGAGAGAGAGAGAGGAGAGAGTTTATAAACGGGAAAATGCTGTAACTCCCAATATATCATCGTCGCATATATAATTATTATGACTGCGCTAATTTTCTCCCTGGGTCCGCAGTTAGCAGTCGAACGAAACACCAGCGAATTGGTAGTAACTGCAACTAGATATATCCACACAATGCAACAGTCGTCTCTTGACAGCCATGAGAACATTGTTTTGGCGACTGAAACACTTGATTTGCCCGAATTATGTCATGCTATTAGTGTACAAATTATTTGGCACATGGAACGAGATATTAAACGTTAGATGGCATTGTGTGCTTGAAATGACGACGACAGCCATCGTAATGCATCTGTCCAGGACTGCGGCATTTTTGTGGAGGAAACGTTAAACACTTCGGGTTGGGGGGTGGGGGTGGGGGTGGGGGGCGCATGGAAAGGATGGGGGAGGGGGGGGAATTGTTTTCGATTCTTGTGACCATTTTCTTCCACCGGTCTGTCAAATCCCTCTTTGTCTCTGTCTTTCTGTCTTTGTTTCTCTGTCTCTGTCTCTGTGTCTCTCTGTCTCTTTGTCTCTGTCTCTGTCTGTCTGTCTGTCTGTCTGTCTATCTGTCTGTCTGTCTGTCTTTCTGTCTGTCTGTCTGTCTCTGTCTCTGTCTCTCTGTCTCTGTCTCTCTGTCTCTCTCTGTCTCTGTCTGTCTGTCTGTCTGTCTGTCTGTCTGTCTGTCTGTCTGTCTGTCTGTCTGTCTGTCTGTCTGTCTCTCTCTCTCTCTCTCTCTCTCTCTCTCTCTCTCTCTCTCCTCTCTCTCCTCTCTCTCTCTCTCTCTCCTCTCTCATGCGATTGTCAGCATTCGCGTTCTTCTTTTGGTGTTCGCATGCTTTTATTCATGAACACAAAACTGATGTGTCCTGACGCAAAGACCGCCAGAGGCTAATGTGTATTTCAGTAGACCGCAAACCATGTTTTCGCCAAACTCTTTCTTG
>OY757547.1:14332518-14342518 GCA_963584105.1 Alviniconcha strummeri
CAACAAATACTTGCGCAAACCCAAGCTGACTTTCTTTCTTCTTTGTTGTATGTGCACCAAAATGAATTTTCGTTTTCAGAAGCTGAAGTAACAAATCGGACACACTGAACTATAAAATAACGCATTGTGTGAACACAGTTTTTTATTTTCGGAGGATGGCGGGGCGAATTAGCAAACACTTGGCTTTTTTATTCTCTCTCTCTCTCTCTCTCTCTCTCTCTCTCTCTCTCTCTCTCTCTCTCTCTCTCTCCTCTCTCTCTCTCTCTCTCTCTCTCTCTCCTCTCTCTCTCTCTCTCTCTCTCTTTTGTAGTATAACAAGAACTGGCTGTTAGACAGGTCCAAATTGACCTAACGCTACTATCCTTGAGTATTAAAGTTTTCGGCTTCGAGTTCCCTGTCTGTCTGTGTGTCCTGTCTGTCTGTGTGTCTGTCTCTGTCTGTCTGTCGTGATATATACAGTGGCCTACGGATTTTATTTTTTTATTTTTTTACGTGTGTGTTCAGAAGCAGATGGGGTCCGGTGTTCTTTTCGACAGCGTTCAGGGTACTAAGCATTCAGTCCGCTGATTTTCACACCAGTCTGCCGGGGAAGAACCGGTTGAACTGGGGGATGGGGATAGCTCAGTGGTTAGAGCGCCGGACTCGTGACTGAAAGGTCCCGGGTTCAAATCCCTGCAGGAGCGGCGGGGAGAATTTTCTTCTCCAGGGTCGACTTTCTGTGCTGATTCTAATTTCGATATCCGTTCCACCCCCGTGTTACCGCAGTAGCACGTAAACGATCCCGGTCATTCTGCCAAAAGTGCAGGTGGCAGGTTACAGCTAAACACGCATACACCTTACGTATGTGGCTTTGTGTGAAGTGACATGGTGCATGGTTGTATGGTGTACGCAGAACTTGCGCGCGAGATTGCTGCAGTTTCATGTGGCACCAGCAGCCATGCCAGCGGCTGTAAGTACAACCACTTCGGTGGATATGCAAAAAAAAAACAAAACGCTATAAAGAGCTTGTCACTCATGTAGAACCACAGGCGAAACGCAGTGAGTCTGCTCAAGAGAGCGGAGAATAGCGCTATATAAGTGATCATCAATCAATCAATGAACAAGGGGGAGGGGATAGCTCAGTGGTTAGAGCGCCGGACTCGTGATTGAAAGGTCGCGGGTTCGAATCCCTGCTGGAACGGCGGGAGAATTTTCTTCTCCAGGGTCGACTTTCTGTGCTGACTCTTATTTTCGGTATCCGTTCCACCCCCCCGTGTTACCACAGTAGCACGTAAAAAATCCCGGTCATTCTGCCAAAAGTGCAGGTGGCAGGTTACAGCTAAACACGCATACACCTTACGTATGTGGCTTTTATTGAACCGTGCTTCGGCATTGGTCACAACTTGTCCCTAATATGTCAAATGACATCTGAGGACATTAAGCATCAACTCATCAATGAACAATGCTTCTGTGGACGTTAAGCACCATGTTTACTATCAGTGAACAGGCCTGGGGCTGAGAATCCTCGGCCTCTGCGGTCCGAAGAGATTACACAACGTTTTCATTTTCAGCTTCTCGAGGGTGTCCCAAGAGAACTCTGTTGTGCAAGGGGTCCTGGACGGGGATCCAAGCTTGTCGAAACGGATCCCCGCTGGACCCCTGAAGAGCAAGATTCTCTCGCGGTATTCTCTTGACGAGTTAATAAATATATTTATAAGAGAAAAGAAAAATGTTGCGTAATAATTTTCTTTAGTACGCCTTCCCCGTACAGTTGCACGTTCGATGTGAAAAGCTCCAGTTCTTGTTCAGTGGGCAATGTATACTTACTCTTTATGACCCTGACAGCAACCCCTGCTCCGTAATTTGAAGTGCTCACAAACCTCACAGATCGGAATTCGCAGGTCTTTTCGCAGTGATTTTCCCCTTTCAAACTTCAGAAGTTCGTCGGATAGATTTAGCCGGCAAATATATCACACTGAAAAGCAAAACCAAACCAAAATAAAACATGCAGGATCTCCAGTTAATCTGTTTACAAGTCGTGTAATGAATTTTTCTGAAACGTATTTATATTGACAAGAGACTGGACTCTGCAATCATCTGGAGTATCTCGCCAACCCGGCGCTGCTTGTGCCGTGCCTATAAATTATATGCGTGAGAATGAAAGAGGGGAGTCCAGTAGAATACAACTTGACGAATCTTTCTGACAAACAATAAGGCAAAAATGTTAGGAATGTTTCAAAGATGAAGCTCGAAGTTTACAGTGCTGTTTTGATTTCTGTCTCTGTCTGTCTGTCTGTCTGTCTGTCTGTCTGTCTCTGTCTCTGTTCTCTCTCTGTCTCTCTCTGTCTCTCTGTCTCTCTGTCTCTCTGTCTCTCTCTCTCTCTCTCTCTCTCTCTCTCTCTCTCTCTCTCTCTCTCTCTCTTCTCTCTCTCTCTCTCTCTCTCTCTCACTCCCTCTCTTCCCTCCCTCTCTCTCGCTCGCTCTCCCTGCTTCAAGAAAGCTAAACTTTGTTGTGCTGAGAGCCTTTGGGTGTGTCCACAATATTTCTTGTATTTGTGGCTATGTTTTATGTTTCCTTTTAGGCAAGTTTGATTCTTCATTTCAGTGAGTTCAGACTAACTGTCGACATTTTCTGCTTTTGTTGTGTTTGTTGCTTGCTTCTCGGCTATTTTCACTCTGTTGTTTTCCTAACAGGAATAATTCTTTTTGATGCAAGGGTTCTGACAAAAATTGACAATTTCACCCTTTGTATTGTTGTTCATAAAACTTCACCCCTTTTATTATTGTCAGTAAACCCTGCACCATCTACAAGAAACTTGACATTTTGACATTAGAAGGATTGGATAGTAGACCCGTTTTTTTTTATCACATCACTGCTTAGATGAGATTCGACTCCTGTCACGTCGTTTGTTCCCAGTAGTGATCAGCGGAGGTCGCTCCCGTTTTCAGGTTTTGTATAGGCTTGAAAAGCTTCTCCGACTGACTCCCTGCGGTTTTTCCGCAGGGAGTCGGTCGGAGGAGCTTTTCAAGCCTATACAAAACCTGAAACCTGTTGTGGCTGTCGTCGTTGTTTTTGCTGGTTTGGGTGACGGCAGCGTTCACTACCATGACAAAGATCATCACCGATGTATCTTATTGTGGTCATGTGGGACTTGCACGTAGGAATGTACGCTCAGTGGTGCATACCGATCCGTAATCTCACCGTACTACGTTACGCATGTAACTTGAAGGGATATTGCTTTGGGGATTGCCTGAGTAGGTTTTGACGTCCATCGGCCACTTCAGAAGCGAGACGTTAGGGTTCCTGTGATTGCATCATCCTCGACAGCGGATCTCCGACACGTCGGGCGCTCCTTTGTTATGAATCTCACACCGTGTGATTTCGCCTTATTGTGTCAGGACGAGAGTCGAAAACCCCAAGAAAAACAAAGACCCTTGGGGAAAAGCG
Organism: Alviniconcha strummeri; assembly: GCA_963584105.1. NCBI lineage: Eukaryota > Metazoa > Mollusca > Gastropoda > Provannidae > Alviniconcha > Alviniconcha strummeri. The sequence continues at coordinate 14,335,946 of OY757547.1, forward strand.
AGCGCATTGAGTCCTGATCGGTGGAGCGAAGAGTCTTGGAGCACAGTGACCGAAGACTAGCTGCATTCTTTTGCCGATGTCTTATTTCGTTCTCAAGCAAACTTAGGTTACAACCGAAGGATTGATTGCCTGTGTCTGAATGCCCTAAGATCTGTTGACGGTTTCACGAAACGAGAGCATAATGTTGGGAGATTTGGTACATTGGGTAGAGAGGTGGGCGGTGAAGGGGGAGGGGGGGGGGGGGGAGAGAGTGAGCCAGTTTCCCCCGATGTCTTATTTCGGACTCAGGCAAACTTAGGTTACAACCAAACGATTGAATAGCTGTTTGAATGCCTTTATTTGTACTGGCGGTTTCGCGAAAGAAAACATTTTGGGAGTGATGGGATATGTGGTAGAGAGGAGAGAGAGAGAGAGAGAGAGAGAGAGAGTCGATTTGGCCAGCGGCTAAAGCATTAGGCTGGTAAGCAAACAGAAGGACCTCGGTTCGATACCGTTTCGGTTCTCTATCACTTCAAACGCTGTGGTCTGCGGACACTGTCTTGCGACTTTGCCCGTCACTATTAATGAAGCATTAAAACGGCTCTCGTCGCTGCCCATGCCAATGCGATGACAGCGTAGGGTTTCGCCCCCTCCCCCCCCCCTCCCCCCCCCCCCCCCGTTCCCCCTCCTCCCATCACTTCCCACACCCGTAACTCTTCGGAGACAGCTCAGAGTTAAACAAGTTTAACCAAATATACGTAGAGAGATCGAGAGAGATAGAAAAGGGGAGAGAGAGAGACTCGACGGAAACGAAGAAAGGAAAAGAAATAAAAACTGGCAGATTAGAACACCTTGATCACAACCGTACACGTATTTAGTTATGATCCAATGTGTAATTAATGTCATATCGAGATCTATCACCTTCCCCCACCCCCACCCCCAGCATTGTCAATGGGCTAACAGTTTCATCCTCAGTGTCTGTTTGTTCTCTCTGTCAAAACAAAAATCGATAGCCAGCAGCTGAATGAAGACTTTGACTCGTCAGCACGAGAGTTTCGAAATTCGTTCTTTTCAGACGAGAGAAAAAATAAATGATAAGCTGCATAAGTTAACAGATAAACAATAGCAACCAAAAACAAAACAAAAACAAAAAACAAACAACGCAATAAACCAGTGCATGATTTACATTCTATGTCCATTATGATAGTGCTTGCGATTTCTTCATAATTAGCTAGTTTGTGCAACAAACGTTGAGCGCAGCAACAAGAAAGATGATACATAATTTTCGCATAAAGGTAACCAATGTGGCGAACCCACTTTCAAGACAGTAGGGGTAGCTCCAGGACTCGATGTATATGTCATCTTCTAAGCTGATGACCGGGTATAGACCTGAGGACTGCCTGGCACCAAGAATCGATGTATGCAGGAACCCTGGTCAGGGCAGCAATTTCCCTTTGAACTCTATTACACTCCGAACATACTAGCTGGTCACCAGAGGTTAGGCTAAATGTCTATTCTTTTAGGCGAGAGGAAACCTTAGCTGCGTCCTGTGTGGCACAGAATTGTCCAGTCAGACAGAAAGGAAGCGGTCGCTGTAATCGAGCCCGTGGAAGGTAACACGGTCACAGAAACCATAAGGGCCTTTTTGCTGAGAACCCAAAGCTGTCCAAGGTCCCTCTGAGAACCCAAGGCTGTCAAAGGTTGCTCCGAGAACCCAAAACTGTCAAGGTCCCTCTTAGAACACAAAGCTGCCAAAAGTTGCTATGAGAACACAAAGCTGCCAAAGGTCCCTCTTAGAACATAAAGCTGTCAAATATTGCTATGAGAACTCAAAGCTGTCAAAGGTGCCTCTTAGAACACAAAGCTGTCAAAGGTCCCTCTTAGAACAAAAAGCTGTCAACGTTTTCTATGAGGACACAAAACTGTCAAATGCCCCTATTAGAACACAAAATTGTCAAAGGTCCCTTTGAGAACACAAAGCTGACAAAGATCACTATGAGAAACCACAGCTGTCAAAAGTCCATACGAGAATACGAATCTACCAAAGGCCCCTCTGAAAACACAAAGCTATCAACAGTCACCATGAGAACCCAAAGCTGCCAGTGGTCCCTCTTTAGAGCTTGGAGTAGCTTAGAACATCCTTCACGAATGATATTGGTCTTCAACAGTAATATACGTGTTTCTTTTGTGATTTGACGAACTTTGTTTCGCCCTGATAAGTATTACCTTCCAGATCAAGTATTATGTGTGTTAAATATGAGGCAAGTCATTGCTGGAGGCACAATTCCCCGCTGTTTTTTGTACTAAGTGTATACAGTTCCACAAAACGATAGGGTGGGATGGGACTGGCTATAGCAATGTTCACGGCACGGGGCTGGCTATAGCAATGTTCACGGCACGGGGCTGGCTATAGCAATGTTCACGGCACGGGGCTGGCTATAGCAATGTTCACGGCACAGGGCTGGCTATAGCGATGTTCGCCGCATGGGGCTGGCTATAGCAATGTTCACAGGCACGGGGCTGGCTATAGCAATGTTCACGGCACGGGGCTGGCTATAGCAATGTTCACGGCACGGGGCAGGCTATAGTAATGCTCGCCGCATGGGGCAGGCTATAGTAATGCTCGCCGCATGGGGCAGGCTATAATAATGCTCGCCGCATGGGGCAGGCTATAGCAATGTTCGCCGCATGGGGCAGGCTATAGCAATGTTCACGGCACGGGGCTGGCTATAGCAATGCTCGCCGCATGGGGCAGGCTATAGTAATGCTCGCCGCATGGGGCAGGCTATAGTAATGCTCGACAAATATAATTATAGGACTGGCTATAGCAATGCTCGCAACATATAATTATGGGACTGGCTGTAGCAATGCTCGCAACATATAATTATGGGACTGGCTATACTAATGCTCGCAACATAATTATATGGGACTGGCTATGGCAGTGTTCTGAAGTCATCCGCACGTAAAATCCACGAGAAGTTCGAACGCGAAAGCGCAGTCGGGAAAGTGTGGAGTACAAATGCAACAGATACAGAGGCCTTCTGCACATGTAATAATTATAGTAGTGATTATTTTGCACGACCATAAATTATTATAAACCAGATAATTATATCTGCTCTATGCAAATGTGAGGGTAGTCAATGCTGTGTCTTTAACATAGACAGTCACCGTAACGGAGTCGCTCTTCTCCGAGGAGCCTGGAGCTCACTTTTACCTTCTTCTGTTGGTCTGTCAGGGTCTGTAATTGTCATTTGTTGCTCTCAGTCTCCGTCACGTTCTCACAAGTGAACAAAGTCAGTGTGTCGATTTCATTTAACGCTCGTATTGTCTAGGGCTGCTTGACTGGCTTTGCTATATTTGTGTCCTGACCTTTGTGTGACGGTGCATGGGATTTGCTGCAGTTCTGCACTGATTTGTATACTGTACAGGTCCTTGCCGTAATGGCTGCAATTCTGTACTGATTTGTATAATGTACAGTGCTTGGCGTAATGGCTGCAGTTCTGCACTGATTTGTACAATGTACAGTGCTTGCCGTAATGGCTGCAGTTCTGTACTGATTTGTATAATGTACAAGTACTGATTTGTATAACGCACAGGTGCTTGGCGTAATGGCTGCAGTTCTGTTCTGACTGCTGGGTGACTGCTTTGCTTTGCTGCAATTTTTGTGCAGACTTTTGTATGAACGACAACGCAGCTGGACAAAGTCGGAGGTTGGAGCCAGTCAAAACGAGATAGACCCCCTCCCCGCCCACCTCCTCCCCAGAGAGAGAGAGAGAGAGAATATTATAATAATAAGTTAAACAGAACGACAGTGCAGGTGGACAAAGTCAGAGGTTGGAGCCAGTCAGAGCGAGTAGAGAGATTTGTCATAATAATTAATAACAGCTCAGCCTCATCCCTTTCCGTTTCATTGACCTTTGGCTTTCTTCCTCGTCAGCTTCCCTTTTCCGGATTTTCCCCTTTACGTTTCTTCCTCGTCATCCCTTTTCCGGCTGTTCCCCCTTTACGTTTCTTTCTCGTCTTCCCTTTTCCGGCTTTTCCTCTTTACGTTTCTTTCTCGTCTTTCCTTTCCCCCCCCCCTCCACCCCTCCCCCCTCCCCCCACCCTCCCCCCCGGCGTTAATGCCTTCCTTTCTTTCATTTCCCATTTCTTTCTATGTCTTTTGTCTCTTTTGGGTGGGGTGGAAGGTCGTTTTTGCTGTAGTGGTTACTGCGGGAGGGGTGCGGGGGTGGGGGAGGAAGGGGTGGTTCTGCTTTCTTTCTCACGTTTTTGACAGTTTTGGACAATTATCCTCACCGGCAAGCGAAACAGAGCAAGTTGATCTTACCTGACAGCCGATTGTCGTTCTACTCACAACTCTATGTGTTAACAGAGAGAGAGAGAGAGAGAGAGAGAGTGTGTGTGTGTGTGTGTGTGTGTGTGTGTGTGTGTGTGTGTGTGTGTGTGTGTGTGTGTGTGTGTGTGTGTGTGTGTGCGTGTGTGTGTGTGTGTGTGTGTGAGAGAGAGAGAGAGAGAGAGCGAGAGAGAGAGAGCGAGAGAGAGAGAGTGTGTGTGTGTGTGTGTGTGTGTGTGTGTGTGTGTGTGAGAGAGAGAGAGAGAGAGAGAGAGAGAGAATGTGTGTGTGTGTGAGAGAGAGAGTGTGTGTGTGTGTGTGTGTGTGTGTGTGTGTGTGAGAGAGAGAGAGAGAGAGAGGGGGGGGGAGGAGGGGAAGAGAGTTGCCTTGCACCCGCGATGCGTAAAGTTAGAAAGGTGGTCAAAGGGAGAAAAATGTGTCAGGTAACTAACAGAAGTTAGGGTTACTTGCTGAATCCGAGTATATTTTTGTTTGTTTTTGTTTTAGTTTAGCTCCGTCCCTAATAAGCCTTATGGTTTCTGTGGACGTTAAGCACCATGTTGACTTACTTTAGTTTTCATTTTACGTCGAGCAGTAGGCACACAGCCGTACGACATCCTCGAGAAACCACGCACAGTGCCCGTTTTGTTCCGTATCCGTCAGTAGTTTGCAAACTTCGCTCCACGAAGCAACGTGCGCGCAAACCCGTTTACCGAGAAAGCTCCATACAGTCTGACTGCTGGCGCGGTCGCAAGCCACGTACAGCCCTTGTCAACCCTCCCGATCCATGAATACCTAGCCTCGCAGCTGGCGCGCGCCGTTTAAAACCCGATGCATCTTTTGGCAGTTGACAGAGGTCACTAGTCATGACTGTCGGGATTCGAAGCTGGGGAGTGTACGATGAGGTATGTGCGTTATGCAGTGGGGCGCGCTGATTTCTAACATTCATCTTCGTTTCCCGGGTTTTGTGAATCGTTGTGGAAGATCAGGTCGTGATTTCCTTCTTCTGTGCTGGGGGACGAACGCGGTGGTTTTCTCGCGCTTGTTTGCGTGCTGGAAGAAGACGGGAAAGTGCGTGAGATTCCGCTTTATCGGGCAACAGGTCGGCGTGCGTGGGTCTTCTGGTCGTATCGAACACCACTGGGCTGGGGTGATTGGATCCAGTCGAGGTTGAGATCAGATTTATCTGGGTGATGGAGGGATTAGCGTAGTGTACGACCATCGCCGCTCATGTTTGGGAAACCAACAAGTACAGCCCAAAAGTAAGGGAAGGTTTTCAGCACCGACACTTAAGTACAAGAAACAGTTGCGAGTTATTATTTATTTATTTTTAAAGAGGGATTCACAATCCAGTGCTTATCTACCAAGAGCTTGCTCGACGTGATCGGAATCTACATTCAGAGAAAAGATGTCGGTGGGGAGAGGCGGGGAAGGGTGGGGTGTGGGGAGGGAAGGCACGGGTTCGTTATTTCTTTACTTCCTTTTGGGAGATCGGTTTTGTGCAATAGCTCCCCGCTTCCTTTGTCAGGGTTAAGCCACAGCTATAGAAAAAGAACGTTCGCTCGGAAAACGTGTGTGTGTGTGTGTGTGTGTGTGTGTGTGTGTGTGTGTGTGTGTGTGTGTGTGTGTGTGTGTGTGTGTGTGTGTGTGTTTGTGTGTGTGTGTGTGTGTGTGTTCGTCCACCATAGGCCCTAACTCTAGACCCAGGTGACAACGCAGCGGGTCTATTGATCTGACGGATATGTCTGACCATTGGAGTCACGTGTGCGTCCATTAAAACCATAGGAGTAATAAAGTTACTCAGTTCAGACCTGAACTAGGCCTCTGTGCGGATTGATCTTACCGACAACTATCCGTGCAGTGTCAGTTTTCGAAGTTCGTGTCCGCACGGAGGCCTAAATAGGTTATTGGTTTCAACGTGGCACGTGTCTGTCTGATCAGTGTCAGCAAGTGGTACAACTGCACCATGATCAAGAGATGTTATTCACGTGGACCACAAGGACCAGAACAACATCGTCTAAGGAATACTATCAGATATTATCGACGTGATCAATGTGGTCGTCATTGAACAGTTGCTTGTTGTGGGGTGCATGGTAGTCGTTTCGATCGAATTGGTCGGGAGGTTGGGGATTTCAGCTCTGCAAAGCCAGCAGTATGCAGAATTACCCCAAATTTTACGACAACCGCAGTATTAAATACGATCTTCTGTTGAATGTCACTCTAATCCTTGATTTTACCGCGACAACCAACATCATCATCAT
>OY757547.1:14347518-14352896 GCA_963584105.1 Alviniconcha strummeri
CTATAAACTCTATAACCTGTTGTTGCAAGAGTGATGCTATTTGCTGTTCGAGCCTGGGTGTCTGTATCTCGCGATGAGACCTAATCCTTAATCTCATTGTGAGCTGTTATTGCCGTATCTTATTTATTTAGGGCCAGATTCTCCGTATGTCGTGATGGGACCGAATCCCTGCAAATACCTCATCGCATGATGAATTGTACTCCCCTCATCTCATGGTGTGCTGCAATAGCCTCATGGCATGACGTGTTGTATTACCCTTATTTCATGGTGAGCTGCAGCTGCCTCATAGCATGATAGTTATACTCCCCTCATCCCATAGGGAGCTGCAGTAGACTCATAGTATGGGTTGTACTTCCGTCATCCCCTGGTGAGCTGCAGTAGCCTCATAGCATGATGAGTTGTACTCGCCTCATCCCATAAGGAGCTGCAATTGCCTCATAGCTTGATGAGTTGTACTCCCCTCATCTCATGGTGAGCTGCAATTACCTCATTGCATGACGAGCTGTACTCCTTCATCGCACGATGATCTGCAAGTGCTCATCTTGTTGTAAAAAGCCCCAATCTCTTTATCTCGTGGTTCGACCAGCCCTTCACATCTCGTGGTGGTGGGCAACAACTTCCTCATTTCGCTTCGAGCCTTCACCTCCTCCTCTCTTGCCCTGACCGTATCCTCATTTCCCGTGGTGAGCAACGCCTTCTTCATTTCGCTTCGAGCTTTCATCTCTTTTCCTGACCAGTTCTGATCTTCACATCCCGTAGTTATTGAACATCTTCCTCATTTCGCTTCGAGCTTTCATCTCTTTTCCTGACCAGTTCTGATCTTCACATCCCGTAGTTATTGAACCTCTTCCTCATTTCGCTTCGAGCTTTCATCTCTTTTCCTGACCAGTTCTGATCTTCACATCCCGTAGTTATTGAACATCTTCCTCATTTCGCTTCGAGCTTTCATCTCATTTCCTGACCAGTTCTGATCTTCACATCCCGTAGTTATTGAACATCTTCCTCATTTCGCTTCGAACTTTCATCTCGATTCCTGACCAGTCCTGATCTTCACATCCCGTGGTTACTGAACAACACCTTCCTCGTTTCGCTTCGGGCTTTCATCTCGATTCCTGACCAGTCCTGATCTTCACATCCCGTGGTTACTGAACATCTTCCTCATTTCGCTTCGGGCTTTCATCTCATTTCCTGACCAGTCCTGATCTTCACATCCCGTGGTTACTGAAAACACCTTCCTCGTTTCGCTTCGAGCTTTCATCTCGATTCCTGACCAGTCCTGATCTTCACATCCCGTGGTTACTGAACAACACCTTCCTCATTTCGCTTCGAGCTTTCATCTCGATTCCTGCCCAGTCCTGATCCTTATATCCCGTGGTCAGCTGTATTTGCCTCATCTCCTTGTTAGCCTTGATCTCACCTGGTGCCTGCATAATCACTTCGTCTCGTGGTGAATCCTAATCTCTTCGTCTCACGGTCAGCTGCAATTGCCTAATCTCGTTGTGAGCCTTAATCTCATCTTCTGCCTGATCACATCATCTCGTGGTGAGTCCTGATCACTTCATCTCGTGGTGAGTCCTGATCACTTCACCACACGATGAGCTGTAATTGTTTTGTCTCATTGTGAGCCTAATTCTCATCTCTTGATGTGCCCTGATTACTTCATCGTACGGTGAGCACAAAGATGCTACAGCTGTGTAAAAACTCCATTGCAAGTCAGGCGATTTTTGACGTTATGTGAAGTCGGAGAGATGACACAGTTTTTCGACTTGTAAAGCCACTCTTATTTTCTTTTTCTTGATTTCTTTTTCTTACTTTCTTTCTTTCTTTCTTTCTTTCTTTCTTTCTATTTCAAGTGCGTCATGTGGCTGGTTTTGTTAATTGCAAAAGTGCATTAACATTATCGTCGAAGAAGAAGACGCAAGGCTCAGGTATCACAGAATATATTTATCTTAATCGTCTCTGTGGAAGAACTGCTATTTATGTATATTGTTTTTTTGTTTATTGATTACATTGAAGTTGGCATTTGGTGGTTTAGTGATGTTGTTTTTTCCCCACCGCCTTCTAACTTCCTCCCCCTCTCCCCCTGCCCCAGCCCCTTTCCCTCCATTTTTCTTCTTTTTCTTCTTAATGATACTAATAATAGAGCATTTCGTTTATGTGCTATTTATCTGATAGGAGCATATAGCCAATTAAAGCATTACAGGGAAGTAAACATAGTGAAACAAAAATCGCATATTGAGAAACAGGCCAATTGAAACACACACACACACACACACACACACACACACACACACACACACACACACACACACACACACGAACACACGAACACACACATACGTATTTTTATTCTCCGTTTGCAAGTGTTTCTATGTCCATATGATAATATATCCTTAAGCTGCACACTGTTGCTGGTGGCTGTGCCAGGGATGGTTGGGTGCGTGGTTAATTGGCTTTGTGATTTACGCCATTCTCACAGTAGGGGGTTACTGATGGTGCACGGAACAATTGATAACGACTTTGCAACGACCTTGCAATAATAAACTTGATGCATTGCATGCTGTTTCGCTCTCTGTCTCTCTGTCCGTTTTTCTCTCAGTCTCCCTGTCTCTGTCTCTGTCTCCCTGTCTCTGGCTCTCTGTCTGCCTGTCTGTCTCTGCTCGCTCTCTCGCTCTCTCTCTCTCTCTCTCTCGCTCTCTCTCTCTCTCTCTCTCTCTCTCTCTCTCTCTCTCTCTCTCTCTCTCTCTCTCTCTCTCTCTCTCTCTCTCTCTCTCTCTCTCTCTCTCCGTCTGTTTCTCTCTGTCTCTGTCTGTCTGTGTCTCTGTCTCTGTCGTTCTGTCTCTCCCTCTCCCCACAAACACCCAGTCATGGTGTAATGATCATTCCACGATTTTTTCGTTGTGGCATTTTCATCAGATTCTAAAGGCACAAAAACTTACTTCACTCACGCAATCAAGTTCGACTCTTGTTACTGAACTATAAATACCTTAAAAGTTCTCGTTCCCATGGTTAATGCGGCTGTTTAGTTCAGTCGTAACTTGTCGATCAGGTATTAAAGCAGTGAATATTGACCCTGGTGCATGGAGCTATCCTCGAAGGAAAACGACTTGAACTTTCCCTAGGAAGAACATACCCAGTGAGACATTGACGTATATAATTCATACCCAAAACAAAACAGAACCAAATATGGCAAGTTCTTCGGTATGTTTGTACCTTTCGGTTAACACCATCTGACGTTCTTCTGTGTGTGTATGTGTGTGTGTGTGTGTGTGTGTGTGTGTGTGTGTGTGTGTGTGGGTGTGTATACATGCGTACATGCGTGCGTGCGTGTGTGTGTGTGCGTGCGTGTGTGTGTGCGTGCGTGCGTGCGTGCGTGCGTGCGTGCGTGCGTGCGTGCGTGCGTGCGTGCGTGCGTGTGTGTGTGTGTGTGTGTGTGTGTGTGTGTGTGTGTGTGTGTGTGTGTGTGTGTTAAATCACGTCTGAATCAGTGACTATCGTCGACGAAATCCCCGTGTACATGTATGCATATCGTAATATCCATGTCACAATGCTGCGAAAACACATTCAAAACGTAAAGATGCAATCAGTGCTCCTCTTTCGAGGAAGCCTAACGCTTAGAACTCCCCTACACGCGAGTAAGACTCTTGCCTGCTTGTTATAAAATTACATGGACGTTTTTATTTCGAATCTGTACGGCCCGTCCATAACTCACAGCGACTCAACCCCCCCCTCCCCCCCCCCCCCCCCTCCCCCCCACGTGTGACAGGTGTAAGCCAAACGGCCAAACCAGGTTTGATTAATCTACCTATTACTATTTCATACCGCCGACAGATTTCATAGCAGCAGCGGAGTTGATCTCCGTATCTTAATTAAGCCCCATGATAGTGGGCCGTAGAAAGAAGGGACGTTGACACTCCGAAAATAGGTCAGGGTGGTGGGGAAAAAAGGTGCGTCCATGATTCTTCCTCCTACACTTTGTCAACTTTCTCGGGCTGATAACAAGGATGATTATATCGAGGATGATTATATCGGTGCTTATAAATATATACACTACTCGGCGAACTTTTACTCTGACACGTCCTTCAACTTCAAATATTGCCTCACATCTACAGAAACCGTAAGGCTTACTAAGGGCGGGGAGCCCAGGACGGCCACCTTGAGTTTAAAACAGCTCCTGAGCTCTGAAGTGTTACATTCTTGATGATGATGAGTTGATGCTTAATGTCCTCAGATGTCATTTGACATATTAGGGACAAGTTGTGACCAATGCCGAAGCACGGTTCAATAAAAGCCACATACGTAAGGTGTATGCGTGTTTAGCTGTAACCTGCCACCTGCACTTTTGGCAGAATGACCGGGATTTTTTACGTGCTACTGTGGTAACACGGGGGTGGAACGGATACCGAAATAAGAGTCAGCACAGAAAGTCGACCCTGGAGAAGAAAATTCTCCCGCCGTTCCAGCAGGGATTCGAACCCGCGACCTTTCAATCACGAGTCCGGTGCTCTAACCACTGAGCTATCCCCGCCCCCGGGGACATTCTTGACCACAGAACATGATAATTAAGTCTAATAGGATGTGAGATATTCTCTGGTGTTCTCGCCCACCTTTTTCACCCTTTTTTGACTCTTTTTTGACTTTTTTGACTCCTGGAATCCTGTGTGAACGCGTAACCGTAAAAGGGCCGGGGATTGTTTCGTGAAAACGAACTTGTGTTAATATCAACATCATGTATTTTGTCAGAATGAAGCTAACGGCTGTGGAGCCATTTTATGTGGAATTTTAGTAGAGAATTTATTTCTGTGCATATTCGTGGATTGTTATACGTCATTCTTAAACAGTTTCATCTTCTCTCGGTTCGTCCCTGTCGTCGTTCGTTTTTATCATCATCGTCATCACACCTCCACCCCCACCATAATTATCCATCACTATTGCTGTGATGTTATCATCATCCGTCATTGTTGCTATCACCATTATTGTCAACCTCGTTATCGTCACTATCACAACCACCACTGCAGCTATCATCATTGTCATCAACATTACCAACGTCATCATCACAACTGCGTAGCAAATATAAAGACTGTCATTTCATCTGTAGCTTACGGTTTACGCACTCTGTTGTTTGGAGAGACGTGGACTTTACAAGTTTATAGTTATGGGGTGAAATGAGTTTAAGATGAATCGATTATTAGTGGCAGAATGCTTTGCAGTTTCTTTCGTGTGAGGACTTGGTATTCCTTTCAGACCATTTCGAAAGCGGTTGTCTCTCCCCACCGTTCTTAGCGGCAAGGTGTATAAGGAGGCTTACCATAGGTTTGCTGTAAAACTGATCAGCCGTTTTAATGCAGTTTATTATGCAGAGTTTTATAAAGCGAGTC
>OY757547.1:14353096-14363160 GCA_963584105.1 Alviniconcha strummeri
CGAAAAAGAGTTTCGGAGAGAGTATAGGGTAGATTTTTTCCAGAGTAATGGCCGGTGCTTGATAAAAGAAGGCGCGTCGACCAGAAGACCTTTTTAGGTGAGCGGGTGGAAGACGAAGGAGTCGAGTATCGGCAGACGAATGGAGTTGGCGAGACGGAACATGCACCTGGACGAGATCAGATGAGATCAGGTGTACATGCATGCACGGTCGGTCCTCAGTCGCCTTGGCTCTGGCTGTACTTGTGGTACAACACACTGACACCAGCAGCAAGAACACCAAGGTTTTGGCTGTGTCACAACATACCAGCACCTCCAAGAACATGAAGACCTGGGCTGTGTCACAACACACTGAGACCAGCAGCGAGAACAGCACTACCTGCACCACCAAGGACATGAAGACTGGGTGGGCTGTGTCACAACTTACCGGCACCACCAAGGACATGAAGGCTAGTTGGGCTGTGTCATAACACACACTGACTTCAGCAAGAACACCAAGGGTAAATTAAGATGCAGTTATGTGCAGCATAGTTCCGTTGGGCGTATCTTCAGCCATGATAAATAAGCTCCTTGAATAACAGTATCCACTCTCCAGAAATGGAGATAAATCTTCTGAAGAGGACGTGTGGCTGGCCTTGCGACGGGGTAATAAACAATAAAAGGTCACATACGCAATCCTCTCACTGAAAGGAATGCATTTGTCAGTGTACAGTTGCATATGCAGGGTGATCCCCAGAGTGCTCAGCTTGGGAACTCCACAATTGCAACAAGGAATGAGTGAACACCTGCTGGTGAGGTTGAAAACATTTAATAGAAAAGATCTAGGGAAATGTACTCACCAGTGCGATGAAACACAAGAAAACAATAGTACACAAGCGCTTTCGACAGAAATTGTCCGCTTCGGACGTAAGAAGATAGACAGGGACCCCAAAGAAAAGAAAAAGAAGAAAGCAAAGAATAGGACAGACAAGGAGCTGATGTAAAACAAATTGTAAAAATATTGTTAAGAATGAATCAACATTCATTAGTTCTTAACATGTTTATACATCAGCTCCTTGTCTGTCATAGTAGTGTGACTGTGTCCTGTACTGTTTGCTCAGCACTACGATACATTCTTCCAGTCACCAAAACTAAATAACAAAACAGCTCACCCAAAAGCAGGTACGTATACTACATCTAATTTCTCACCGTTTAAGTGTTGTTTTATAGCTTGAAAAAGGTACTTACCCCGACAATTCACATGCCATGTTTTGTCATAATAAATAGCGTTCTTTTTAACCTTTCTATGTGCTTGGGTTTTGAACTACGATACAAGTCAACAAGAAAGTCGGGGTTATTCTTTATTATTTTTTCTTCAAATTGATGAGTTAAGTCGTTTTGTCACTTGTGAATGGTGCCGCCGACGATGGTGTGACAGCGTACTCCTTTGTAATGCGTGTGAATGCCCAGATGACTCACGCGCTCTTGCGCTTCATGATGACGTACGTTTTAATTTTGTCGCTCGTGTAAGAAGCTCTACGGCGCCAGAAGCGCCTGCAGCAGCAATAATGACAATGGCAGAACCTTGGTCACTGACCTCCTCCCTGTTCCTCCCCCTGTCCATCGCCAGAATTGCTTGTCAGTTTTTGAACTTGGCACCGTCCTCTCTCCTTCCTTTTCGTTTTCTTAGACATCGCATTGGTCAAAGGGGTAAGAAAGAATGAACGTCGTCTTCTTTGGCATCTTTCTCTTGCAGATCCATCCACTGTCAAACATTGTGACAATGCCAGAGAGGTTGTAGTTATTTGTGACTGTGTACAATCACGGGAGCGAGAGTGGCTAAACAAATCTTGGGGACTGTTAAAACGTCGTAGAGCTGTGCCAAAAATGCCCCCGCCTTTTAAGCTTCAGCATTTTTGTTTTTCCTCAAAACATCGCCTTTTTGGCCACACATCCGGTTGCTGGTCAACTGCCTTACTGTGAACTGCCTTACTGTAAACTGCCTTACTGTGAATTGCCTTACTGTGAACTGCCTTACTGTGAATTCCTTACTGTTAACCGGCTCCATCGTGTTCAACAAGCGGCGAAAACATGGCTCCACAAAATAAGACTCCACACTCGTAGCTGATCCAGTAGAGGGCTGTGTGTGTGTGTGTGTGTGTGTGTGTGTGTGTGTGTGTGTGTGTGTGTGTGTGTGTGTGTGTGTGTGTGTGTGTGTGTGTGTGTGTGTGTCTGTGTGTCTGTGTGTGTGTGAGTCTAACCGACCGGGCAGGCCTTGAAAAACACACACACAAAAACAAAACAAAAACACGATGGGCGAAAATGTGGAGTAAAGTTTTCAAACTAAGACACGCTTGGACTTTTGTTAAACTCTCTCTCTCTCTCTCTCTCTCTCTCTCTCTCTCTCTCTCTCTCTCTCTCTCTCTCTCTCTCTCTCTCTCTCTCTCTCTCTCTCTCTCTCTCGGTCGTATTACATACGTCATATATATATGACGTATGTGACGACGTCTTTATGTATGTAATATGACGTATTTTATCATTCGAGTCGTAAGAATCCAGCCGATCGGGCAGGCCTTGACAAAGCCTTCATGCGCGAAAATTTGGAATAAATGTTTTTTTATAAACCAGGACGTGCTTGGACTGTTGTTATAGTTCGAGAGAGAGATAGAGAACAACATACTTCCATCGGGCATCTGCGGTCTTTTTTCTCTTAAACTTTGCAAGTTGATGCAAATATTTTTATTTTTTTATTTTAACGAAACGAAATATTTATGGCACAAACTCAAAATATCACTCCAAATTCCATGGGGAGAAAAAATGTATCAAGCAATCCAGGAAATCATAACTCAAAGGAAAACTGCTCTGTCCAAATGCAAGTATACGTCCCCGACGGCTGCTTCAACTTAAACCATAAAAAAACCCGAGGTCACAAAGGCTTTCACACTTGACCGTGTGACGTCATGACATGTCTCTAAATGCATAATGGAGGTCCTCTCTGTCCGGTATACAGTAATGACAGCTAGATGCAAGAGATGTATTTTTTCCTTTCAATTCACCATATACGTATTTTTCCTTTTAATTCACGATCTATTTCCTGCACTTTAGATGAGAGTTGTATCGTAGACCATAGACGCTAGTGTTTAGCCTTGAATGCTTGTTATTGTGTCCTTTGTTCGCGCCGTCAGGAAAGCGTTACTATCAGCCATTTGTCGACATGTAACCAGAGACAGTAGCATGCATTTACTGCCTGTGATAAAACGAGAGAGAGAGAGGTTGAAAAGAGGATTGAATTTGTACAGGAAGCAAACCTCGAACATCGTAGAGCTTTTTCGCTGTCGTCGTAATTAGACCAACAGTGAGTTCCTTCTGACTCCGTTTGCTGTTTATACCCATGTACCGTCCACTGGCAGTCGTTTTACGTACAAGAATAACATGTAGAAGTCCAGGCCGCCTTCTTAAATTGAAAGAAAAAAACGCACTACGGACAGCTGTCGTTTTTGTTGCTGTTGTTTGTTTGTTTGTTTCTTGTGTGTGTGTGTGTGTGTGTGTGTGTGTGTGTGTGTGTGTGTGTGTGTGTGTGTGTGTGTGTGTGTGTGTGTGTGTGTGTGTGTGTGTGTGTGTGTGTGTGTGTGTGTGTGTGTGTGTGTGTGTGTGTGTATCAGCATTTACTTCATGACGAAAGGTGTAGATTGTCCAGGGACGCGTTCGTTTAGTTTTACGCCTTTGATTGTCACTGTCCAGTGTGGAAGGGAAAAGGACCGTTACAAAGGGACCAGGGGTAAGGGAAGGGCAGGGACAAGGGGTGGGTGGTGGAGGGTGTGTGTGGGGGGGTGGGGTGGGGGGGGATTGCCTTACGGAATTGCAAACAGTTGCTGGCTAGTGTACGAGAATCCTGTAGACTTAGTTCTTTGTCACCCGTAACCCCTTCACTGGCATGACGTCATTTGAAAACTACCAATAATGTTTATTATTAAAGTCTGAAATTTGAAAACCGTAAGCCTTTTTTTTTTTCTTCTTCTTTTTTTTTCCCCCTTTTTTTTTCGTACTGGCATGCGAAAGGATTTTCATCAAGATGCATAGCACTGAAAGTAGATGTGCTATAGGACCGGAACATATGCAGGCGCGTCCGTGCATTTTCAGCCCGGAAATTTTACAGGCTGGGGCAGTGAGGGGGTTAATGCCTTGCATGTTGTTGTATTCAGAACTTTTTTTACGTGGCGTTTCTCGCTGCATGATCGCTATTGGGCGATTCAGGCGGGGTTGTTAACTCCCTTGACTTTTGCCCGGCATCGCTTAAGTCCCTTGGCTGCTTTTACTTCCGGTGCGTACTTTCTTCACAATGGAAGGCGGTGACAGTGAATTTGCGAATTTTACACTGCCAACGTTAAAGGCATTTTTTGAGGCACGTAGTCATAATGTGTCTGGAAATAAGCAATAACTTGTTGCTCGTGCTTTGGGATGCCCAAAAACGCATTTTTTCTACGAACTCGCGATCTTCTGATCAGCCCCAAAACGACGCAAAGACACTTTTTGTTCACCCTCCATCACCTTTCCACGGTAATTTTTGCAACTGCAACAGTATTGGCATTTGTACTGCTTCGCAATTCTAATTTCAACTTCCACTGTTATACACAGCGTGAAGTAACGCCTACTCAGAAATCGGCCCGGAAGTGCGCTGCGACCTCTCGCGACTTCTTTCGCGAAAGATTACAAAGCGCACTCACTCTAGCAAACCAGCTTCGCTGAATCGCCCAATAGCTGCCACGTTTGGCCATGGATGAGTGAATGTAGCGGTGCTAGACTGAGTTGTTTCACGCTTTCTCGTTTTCTCGCTCAACCAAACCGAAAGACTCGTTCAACTCTTTGTTCAAAGCAACATTTTATTCGGTGTCATGGGTCAGGAAACGTGTGAAAAGCTGCACAGCGTTTTACGATGTAACAAATCAACGCGGCGTTATGTACGATCTTGTTATTATCAGCGTTTGCGGCAATGGTTATGAACTACGAACCTGTTGCAGGTAACTTCGGTTCTTGATGGCAATGGCGGTCTTTTGATTTGGGGGATTCGAAATTTAGGCTGAGTGTTGCTGGTCTTTTTTTCTGATTTTACTAACATCTACATATGCGGATAATCTTGAATGCACAGCTGTTCAGTTCTTCTGTTGCCCTTGGTTGGTCAGCTTGTCAGTTAAGTGTGTGTCGGTTTGTTGGTTCGAAATCCTCCTGCAATGGTTGCATGCCCGGAGCAATCAGGTCGGTTTGCATTGTACCGTATTGTTGTACGTTGTGTCGTATCGCTATATCATTTGCCAACAATTGAACTAGTTTTATTATCAACAGCTGAATCGTTTTCTTTCACCCTGTACTCCACCCCCACCCCCCCACAAAAACCGAGAAATTTCCTCATCAACGTGGGCGGACACTGACAGAGCGTGTCTCGAAAGCCCGTTCAGCTCCTCAATTTCCAAGACATGCTATATTCTGTTCCGCAGGGGCTATTTGTATCACGAGTTCTGGAATTAGACTGGGTTGTGCAATTCCCCGACATGCAATCAGAATAAGAGCTAAGTAGAAGTCTTCGGCAGATTGGAAGCTTGGTGCATGGCACGAAAGCCGCGAGAGAAAATAGAATCAATGAACAACTTAATATAATGATGATAGATTTATTGCGCCACATCTCGTAAGAGCGCAGAGCGCTTACAAAGACATAAGGATACACTCATTTCATCACACACACACACACACACACACACACACACACACACACACACACACACACACACACACACACACACACACACACACACACACACACACACTCACACACACACACACACACACACACACACACACACACACACACACACACACGCACGCACACGCACGCACGCACGCACGCACACACACACACACACATACACACACACACACACTACAAATACATGCGTTACTGGTGATTGATTGGTACACAACAACAACAACAACAACAAGCAACAAAAAACGACCGGTCAGTTTGTAGAGGAGAAGAGATGGGGTTTCAGGTTTAACTTAAGAGAGTGAAGACGAATGCCTGACAGAGACAGTTGAATTGCCCTGTGAGGGATGATTAAAGTTTTTTGACTTGAAGGGAGTTCCAGATCACGGGTCCAATGTATTGAAAGGATTTGTCCCCCAGGGCCCTCCTGGCCATCCTAGGAACACTTAAAGTTTATGTCTGTACAGAAAGAAGTGGTGCGAGCAGATGGAAGTTAAACCTCTTTGTTTCCGGAGTGTATAGCTACACGGAAATTTTGAATTCAACTTCTGTAACTGTGTCTCCTTGTGGTGTGCGCAGACTGGATAATGGTTGTCTGAGTCAGTGAGCATTGAAACAGGATTTGCTTCGCTGGTAATCCAATTCCGCACTGTTCGGAATGGGTTTGGGAGGACTGTTAAACAATCGCTTATTTTTGCCGCAGTCGTCTGCGTTTCTGCCTTAAAGGAACTAGCCTTCCCAGGCTAAACTCCTCGTGTGTTTGGAGCAGATTAAAAGAATTATTAACATGATCCGCAGTATATGTTTTGCGATTGAACATTTCGTTGATTTTATATCGATTTTATACGGTGATTTAAAAAAAGAAAAGAAATTGACACCATCACTAACACTAAGTCTTTTTTTCCGCGTTGTGCGCTCTACAACAGAAGTCTTTGGTGTCACGGATAGATCAGCAGGAACCTCTCAGTTTCAGTGACAGGGCAGGGAAAAAATTCATGTGGAATGCAATCATTTTTGCCACGGATGTTTTGTTTTGTTTTTGGCTTTGGCCGTGTGATGCTCTTTAAACGGAGTCATCCCTATAGTTTACGTTACTT
This sequence comes from Alviniconcha strummeri, assembly GCA_963584105.1. Classification (NCBI taxonomy): domain Eukaryota; kingdom Metazoa; phylum Mollusca; class Gastropoda; family Provannidae; genus Alviniconcha; species Alviniconcha strummeri. Next base: position 14,359,925 of record OY757547.1, read on the forward strand.
GTACTTCTGTTCTGTCAAGACAGAGGTCTGTTAGCAAGAAGTAGGCCTAATTCGTTGGTTTCAGCCAATTAGCAGCGAGGCCCGGATTCATTGTGGTTTAAATTCTTTTTCTGCGTACAATTCCTGACAGCCATCGTTCCGTGTCCTGTGGATTCCCGCTCGCTACAAAATGGTTGGGGACGAAGCTGCGGACAGGCCATCAAATGAGGGTCAACAACAGAGCAATTAGGACCCCAGCCAAGCCGCAAACAAAGAGGCGAATAGGATCACCAGGGCAGTGCTACATTGCTCTTGGCTGCATCAACATCTCCGGTACAGCAGAAGATTATAGATACCGTGGTCGTTCCAGACTGGAACAGGTCGTCATTTATTTTCATTTATTTTTCGGGGGGGGGGGGGGGGTTGCTTTTTTTTTTTTTTTTTTTTAGTTTTTGTTGTTGTTGCTTTTTAGTCTTCTTCCAAAAAGACAAAATGGACCAGGCAAGCTTGGCAAGTCAAACTGATACATTCCTGCAACTCCGGTATCACGATAGAAGAACAGCTGTGACTGTGTATTCCTCACATACACACACACACACACACACACACACGCACGCACGCACGCACGCACGCACGCACGCACGCACGCACGCACGCACGCACACACACTTACACACACACACACAAACACGCGCACACATAAACGCACGCACGCTCGCACGCATGCACAAACACACACACGCATACTCGCACACATGAGCAAACACACCACACACACACACGCACGCACGCACGCACGCACGCACGCACGGACACACACACACACACACACACACACACACACACACACACACACACACACATACACACAGGACTGTGCTGGTCAGCCCGCTAGGGCGCGTGATGTTGCTCAGGAAGTTCAGTGTTCGCAATCTGGAGGACACTCGAAGTGAAGCACTAGCCAGAGGGGACGACGGTATCCCGGAAGCTCTTCAACAATCCGGATGACTTTCAGCACACAGAAGCATTCGGTGAGGTTCCGAAGTGTCCATTTGAGTAGCGACCGAGGATGACAATAACCAGCAGTCAACTAATACTTCGTCTTCGACACCATTGCAACTGACCCACCTAATAAAAAGCTACCACAAAGGTGGAGATGAATTATCCCTAATAGGCCATCTCGCCTCCGTGGACGTTAAGCAACATGAAAGCAAAGGAGATGAATGAACTATATATATGGAAACCAAATTGGATGGCCGTCTCACCCAGAATTCCTGAGGAAAAAGCGACTTAACGAATCAGTAACTCTAGGCTAGGTGTGGCAGCTGGCTTTCCTTAGAAATATTAGCCCTGATATAACCCTATGTGGTTTACTGGCCTCAAAATGGCAGCTAACTAACTTAGATAAATTTTATTGACGTAATTTCGTCAGATAAAGATCGTAGTCTGGAAAAAGCAGTGTATACGAATACGATACTCAAATCAAGAAGCTCATCCACCACTACATAGGCCTATATGGATATGGTTATTAGCTGACGACTGCTATTTCCGTCTTGTTGGCCCCTGTTTATGTCATAGAAATGAAACTGACACTATAACGATTTTTTGTGCAAAATGAAACACTGTGCCGTAAATGGAACTGCAGCGAAGTACCTAATAATAATTATTGCCATATTGTTTTGACAGAGCATTCGTATTGCCGTCACTTCCGTCGCGAACTTGCGTATGCAGTGTAATTTGGGGAAAAGCATGTGTAATAAGAGCTTGCTCATTATTTCTGACACACTGAACGCCAAACAGGCATTACGCTTAACTACACAAGAGGCCCTGCTTTTGATGATGGCAATCAAACAACGAATACATGCATATTATGCCGAGATCAAGAAATGCAATGTCATAACTATAGCTGTTTTGCTATTATCTTTTGAAATTGTGCTTAACAAGCTGAATGTCAGCAGCAGCATAATTACTGACTGCACGTGGAGCTCGACTTCGACTCACAAAAAAGAGAGAGAGAGAGAGAGAGAGAGAGAGGAGAGAGAGAGAGAGAGAGAGAGAGAGAGAGAGAGAGAGAGAGAGAGAGAGAGAGAGAAAAGAAGAATGGGGAAACGCTGATGCAGATTTTCAGTGTTGCTTTACGTCCACCGAGACCATAAGGACTATTATGGTCGGGGAGCCCAGGACGGCCACCTCGACTTTCACACAGCTACTGAGCTCTGAGAGATAGAGAAATTAAGGTCTACTCTGATGACAACCCGGTATTAGCCAGGGTTCTGCTTTTAATCACAAGATTGGGTCTGGGTGCGGCGTAAGAGAGGATAGAAAGCAAACAGAATTGTGTTCTACTGTCTATCCTACTGGTACAATTCTGCTTTATTTTCCCACACACGCACGAACACACACACACACACACACACACACACACACACACACACACACACACACACACACACACACACACACACGCACACACGCACGCACGCACGCACGCACGCACGCACACACACACACACACACACACACACACACACACACACACACGAACACGAACACACACACATACACACGCACGCACGCACACACCGCGCGAGCCCCTAAGCACACAGGCATGCACGCACGTACGCTCACACAAAATTTGCACATTTAATGGCACACATTACCAGAACCAGCAATTAAGGATGAAATAAGATATACCTCCACCTTTGTGCTCCGCCGAAAGCTCCGCGATTCTCGCATAAAATCCGACCCGTACAGTAAAGTAAAGCGAATACAAATACCCTAATGGCGCTACAAAAGTTTGATTGATTCCCTGGCTGCCAATGTCAGCGTGTGTGTCAGTGTATTAGTTGTTCCCCACCTCAACCCCTGCATGACCTTGCCACTCATACAGAGCTTTAATTGCATTCAACTCTGTTACCCTGCCGTTGGCTGCGTCGTTGTTTACATTGTTTATAGTTCATTTCGCGTTCAGTCCAATTCATGGTGATATCTATGCAGTCGGAAAAGCCCGTACGCGTTCCACGTTGCCTCTGAAACGGTCCCAATGTTCAAACACAAAGAGGTTCAAAATAACGCTTATTTATTATGACACGGACACACAGTATGCAGATTACCACAGAACGACACTTAAACAACAGTTAAATGGTTAAAAACGATGAAAAATGAGAAAGAAACTTATCCTTTTTTGGTTGATCTGTTGTCGCATGTATTAACATTGTAGGCATGACAAAGATTGCGCACGCGCGCACAAATACTCA
>OY757547.1:14363360-14373360 GCA_963584105.1 Alviniconcha strummeri
TTCTTGCCGCTATACGTGACAGGATGTGGCCTTAATTGACCGCCTTCCCAGGTGTCTTGTCTCCACCAGCCAGTCCGGTGTTTTGTTTGTTTTCATTCTGTTTGGTTTTGTTGCTGGTGGTGGGTTTCATTTTTTTCCAGTTTCTTTTGTTTTGTTTTTGTTTCTGTGTGTGTGTGTGTGTGTGTGTGTGTGGTGTGTGTGTGTGTGTGTGTGTGTGTGTGTGTGTGTGTGTGTGTGTGTGTGTGTGTGTGTGTTTATAAATTTGGTTCTGATTTGCTTTGTTTGTTTATTTTCTTTTTCGTCTGTTTGGGTTTTGCTCATTGCAATTACTACCTCTGACCTGGTCCGGAAAAAAGAGTGGTAATGTCGGTTGGAAAGTAAGACACACTGACACCAGCAAAAGACCCAGGGTCTACACTCAAACGTTGTAATGCACTGCAGCACACCAGGTCTACGCTCAAACGTTGTAGTGCGCTGCAGCACACCAGGTCTACAGTCAAACGTTGTAATGCGTTGCAGCACACCAGGTCTACACTCAAACGTTATGTAATGCGCTGCAGCACACCAGGTCTACAGTCAAACGTTATGTAATGCGCTGCAGCACACCAGATCAACTCTCAAACGTTATGTAATGCGCTGCAGCACACCAGATCAACACTCAAACGTTATGTAATGCGCTGTAGCACACCAGATCAACACTCAAACGTTATGTAATGCGCTGCAGCACACCAGATCAACACTCAAACGTTATGTAATGCGCTGCAGCACACCAGATCAACACTCAAACGTTATGTAATGCGCTGCAGAACACCAGATCAACACTCAAACGTTATGTAATGCGCTGCAGCACACCAGATCAACACTCAAACGTTATGTAATGCGCTGCAGCACACCAGATCAACACTCAAACGTTATGTAATGCGCTGCAGCACACCAGATCAACACTCAAACGTTATGTAATGCGCTGCAGCACACCAGATCAACACTCAAACGTTATGTAATGCGCTGCAGCACACCGTAATGCGCTGCAGCACACCAGATCAACACTCAACGTTATGTAATGCGCTAGCGCTGCATAGTTGTTTTGGGACTATCTTCAGCCATGATACGCTCTTCACCTAACAGTGTCCACCCTCTTGAAAATGAGGTAAAGCCTCCGAAGACGGCGTGTGGCTGCCCATTTGGCGGGGTAATACAACAACCGGCCACACACGCAGTCCTTTCACAATATGGAATGCATTTGTCAGTGTGCAGTTGCATATGTTTGTGTGTGTGTGTGTGTGTGTGTGTGTGTGTGTGTGTGTGTGTGTGTGTGTGTGTGTGTGTGTGTGTGTGTGTGTGTGTGTGTAATTGTGTGTGTGTGTGTGTGTAATTATATGTGTGTGTATATAATTATATGTGTGTGTGTATAATTGTGTGTGTGTGTGTGTGTGTGTGTGTGTGTGTGTGTGTGTGTGTGTGTGTGTGTGTGTGTGTGTGTGTGTTTTGCACGGTTAAGGTACTCAGCTGCTGTTTCACGGATATATCATTTTAAAGTGCATCTCAGTTTACAAAGCACAAACTACTTCGACGAAAGCAATGCAAATCGTTTTGGCTCCACCTGCTCTCAAAACCACCCACTTTAATTTAAGAGGTCAAATCCTATTTCCCTGTGGTGCTCTTAATACACAGTCTTTGAAATGCATATCAAATTCAGAATACTCGAACTGGCGATGGTCATATGCACACACTTTAAATGTATATGAAATTCAAGCTGATCGATTGTATTTCCGTTAGTGTTATAATCCGTCAAAATACCAAACTAGCGCTTTGGTACTAGTCTTAACTTTTGTATTAAACGCAGGCTGAGTCTTTGTACTTTTGTTGGACAGGAATCGCTCGAATTACTTAAACCGGTACTTTATCACGCTTTTCACAGTTCGGGGGACAAAGCCTACTAATGGTCGTCGCCGGCCCTAACAGCTGCAGAATGTTTTATTTTTATCCAAGAATGTCGAAAGGGCCAAGCTTTAAATTGGCATCGCGCGACAGCTGCAGCCTTGGCTGAGACTTAACATCGGACTTCAGGTTCCCAACCACTCGGATTCATTCTTCATTCCTGACTTCGGTCGGCACAGCCAATGATCCTTTGATATCCAGAGAAACCGGATCCGGTTTATTAGGGACGGGCGGATGGGGGGTGGGGTACCCATGCAGAATTACTCGCTCTATCGTGCGCGCTGATTACCACCGAAACAACTGATATTAAGTAAGTGTGTAGACTTACGTGTGTAATTTGTTGTTGTTTTTACACACAGAGACATTACAGTGGTAACGACCTCGAACTTGCAAAGCAACTAGTGCTCTGTATCGTGTAGTTTCACCCGTTGTAGGGAACGAAACCACAAGGACGGTGTCCGCGGAAACAACTGTTAAGATCAACTCGAGCACAGAGAACATAAACCGATCTCTCTCTACGAGAACTCCTGCAGCTCCACCTCCCTGTTCACACAGCGCCAGAGCTCAGTTTCGGGTACAGTCTTCTTCTTCATTGTCGCTTTACGTCCACACAGACCGTACGGACTATTAGGGACGGGGAACCCAAGACGTCCACCTCGACTTTCTCACAGCTCCTGAGCTGTGACGGGTACAAGTTCGAGTTCAGTGTTGCTTTACGTCCACCGATACAATACGGACTATACGGGACAAGGAGACATGGGCGGCCACCTCGACTTTCTCACAGCCTCTGGGCTGTGACGGGTACAAGTTCGAGTTCAGTGTTGCTTTACGTCCACCGATACAATACGGACTATACGGGACAAGGAGACATGGGCGGCCACCTCGACTTTCTCACAGCTCCTCAGCTCTCACGGGTACGGAGTAAACACGGTGCTGAACGTCCACAGAAACCATAAGGCTTATTAGGGACGGGCGAACATATATACTGGGCGTTTTATAGTTCTGTGGACCGCTCTCTGACTGGCCAGCTAGCTAGGCAGGTTACAGCTCCAGCTGTCGCGAGGTTATTCACCCTGGCACACTGAAGGGTCACGGCGGCTGTTAATTCTCTCTTGTTGCTGGAGGCAGTCAAAATTAGTGTCCATTTGAGTGGTAAAGGCCGTAAAATTTGGTAACTGTGTGGCAATATTGGAAGAAAGGAAAAAAAAAAAGAAGATCCGAAATGCTGTTTAAACAGAGCACTCTTACGTTGAAAGTGTAGGCTGGATGCGTAAATAAGGTATTTTTTGTTTTGGGTTTTTAACTCGAACAGTGCCGAAGCCTGGATTTGCAGGATGCCACCACGGACAACGTGCACAGGATTCAGTTCCGCTCCCGCCCCCCCCCATCTCTCTCTCTCTCTCTCTCTCTCTCTCTCTCTCTCTCTCTCTCTCTCTCTCTCTCTCTCTCCTCTCTCTCTCTCTCTCACTCTCTCTTCTCTCTCTCTCTCTCTCTCTCTCTCTCTCTCTCTCTCGCGAGCGCGCACACTCACGCACACACACAAACACTGTGCGCGCGCGCTCACTCACACACACACACACACACACACACACACACACACACAGGCACACACACACACAGAGGTACAGGCACACACATGCGAGCGTGCACACACACACTTTAGTGCTATAGGGTCACCTATTTTCTGGGTTGCACTGAATAATCGATGTGGGGCACCTTCAGTTATTTTCTACTCTCTGTGTGAAAGAAAACAGTCAAGTGAATTTTCTCTAAGCATGCATGAGAATCACAGCCAGACTACTTCATTTATTTCAGTTACTGACTTTACTGTCACTATATATTTAGGTACTTTCGCACCAAAAACAAATCACCTTTGAATCTACATCATACACTGATTACACACGGTAAAGCTGGTGGTGTCTGAGTGTGTACACAATCCATTACTGCATCACAGCATCGACTGACACTACAGTACAGAGCCAGCTTCCAATGCCAGTGGTTCACTCCCCTACTTACTCATTCATTCACTCGCGCACTCATACAGCTACGTGTAGTATTTAAGAATTAGAAATGATTACAGTCTGGCTTTTTGATAGATCGAATAAACACCCCGCACACGATCCCAATCCTGTTGAGTTAGATCTTATTCACTGTTGAACGTTAAAACTGCCGAAGGGAAAACGGACTTTTAAAATGATTAGTTCTGGCTTGTCCAGAGGGTAATCTTGCACTTCGTTTAATTTGGCCGCTATCGAATTCAAGGTAAACACTTTGTGTGGAATCCATTAAAATAATTACAGGTTATTTTGCAGTCGCCGAAAGGAAATCTTACTAATGCACTAGCTACAACTGACAACAATCTGACCCCAGCTCAAACCCTTTTCTTAACTTACAACTCTTTTCGGTTTAGAGAGCATGGACCTCTACCTCCTTATTAAAAAGAAGGGGAAAAAAGCTCGACGAAAGAGCATTGCTGACACCAAAAGAGCTGATCTTTCCTAAACAGTACCTTTCTCTGTTTGCTTTATTGTTACTGAATCTACCGGTAGTGATTTCATTTCAGCTAAGGATATTGTCAAACGCTGTAGGTTCAAATAATTATATCCATGTCTGTACAAATATGTTCATATCTGTATAGGCTCTGTCAGCCTTTATTCCATTTAACCCGAAGAGCTTGATGAACATCTCCACATCATCTAAAATCAACACACATCTGGGTGGAGTTGTGTTTTTTTTTTCTTCTTTATCCCCCCCCCCCCCCCCCCTTTCCGCTGACATCTGTAAATGTTCATATTTATCATTACGTCGATAAAGATAATTACTTATTTATTCACTGTATAGACATTCTTCAGCCTTCTCTACGTTCCCGTTATTTCTGAGTCGTCAGCCAGTGGAATAAATTGACATCAGCCATCAGAATGTCCACTGTAAGCGGTATATAGTGTGAAAAAGGGGATAAAGCAAGGCATCCTGTATATCGTCACTTTAATGGAACAAACTGAGCTTGAATTGCCGCCATGGAAGTTGGTACGACCCCGTAAGTGTGACAGCAGGTATTTCATATTTCATCAAATCCAACTGCTTTGGGTTTTCTGCTGCCGCTGTCGTATTGATGTTCTTGTTCTGTTGTCTGGCTTTTAAAAGTGAAATTGAGCAAAACGAGTCAAATAAATATCAGATTCAGCGGTTAGAGCCACGCCAGAACGACAAATGGAGAAGAAATCGATATAATAAATCAGTGACAGGGTGTCTCGCACCAACCAGAGACCATTCTAAACTGTTTGTGCTTCACAAATAAATCAAGCGTTCAGAGTCCTATTAACGCCAAGTCGTCCCAGGCAGGAAATTACAGTCACTGTTCGATTCGTGTGGCTGTAATGGTTACAGAATCGCGCTCGGCGTTATGATGTTAAAAATATTCACATAATACACATCGAGAGAATTTGGAGAACAAAAACACATCCGTTCTGGTGCGGGTGTTTTACACAAGTATAATGGAATAATGGGTCGGATCATTCCACATCCACCCCCACATACCCCCTGGGTTTTTTCACAGAAAGAGAGAGGGTGGTGCGTGGGGTGGCTGTAAGGGGGGGTGGGGTGGGGGTGGAAGCAGTTAATTTCAACTGGAATTACAATGTATGCTAGTTGTATAACTACGTATTTATGGTACTGTGGAACAAAACATACAAAATCACAAAGCACAGTATCTGTTTCACCCAGTTATTAACTGTTACTCTGTATTATCAAATGGGTTTGAACTGTATCGTTTTTGACTTGTTCTCTTACATGAGTAATTTGTTATGCAGTTTAAAAAAAAAAAAGTAGTTATGGTCATAATTGCGGCGTTTAGCAACTTGGTTGGTTGGTTGTTTTTAACGTTGTTTCATCGTCGGCCTCCGTGTGGTGAAATACAACTCGTTCCAGCGTTGCTTTTGTTCTGTCGTCGTTTGTTTTTGATGAGCGGTGTTTATCTTGTGTGAAACGGTGAGGCCTGTGAGGTGAGCCTTGTGAGCCACAGTGGCAACCATAGCGCTATACTCTGCTTTCGAGCAGACACACTGTGCTTTAGTCGTATGTGTCTCTGAACGAGTGACTGTCGCTTTACACAGCGCGTTTTTGTTTTGTTTTGTTTTTTAATATTCCCTCAAAGTACGTGGTTAGAGTGCTATTTGGTTGTTACATTGCTGGTGCCACATGGAAACTTTTGTTGCGACAAGCGTACTTTTGTCGCGACAAAAGACTTGTTTTGTCGCGACAAACACGTGTTTGTCGCGACAAAACATGTCTTTTGTCGCGACAAAAATTATACTTGTGGCAGCTTCCGCCAATGATACTAACGTTGTGACAGTGAATTAGACAAACTTACGATGTATATAATCTGGTTAAAACAATTCTGAGTGTGTGATTCGTCCTGAGGTTACCTTAGGCGGTTGACGGGGCTTTAAAATCCGAGGACTAACTAACTATGACTTGTCACGGGTCCGCTGAGCTTGCGCTCCGTGGCGATACTTTAGCTTGCGGAACAAACAGCTGCGGCCGCTCTCGTTTCTTTGCTCGTCCGATATTGTCGATGTCTTGGTTGGCTACAGCTGCTTCGGTGATTCGAAGCTTAGGATGGACCACGTTCAACAGAAGGGAACAAAGATCCATGTTTAAGTATGCCAGATAAAAACAGTTTGCAGCGACGTCCGTGGTTAAGTAAAACAAATGAGTCCCATGCTATTCTTATGTATTCCCTTGGTTGTAAATGAGAGTAAAACGTCTTCTTCTTCTCCTTCTTCTTCTTCTTCTTCTTCTTCTTCTTCTTCTTCTTCTTCTTCTTCTTCTTCTTCTTCTTCTTCTTCTTCTTCTTTTTCTTCTTCTTCTTCTTCTTCTTCTTCTTCTTCTTCTTCTTCTTTTGAAACGCATAAACTTGTTTTATTGACAGCTCCTTTGTTCTTGAGAGAAAATTCGAATGGCTCGATAAATCCTCCGCTGAAGTAGCAAAGTGAGTTAAAACCACGCTTTCGCTGCACATTCATCATCATGACTGCCGACTGCAAGCGCTAGTTTATCACTGGGAACCACCGCTCCGTCCAAGTTAAGTTTTGGCAGAACGATAGCGGAGCGCATGTACGCTATACAGACAGAATAACCAAGAAAACTGTATTCATTAGTTTAATTCTTCAAATCCGGCTATTGACCAGTATGGATCTATGTTTTATTAAACAGTTTTGCTCTATATGGCCTGGGTGATGGTGGGAGGGTGGGGGGGGGGTGAGTAAATTCAGAAAGGGTGCACTTGCCTGTTTCGTTCCATCCCCCACCCCACACCACCCCCGCCTACACTCAACCTGTCCATGTTACAAAAACGGAGAGGATGCGATGAATCGTTGTATTTCCATATATCCCACAGAACATTGCTCTTCTGTCACATACATCTCCCGATGGAAATGTTTCATCACAAAAACTAAAACAAAAAACAACAACAAAACTGACAAGTAACTGTGATTCTCTCTTCGATGACAAATCATACCTCTCCCTCTCTCTCTCTCTCTCTCTCTCTCTCTCTCTCTCTCTCTCTCTCTCTCTCTCTCTCTCTCTCTCTCCCTCCTCTCTCTCTCTCTCTCTCTCTCTCTCTCTCTCTCTCTCTCTCTCTCTCTCTCTCTCTCTCTCTCTCTCTCTCTCATGATTATTTTTTGCTCTTTGCCCGACAATTTTAGTCGTCTTTAAGACAAGCCTCTTCCATTTTCCCGGTTCTGTTTCCTTATCTCTTTTTGTGAAGCTGGAAGTTGGTAGATGGACCCTAGATCCTAAGGGAAATTTCACACATTGTCGCCCCACGGTGAGGCATGATTCTCCAGAGGGGCATCTACGACCCGTCACTGCTTCATCAGCAAACGATGAGATATTGTAAGTGAGTCCGGCACGCATGCGCCGTTTGTATTGTAGACCAATCAGCGATGAGCAACTCTCTGGCGATCTTCTGCTTGACCCGTGGGTCATCAAAGAGGGAAGTTTATGGGGTTGGGATTCTGAGGCCGATCATCATCCATTTAGCACACATAGCGGCCTTCTGTGACCGGCGGTCCTCGATAACGCCATCTGTGGTTTTTCTCCGCAGCAAATGGGGAGAGAGATGGGATGGAAGACCGAAACTATTGAACAGCCAACAGCAATATAGCCGCTCTGGGATATGTTAGGGAATACCACGTAGATGTCGGAATGGTGTTCTCCCTGCTGCAGTTATTGACGAAGTTTATCGCCGCGTCTGCCGGGGTGTGTGGTGGAAAGAGCGAGGCCGTTTTCTTTTCTTTTTTTCTTTCTTTTCTTCTTTCTTTTCTTCTTTCTTTCTTTTCTTCTTTCTTTTCCCGTCGCTTCTTTATTTTGCTTTCGTTCCTTTTATTTATATATTTGTATGTCTTTCTCTTCGTTTTCTTTACCTGTAATTCCTTGTCCTCTTCTGTTACACAGACTCTTGGCAATGGCCCAGAGTTATGTCAGTGTTATACAATTATGCACTCGGGGTAGGGTTCCTTACCCTCTCCTGCATAGTAGACTGTTAACAGTAACCCACAGTTAAGCCAGTGTTTCATGTGCACTCGAGGTAGAATCTGCATAGCAGACTGTTACCAGTGACCCACAGTTAAGTCAGTGTTTTATAGTTAAGCGCTCGGAGTAGAGTTCTTTACCCTCTCCTGCATAGTAGACTGTTAACAGTGACCCACTGTTAATTAAGTCAGTGTTGTATATGCACTCGAGCTGGAGTTCCTTTCCCACTCCTGTATAATAAACTGTTAACAGTGCCCTACAATGTTTAAATGCACGACTAAAGTTCCTTACACTCTCGTGCGTAACACATTTCGCAGTGGCCCACAGTCAGTTAAATCGATGTTTTCTGACAGGAGCCGTCGGATCACTCCCCTACGACAGCCAATTCTTCAACGGCCGCCAGCTTATTAAATCACATACTCAGCATGCTCCCACAGGAGTCCGGCCCGCGCACTGTACTGTCTTGTGACTGGAATCTGGGGTTCAACTGTGACAACGTCCTATACTTTGATTAACTTACACTCACCCCAAAATTGAGTGGGAAGTTCTCAAACGTTATGACTGACGAACTCTGATCGAGACTCAAAATCCCGAGGTGGGGTACAGCGCATGCAGAAATTATCCTTTCTAGTTCATGTAACTTTATTTTTCAGACTCCACTTTAAACACTGAGTAGCACTTGTGTCCCAAACAGTGGATCACACTTGCGCTTATGATTTGTTTAATCGTCTCGGCTCGCGCAGATCGTTTCGAAACGGTCGAAGAGATTTTAACAGAGCTTTGAAGAAGTGTGATCTGTTTCTGTCTAGGACATTGCTGGCTTTTTAAACTTATGTTTGTCTTGTGTTGTTGTTGTTGTTGTTGTTTGTGTGTGTGTGTGTGTGTGTGTGTGTGTGTGTGTGTGTGTGTGTGTGTGTGTGTGTGTGTGTGTGTGTGTGTGTGTGTGTGTGTGTGTGTGTGTGTGTGTGTGTGTGTTACATTTGTGTGTGATATTTCGACATTACTGTAATTCTCCTTGATAAAAAGTATAGTTATATATACGAACATTGTTGCCTACGTGTTAAACTTAAGTCTCCAGTAACCTCTGGGTAAGCAGGTAACTTGACGTTTTACGCCCAGCCAGCCAGTGCGGTTATATCAGGACGAACAACCTGTGGGTATACTCATAAAGAAGACGAAGAAGAAGACGAGAGTTGTTTTCGCTCCAGTTTAACGCGTCAGAGGCTCTGTTTCGCAAGGTCCTCCGTTGTGGTCTAGCCGTCCCTGTGTCTTTGCCCGCTGGATGCTCCAGAGTTAAGTTTATTCATTACTTGCTGGCTCGTGCGCTGATAGTGGTCCCCGCCACCGCCACGACCTGACAGATTCGATACGCTACTCGCTCTTCCCTCAGTGGAGTGGATGACGGTATGTCTGATTAAAACTCTGAGGCTGTCCTCCCGTCTTCCTTTCTTCTTTTGTGTCCTGTTCTGCTTCTCTTGTGGTTGCGTGGCTGGACTTCGCATACACATACTTTGTCTGTCACTGATCT
>OY757547.1:14378360-14381417 GCA_963584105.1 Alviniconcha strummeri
TGGTCTATGGTTTATGTTTCTATAGGCAGTCGTTTACCGCCCTGTGGTGTATGCTTCTGAGACCCAGTCTTCTGTGGTCTATGGTTTATTGCGGCCACGGGCTTGTCTTCTGTGGCATATGGTTTTCTTCGCTTTTATGGTCTAATCTTCTATGACCTGTTGTTTATTCTTCTCCATTGCTTAATTTTCTTTTGCCTGTGATTTATGCTGCCATGGCGTGATCTTCTGTAGCCTGTTGTTTATGATTCCATGGCTTAATCTTCTCTTGGCTATGATTTTGGTTTCTATGGCCTAATCTGTTGTGGCCTGTTGTTTATGCTTCCATGGTATGATCTTTTCTTGCCTATGGCTTTTGCTTCTATGGCCTACCTAATCTTCTTTCGTGTCTGCCCGAGTGGCCGGTTCTGCGATGGTCGGTGGTTTATATGCTCATGGGGACTGTGTTCGTAAACCCTGTTTCGTACTGCTCCTTGTGAACCGATGGACTCTTGTAACACTGTCCGTACCTCTCTGGCTTATAGGCACGAGACCGGTTTTCTGTTTTAGGGTTGTTTCATTAGCTCGACACTGGCTCCGAAGACCGCCATTGATCGCCAGCAGATGAGAGGATTAGCAAGGAGAAGCGCTCGGCAAATGCCCTTTAAAGGTAACAGAAATGGTCATCGTCATCGTCAATCAGACGAACAGTGGAATTGTTTCAAAGGCCCACTGTGGTGACACTTCTGAGAGACGGAACGAGTGCATATGGGCTTTTCCGAACGAACACATACCAACCACACTGAAGTGAACTGAACTCCAAACACTGGCGGGGATCCAAATCCCAGGAGGTGGTGTAGAAGGGCAGCCTGTATAAATAATGCCATACTGTCACCACCAGAATGATTCCGCATTAAGACGGGCAACGGTGTCACCCCCGTTAGCTCTTTTAACTAATGCGGAGATCGAGGGCAAGGTTATAGACTCTGTCCATAAAACAAACCACGACTTCGATTACGAGAGCGGCCGAAAACCTGACGCCAATTTATCAAAGCTGTATCTACTGACTCTTGTGGGCACCGACCGACTACCGGAACTGACGGAATCCTGCATAACGGTCCAGTTTCCAGATCAAAATCAACATCGTCATTGTCATCATCATCATCGTCATCATCGCAAGAATAATAGTAGCTTCTATTTTAATAACACTAACTGATTTGCAATCACATCTTCATCGTCGTCGTCATTATACCTTTGTCACTCAAGGCAGCTCGCAGGGAACTTTCGTCGTTGTCATCATGATCATCATCTTGTAATAACCATTATAGCCTCTGTTTTAATAACACTGATTTGCTGTCCTCAACGTCATCGTCGTCGTCATTACCGTTACCACCCAAGGCAGCAGACAGGGGACTTTTTTCACTGTCATCATTATCATCATCATTGTAATGACCTCATCATTATAGCCTCTATCTTACTAACTCTGAGTTGCTATCCACAACGTCATTGTCGTCGTCATTACCGTTGCCACTCAAGGCAGCAGGCAGGGGACTTTCGTCATTGTCATCATCATGTAATGACAGTTATAGCCTCTATTTTAATGACACTGATTTGCAATCCACGACATCATCGTCGCCGTCATTACCGTTACCACTCAAGGCAGCAGACAGGGGACTTTCGTCATTGTCATCATTATCATCATCATTGTGATGGACCTCATCATTATAGCCTCTATTTTAATGACACTGATTTGCTATCTACAACGTCATTGTCGCCGTCATTGCCGTTACCACTCAAGGCAGCAGACAGGGGCCTTTGTAAAAGATCGCATTCCCTGGCCTGACCTTGCAAGCAAGATTTCCCGCGAGGGGGTTGATGAACAGTAGGAGAAAAAGCCACAGAGGGTTTGCATGTGTTTGTGAGCTGCGTTCCAATAAGCGCTATAGACGTAGGGCCAGCAGATCGCGGCAGCCTATACCAGCCTGGCGCGTGTCAGACGACTGTGCTGTTTTGCCTAATTGCTTGCAAATTTGATGTCCTGCCTTGTGTCTCGGTGCATATGCTGCATACTCTCCCGCCCTGACTTGGGATGTATATCGGCATTTAATTGCGTCGCTCGACGTGCGTTAAAGGCCTTTTTTCTGGGCACCTGTCAAATTTGCATTTTTGTTTTCGACATGTTTTTGTTTTTCGACTCTCTCTCTCTCTCTCTCTCCCCCTCTCTCTCTCTCTCTCTCTCTCTCTCTCTTCTCTCTCTCTCCTCTCTCTCTCTCTCCTCTCTCTCTCTCTCTCTCTCTCTCTCTCTCTCTCTCTCTCTCTCTCTCTCTCTCTCTCCCCCCCCCCCCCCCCTCCTGGCTGTGAGCAGATTGAGCTGAATCTGAACAACGCGCAAGCTGGAACTGACAGTCGTGCCAGCGGATGATAAAGATATACGACGTGTGTGCCATGCAAATGATATCAGTGTTTTTATGCCGAATTAAATGCTAGACGACTGGTGGACAAAAATGCTTCTAAGAGCTCAATCGGCCTCCAAAGAACCGGATGGTGTCAATCATGACTCACGTTTGAGCATTGTCAGAGACAACACTCGGTAAATTCTCACAGACGGCGTGGAGTGTGCACATCTTTCCCCGCGCGCTTAGATATAATTTTGATCAGAACTGAACAAGAACAGTAATTTATGGCTTGCTCAGTCTTGAATTCTCCGCCTTGTTCATCTGCCTCCTTACAGGCTACAGACCTGCGTAATAGCTAGTCTACTGTCCCAATACAGTAGCAGTATAGCACTGGGCGAGTAACTTCTGCACAACCACGTAAAAGGTTCCAAAGAACGCTATTTATTAGAACAAAACACAATACGCGAAACACAACCTGTGTCTGGATCTTGTCACAAGTTAGAACGCTAGCAGTCATTCTTGTTTCAGATTTCTGCACACACGACCAAGCAGCATTCAGCGTGACCTTAAAAGAGAGCAACACAAAGGCATTCTCACCATTCAATAGCAGATTGATCTTTTACGTTTCTGGCTGCGCTCGGCGAAACCGGTAACCCATGCCTTTTGAGCGAGCAGTTCCGTTAGC
>OY757547.1:14381617-14386617 GCA_963584105.1 Alviniconcha strummeri
ACATTAAGAAACCTCAAAAGTCGTTGAAGATTTTGCCTAGCTATCAAGATAAAAATCATGTCTGTGTGGCTTTGTTTCTTTTTAATTTCTGTTTGCTGTACTTGTCTGATTGGTTGGTTTATAGTCGGGTTGATGGGGCGAGAGTAGGCGAGGTGGATGCATAAAAATAGGCTGGGTGGGTGGATGAATGAATAGGCGTGGTGGATGGATGAGAATAGGCGGGGTGGATGGATGAGAGAATAGGCGAGGTGAATGCATAAAAATAGGCTGGGTGGGTAGATGAGAGAATAGGCGGGATGGGTGGATAAAAACAGGCTGGACAGGTAAATGAGAGAATAGGCGGGGTGGATGGATGAGAATAGGCGGGGTGGATGGATGAGAGAATAGGCTGGATGGATGGATGAGAGAATAGGCGGGGTGGATGGATACAAATAGGCTGGATGGATAGATGAGAGAATAGGCGGGGTGAATGGATAAAAATAGTCTGGATGGGTAGATGAGAGAATAGGCGGGGTGGATGGATAAAAACAGGCTGGATGGATAGATGAAAGAATAGGCGGGGTGGATGGATGAGAGAATAGGCGGGGGTGGATGGATAAAAATAGGCTGGATGGGTAAATGAGAGATAGGCGGGGTGGCTGGATGAGGGCATAGGTGGGGGTCGATGGATCAGAATGGGTGAGGTGGATCGATGAGAATGGGCGAGTGGTTGGACGAAAATATGTGGAATGGGTGGTTGGGAATGGGCAGGGTGGAGTGATTAGAAAAGGCGAGGTGGACGGTTTGGGATTGGTGGGGTGGGTGGATGGGGATAGGCGGGGTGGGTGGATGACAATAGTCGGGGTGGATACATGAGAGCATAGACGGGGTGAATGGATCAAAAGAGGCTGGGTAGATGGATGAGAGCATAGATGGCATGAATGGATCAAAAGAGGCTGGGTGGATGTATGAGAGCATAGACGGGGTGAATGGATCAAAAGAGGTGAGATGGATCTATGAGAACAGGCGGGGTGGACAGATGGAAAATATGTGGAGTGGGTGGGTGGGAATAGGCGTGGTGGATGGATGGGAATATGTGCAGTGGGTGGATGGGTGGGAGTATGTGCAGTGGGTAGTTGAGAATTGCGAGTTGATTGGATGGGAATAGGCGGGGTGGATGGATGGGAGTATGTGCAGTGGGTGGTTGAGAATTGCGAGGTGGATGGGTGGGAATAGGCGGGGTGGTTGGGTGAGAATATGTGGAGTGGGCGGTTGGGGATGGGTGAGGTGGATTTGTGGTAATAGTCGGGTTGGATGGGTGGGTATAGGCAGGATGGATGGGTGGGAATAGGCAGGGTGGGTGGGTGTGAATAGGCAAGGTGGATTATGAGAATAGGCAGGGTGGATGGGTGTGAGTGGGAAGTGATTGCGGAAGCTGTAACATTTCTGTTCATCGGTATCTAAGGTCCACTCAGTGACGATTCGAGATTAAGATCCTCAGTAACATAGAGGCAATGGCAATGCTGGGCGTTCTTGTATATTCAAGTAACTAAGCGAAAAAACAACCTGGTGTTATCTAAGCTACATAGCAAAGGTTCTAATTGCATGTACTTATGAGCACTATTTAAATCAGCGGTGTTACTTGTGTTCTTCACAATATTAGGATCAGAGTTCTTTTAGGCACAATGAGTAAGAAATGTTCCATCCTCGGATCATATGTTATGAGCATGTTATAGCAAATGTTGCGACGCAGATTCATCGAATTAATAGCACGGAAAGGGCGATGTTTGTTTTATTTCCTGAACATTTGTCATCGCAGCTGAGGAGCACGAGCTTCCCCGAGCTTGCTTCAAGATTCGTTTCCTTAAGACCGAGTTGTGTCCTTAATCCTGTTCGATTCCCGAAAGGCACCATAAAACGTCTCTTGCGAAGCTCCTACCATTTTGCTGTAAGACGTCTTTGCTAGAATGTCAACGTTTTGTGAAAGCCGAAGGTACAGACTGGGTGAGCGTTACTTCGCTTCAAGACATCTTAGACCTCGGGGAGTGGCAATTTTATGTGATATGCACAGCTTGATGCTAGTGGGATTTTTCATGTATTTATCTATGGATGACTTTTTACCAGGGTGTTTATTTGCTGTTGTTGTAATTTAATGTTTTATGATTGGAGTGAATGTGTGATGAGTGTATTTGGCACCACAAAACATTTCTCGTGCAGTTGTATTGACACTTGGCAATAGAGTTGTATTGTATTTTGTATATGTAACAAAAGCAGACAGCACCTAGAGTGGAAATCGTTTAGCAAGGAACGGGTTAAGTACAGCTAGTTGAGGACTGCAGACGTCCCCGCAGCTGTAGGCTGTGGACAGGCAGCATACCCGGAATGAGTCTGCCTGCACCGGTACGTGATCCGTCACACTGCTTCATTAATAACTGGAGGTCGGGCGGAAACTCATGAAGTAATGTCAGAATGGTTACAAGAGATGTTAAAGTGTGGAAATCAGCCAATATTTCATTTTAATCCAACATGACAATTTGGTCAGTTTTGCATCCCTGTTTCTCCCCTAAACGTTTAAAGAATAATTTAAGCCGAAACGGATTTGGGTCTATGGCTAATAACCAGCCGTTTGAGCGCTTGTCCACTGGACCAAATCCGGTTTGCGCTTTAACTGCAATACGAACGTTACGCGGGTTTTCGGGGTTAGCCGCTTTTTCGAAGCAACAGTTAAACGATGCTAAACGAAAAAGTACTGGTGTTAACTGCGTTATGGCTTTCAACAAGTATGATGTATGATGTCTTATCGCTTCTATTCGTGTCCTGTAAGCACACCTTTAGCTATTGAGACTTCTTCTTCTTCTTCTTCTTCTTCTTCTTCTTCTTTCTCTCTCTCTCTCTCTCTCTCTCTCTCTCTCTCTCTCTCTCTCTCTCTCTCTCTCTCTCTCTCTCTCACTCTCTCTCTGTCTCTCTGTCTCTGTCTCTGTCTCTGTCTCTGTCTCTCTCTCTCTCTCTCTCTCTCTCTCTCTCTCTCTCTCTCTCTCTCTCTCTCTCTCTCTCTCTCTCTCTCTCTCTCTCAATAGTTAATATGATGTATTGATTTTGAGCTTATATTTTGTTTTGGATTCTTTGCCGGAGGGCTGGATGTAAAAAAAAAAAAAAAAAAAATTTTGTTCCATTACCCTCGTTAATAAAATATATTCGTTTGTTCGTTCGTTCTCGCTCTCTCCCTCCCTCCCTGTCCTGGTCCTGAATTTATCTGTGCATCTGTATTGTTGTTTCCAGGGTGCCATTGTGGCGGTGAAGAAGCTGCCCAGAAGCAGCATCACCATTCACAAGCCGCTTCTGTTAGAGATCAAGCGGGTAAGTGTTTAAGCTGCTGCTGCTGTGTGTGTGTGTGTGCGTGTGTGCGCACGCGCGCGCGCGCATGTGTGTGTGTGCGCGTGCGTGTGTGTGTGTATGTGTGTGTGTGTGTGTGTGTGTGTGTGTGTGTGTGTGTGTGTGTGTGTGTGTGTGTGTGTGTGTGTGTGTGTGTGTGTGTGTGTGGAGAGAGAGAGAGAAAGAGATTTTGTTGTCATAGTGGTCTTTGATACGGATGCATTGTTATCAAATGACCATTACGACGAATCAGCACACAGGGGAGTTAATTAGCTCTCAAAAGACGTCACAAATACACAACAACGAAGACCTGAGTCGACTACGGCAACTCTCACCTGGCATCCGTCTAAATACCAGGTACATAAATTCCACCAGAGGTGCTTCTGTTGATTCTGCTCGAATGCTGTGGGCCTCGTTCTGTTTTAAATTGTGACCATTATGATTGCAAGTAGCGCAGATGCAATCTGTGACTGTGACAGCGGTCTTCGGTAATGATGCGTTGCCCCTCTTTTGCGCGAATGTTCTTTGATAAATATGATGTCTCACTTTTTTCTAGCAAAGATGCAGGCGCTGGTTGTACTAGTCTTCGATAGTGATACTTACATACTGCAACTTCAAACAAAATTAATGTTCTGGAACCCATCTTTGAATCCTTGCTGCACCTATGGTCTCTCAGAGAACGACTTGCCCAGTTACAACATCGTAGAGTTTTCTTACTGATTTCAGGTCAAAGACTTGCAGAACGACCACATCGTGAGGTTTTGCTGTTGTTGTTTTTAGACCACAGATTTACAGAATGACCACATCGTGAGGTTTTGCTGTTGTTGTTTTTTAGACCACAGACTTACAGAACGACCACATCGTGAGGTTTTGCTGTTTTTTTTAGACCACAGACTTACAGAATGACCACATCGTGAGGTTTTTCTTATTGTATATCAAACACTTCTAGACTTGCTGACGTCGTGAGATTTACTGACTGATTTTAGATCAAAGACTTGCAGAATATGGCATCATGAGATTTACTGACTGGTTTCAGGTCAAAGACTTGCAAAGTGACCACATCGTGAGCTTTTCCGTCTGATTTCAGATAAAGACTTGCAAAATGACCACATCGTGAGGTATGCTGTCTGATTTCAGATCAAAGATTTGCAGAATGATCACTCCGCGAGCTTTGCTGTCTGATTTCAGATCAAAGACTTGCAGAATGACCACATCGTGAGGTTTGTGGGAGCGTGCATCGACCCCCCAGAGCAGTGTATCCTGACAGAGTACTGCCCCAAAGGATCACTACAGGTATAGCCTCCTAGTCCTTCATAATTAGCTACTGACGAGTAGAAGGTTACAAGACACTTTGTAAGCTGTACATGTGTAAGCATAAAACCAGCAGATAAGCCAAAAGCAGATATCATAAATTCATATAAACTGCTATTATAATGGAGAGAAAAAAGAGCTTATAAGCAACAACAACGAGGATAGGAGCAAAAAAAGATGTCACTTGCACAAGCAATCGGAAAGGATCGAGGACGAGACGGAATAGAATAGGTATAACGATAGAAGAGAGAGTACGCACGCGCGCCCGCCCGCACGCACGCATTCACTCCCCCCCCCCCCCCCCCCCCCCCCCCCCCCCCCACACACACACACAGGTG
>OY757547.1:14396617-14411741 GCA_963584105.1 Alviniconcha strummeri
ACAGCTAGAGCCCCTTCCTGAAGGGTTTCACAGTCGTAGGAGGTTCCGGTGCTTGGAATATGCTGGTTCAAATCCTGGTTCTGACAATAACCTTTTCTCCGTAGCATAGTCTCCGGGCGTCGGGAGGGTAAGAGAGCAAGGCCCCGTGTGGGTGTATATGTTTGATTTTGTGTCAGCAATTGGGAGTGGAGGTGGGGCGGATTGCAACCAACGCCATTAATTATTTTGGCGTTCATCAAGTAAAACCGAGCCGAATTTCTCGCAGGGGGAAAGAAATCCTGGATGGGAATTAAGTGAACTGCACAAAATACTAACAATGCAAGTATTATTTATGCGCTGTTTACAAGACTGTCCACAACGTTTCGGTACCTAGTTATATTCCATAGGCAAATCTACTCAAACCGCTTGAGACTATGAGCAAGGTGACCTATTTTATTCCGCGGGCCCACACGAGAAACAGCCAAAACTAATGCATTTAAAAAGCACAGAGAGGATCTGAGACAATTGAAGGTGATTGGACCGGGAAGGTCAGCAGATAGGTCAAGGAAGAAATCCTGGCAGTGGGCGAAGCATGCGTGGCCATCTTCTGACCTACCCCAGGCGTTAAAGGGAGAATATGTGTCGGCTCTGGGCCCTGAACAAAAGGAACGTTAAATTCTGTGTCTACAATACCCCACTGCGGGTTGTGACGGCAATCATGGCCTAGTTTTCAAAGTTGAGAAACTTGCGATGTAGAGTGAGAAATGACTATGGATGCATTGATGGATCACGGAAAGGCTGTTGGGGATAACCTGTACCTCGGCCTTTGATGATCCCAGAAATAGCGCTAAGACATCACAGACTGTTTCAGATTAAAATACAGCCCCACCCCAATACCCTTTCCCGAAAAAGCTTTCTTTCCACGGTTATAGTAGGGCTGCTACCCTATGTGGCAGCATACTAACCTACAGTGTTGACAATGCAGCTGTGCGTTTTTTTTTTTTTTTTTTTTTTTTTTTCATCGTTGGGACGCAGATCATAATATTATAGTGTAGAGCTTACCCTCCCCCCTCCCCCCCCCCCCCCCCCCCCCCCCCCCCCATTTAGCCCTGATATAATCCTATGTGGTTGATTGGGCTCAAAGCACCAACTAACTTCCCCCCCCCCCACCAACTAACTTCCCCCCCCCCCCCACCTCAACCCTCGCATCTTTCTTAACATGATCTGGACTGTAGAGGAGGGGAGCGGGGTAAATGTGTGTAGATGTGTGTGAAAAAGACTACTGAATGTGTGTGTCCGATGCTTCTCTCTGTCTGTCTGTCTCTGTCTCACTCTGTCTCTGTCTGTCTGTCTGTCTGTCTGTCTGTCTGTCTGTCTGTCTGTCTGTCTGTCTCTCTCTCTCTCTCTCTCTCTCTCTCTCTCTCTCTCTCTCTCTCTCTCTCTCTCTCTCTCTCTCTCTCTCTCTCTCTCTCTCTCCCCTGTCTCTCTCTCTCTCTCTCTCACACACACACACACACACACACACACACGAGCGCGCGAGTATCAACTGTTATTTTCTGTCTTTTGTTTTTCCCTCAAAATTTATCTTCTAATTGTTTACTTCTTGTGCCTGAACAGATCGGTGGCTAGCTGTTTGATACGCGGGCAGTCGGTGGTAGCGGAAACTTTTGAGAGCGTCACCATCTACTTCTCCGACATATGTGGGTTTACAGCCCTATCTGCGGCCAGCACGCCCATGCAGGTACGTTCATATCTACTAACGAACACCAAGTGCGTTCTCTCCCGCAGTCATATAGACAGCCTGTGTGCTCACACCCACACAGACAGCAAGTACTTTCTCGTCCATGGTCACACAGATACTAACTGCGCTCTTACCCAGTCACTTACTTACACAGGTATAATACGCTCACAGCCACAACTATACAGACGGGTACGCCCACACCCACATCACACAGTTCTGTCATTATTCAATTGTTTGTTTCGGTCAGTGGTTTAGTTTTAACTTGAATGATGCTATTAGAAAATATCAGTTTGACCAGCATGGGTTGCTATGATGCGCAATATTGAAACAGTAACTTTGTGATCCAAGGGAGATAACCACGCTTAGCATAACAAGACTGAACGATTCTCCCCCTTAGGAAAGTCTTTAGCCTGTTGTGCTTATACCCATGTGTGTGTGTTCATTCTTCCATCGGTTTTCTGTATCGGCAGTACGTCTCCTCATCTTGATCCCACTCTTTGTCAGTTACCTTCTTCTATCCGCTCCTCCTTTTCTCCACTCCTCTTCTTCCTCCTTTTACTCAGTTGTCTATTACTACTTCTCATTGGTTGGTAGTTTCACGAGTTATACCTAGGGTTTTTCGTTCTCCATGACCTGACTGATCATGTGATGACATGCACACTGTGTATATATCCAGGTGGTAGCGCTGCTGAACGACCTCTATACCATGTTCGACTCCATCCTTGAAAACTTTGATGTGTACAAAGTAAGTAAACCGCGACCATTACTTTTTTTGTTTTTGCGAGTTGAGAAAACATTTACTTAATTTTGAAAATTTAAACAATCAGTAACATGGTCGTAAGACGTGTGAATGCATACCTACCTTGTCCTGGGGAGTCCATTTTCATATCGTCTGCTGTGCTAATCAAACCACTATACCACCCTTCGATGTTTGCTTCTTTCTAATCATGATCCCATCCAATAATGGACCTGAAGAAATGGTAAATTCTTCATCAGATTAGTCATGACTGCTGGAGGCCTGCATAGTGATTGTGATTGTGAATTCTTCATCAGATTAATAATGAATCCTGGCGCCTTCGTAGTCTAGGGTCCTGGCTGACTGGGCGTAAAGAGACAAGCTATACTCCTAGTCTAGGCTTCTAGTTCTAGGGTTTTTGACGTATCTTCTGTGAATCTAACATTGTGGTGACGCTGACTTCAGCCAACCCCGTAAACCGCCATGTCGACCCGTCTTGCAGGTGGAGACGATAGGCGACGCCTACATGGTGGTGTCGGGACTGCCTGTTATGAACGGCAAGCGTCATGCGCGAGAGATTGCCCGGATGTCGCTGGCTCTACTCAACGGCGTCAAGTCCTTCAAGATCAGACATCGCCCCGATGACAAGCTCAAACTGAGGATAGGTCTGCACACAGGTGGGTTATGGAGCGGTAGCACTTCGTGGCTTCCTGCCCTTAGCTGACAGGCTGCCGTGATGACAGCTAGGTTGCACAGGTGGGCTGTACTTTGAGACTTCCAGAACAGAGTTCACGCTGAAGACAACTGGATTGTAAGGTCTGCGCACACCGCGGCCTTGAGTTGGTTGGTGCTAGCAGGTCTGCACACAGGGGGTTCGTTATCCGACATCGCAATCGAGTCTGGGCCAGCGACAGGTGTACCTGCAGACGAATAGGCTAAAATATAGCTAGACTTTATGGCTCTAAGATCAGCTATTACATTGAAGACAAATTGTGACAGGTTTGCAGACAGGTGGGCTTAAAGTGGCTAGACGTTGTGATCTCTCGATTTAGACATCGCCCAGGAGACATGCTGACAGGTGAATCAAGCTACTGACTCCTCAGGGTGGACTGTTTGTGCAACGGCTAGAATTGCTTTCTGGATTGTTGCTTCAAGATTGGACAGCGTAAAGACAAAATGTATGATGGGCCTGCGTAGTGTTAGGCTATGAAATGAACATGATGTGTGGCTTCGATATTTAACGTACGTCTGTGAAGACAAACTGTTGACAGACTTCTAAAGACTGCCTTGTAGTGGCAGCGGGTGGTGGTACTGAAGGTGCGTCACAACTGCTTGTTCGTCTTTCAGGAACACTCTAACGACTCTTTGTGGCTTGCACAGACAGGGTTGTAACTGGCTGTGGCAGAGGTGGCGAGTCTTCAGAAAAGACAGGGTTGTAACTGGCTGTGGCAGAGGTGGCGAGTCTTCAGAAAAGACAGGGTTGTAACTGGCTGTGGCAGAGGTGGCGAGTCTTCAGAAAAGACAGGGTTGTAACTGGCTGTGGCAGAGGTGGCGAGTCTTCAGAAAAGACAGGGTTGTAACTGGTTGTGGCAGAGGTGGCGAGGCATCATCAAAAGACAGGGTTGTAACTTGTTGTGGTGGCAGAGATGGCGAGGCTTCAGAAAAGACAGGGTTATAACTGGTTGTTGGCAGAGGTGGCGAGTCTTCAGAAAGGTCGCCACCACTTGTTTGTGTTTAGAACACACTTAAACGGCTCTTTGCGTTTGATTATGACAAGTTTCGTGGTAGCAAGGGTTAGTTAGAACATTAGGAATTGGATTTCTTTTCTTTTTTTAACGTCCTGTTAGCCGCACAGGGTCACTTCAGAACGATCTAACTCTGTGGTCACCAAATCCACATTTCCAAACTCTTCTCATAATGTAAACCTTTTTTAAGTAAAAATTCTGCTGTGACGAACGGGTCTAATAACGCTGCCACAGTCTGTAGACTATGTCTTTTGAAAATACTTAAACCGCGCTGCGTGTTGGTCTGCGAAGCTTGGGGGGGGGGGATAAACTACACAGGCTACCGTTTAAAACAAATCTGAAAGAAAGTTGACTGCTAACGTTCTAAAACAAGATCCAAACTCACAAAAGGTTCAAAGAAACGCTGGTTTTGTTAAAGACAACACAAAACATATGCATTTTTTCGTTGCTAACCTCTCTCAAAGAAACGGACTGACAGGTAAACGATGAACAATTAAAATCGCCTGCTTGTCCCGTTTCGGTTGTTGGTGTTGGTGTCTCTGGAAGCGTTAATGTTTAAGTCTATACTTCTATTCTGCAACACTTCCAGATTCACCAGCACCAACAACAGTGTGCAGGTTTTGTGCTGTCTTATTAAAATCACCATTCTTTTAAACCTTTTCTCTGTTTGCATTGCTACCGCTTGTTTGTTTTGACTGTTTGTGTTTGGCTGTGACAGGGTCGGTTGTAGCAGGAGTGGTGGGTCTGAAGATGCCTCGCTACTGTTTGTTCGGCGACACGGTCAACACGGCCTCCCGGATGGAGTCCAACGGATTACGTGAGTACTATTTCCCTGAAAGGGAGATGGGGGGGGGGGGGGGGGGAGATTGAGTGTCCTTTGTGCTTTTTAAGCACTTACTTGTTTGCTCATGAGAAATGCCAGCCACGATAGTGTCGCGTTACCCATCCATTAGTTACGAGCGTAGCAGCTTCTAAACGTGTGTGGGACTTTTTCACTGTAGGATTGTTGGTACTCTGTAGGACATCGCGCCTTACTTTGAGATTTCGTCCTTTTCTTTTCGTTTTGTTTGTGTTGTGTATACGGGCGGGGGCAAGGGGCAAAAGGGTTCTTGTCCAAAAGGATTTTAGACACTAGGACCGCTAGTAATGTTCTTACGGAAAAAAGAGTGGCTGCAGAAAACTAAACGACCATTTTGACAAAGTATTGTCTGCACAGCTGATTACGAGTGTCCATTTATCTATCCGGCCAAACCGACAACGGTTTTGGCGTTAGTGACTGGTGGCCACGAGTGAATCTGTTTCAGCTGAAGTCCGCCCTGGAAAAAAATGTCTTTTTCGGGTCAGTTCCATCATTTTTAAGCTTTAAGTGTGGGACTTCTTAGCACGAAAACTAACGACATTCCGCCCCTCCCCCTCCCCCCGCCTACCTTCCAGTAAGAAAACTAAATCGGTATGCAATAACTGCATTGTGATGCTAAAGGTGAAAAGGACCGCTCTCACATAGATAGCCGTCATGACGTTGACGATAATGAAGGACAATGACGAGGAGGAGGATGTCTGTTTCAGCTCTGAGGATCCACATGAGCGAGCAAACCAAGGCGATTCTGGACGACTTTGGACATTTTGACATCGAGCTGCGTGGGGAGGTAGAGATGAAGGTACGGGGTCAATGGATCGCACACGTAAAATACACCACGCTGGTGGAGTGCCTGCCGTCATCGTTATCACCACGGCTGACACGCCGTTTATTAATAATATTAAACACACAAGGGAGTTAATTAGCGCTCGAAATGCGAAACACAACAACAAAGACCTGTGTCGCCTACGGTAATTGTCACCTAACTGGCATCCGTGTAAATACTTGGAATACCGTAGGCGACTCAGGTTTTTGCTGTACTTGTGCTACGTATTTAGAGCGCTAATTAACTCCCCTGTTGTTGATTCTCTTCGAGCGCTCTGGGACTCGTTCTGTTTCAGATTTGTAATAATAATAATAACAATGGCAATCTGTAAAGCATGTACCCTGCGACTACACATAATGTACGCATCAAAAAGGTTCAAACCTTATTATTGTCTGCATGATACGTGCGCGCACGCACACGCACACACACACACACACACACACACACACACACACACACACACACACACACACACACACAAACACACACACACACACACACAAACACACACACACACACACACACACACACACACACACACACACACACACACACACACACACACACACACACACACACACACCTTGTGCAGACTGATAGGGGTGAAGGGCTGTGTTGCTTACCTGAAATATTCGGAGAAGAGTTTGCTTTTGAAGGGAGAGAGAGCATAGCCTGATGTCTTTAGGGAGATTGTTCCAGATGTGTGGACCGAAGTGTGGGAAAGTGCAAAAGCCGTGGGTTTTGCGGTTGAAGCGTTGGAGTTGAGCATGCTTGTGACTAAAGAATGGCGGAGAGAGCACTGCCAACTGAGGCAATTAGAACCCAGTCAAGCTTTATTTGGTTGGTTAGTTTGCTAATTAATTAAAACTTATTAATTTTACACTTGGGAAAGAGGTGCCAGAGGGGAGTTTTGCCGAGTAACTCATCTCTTTCCCCAAGTTAACGGGCAAGTGTAAAATTAATAAGTCGGCTACGG
The DNA here is from genome assembly GCA_963584105.1 of Alviniconcha strummeri. Lineage (NCBI taxonomy): Eukaryota > Metazoa > Mollusca > Gastropoda > Provannidae > Alviniconcha > Alviniconcha strummeri. Next base: position 14,403,477 of record OY757547.1, read on the forward strand.
GGAAGTTAACTGCCCGATACACTGGCGTCGTATCCCAGATGAAGCGTGACACTTGTCAACTTCTTAAGTTTACGCCAGTAGCTCTAGTCTTGTGAATGCACATACTTCGGGAAAGAATTTGATAATTAGCTGCGCTTGCAGACAAAGCTAGGAACATGAAGGTATAGTCGACCACTTCGTCCGATTTACCGATACCACATACAATTTATAGCGTTATATACTTGCATAATGGTAAATACGAACGACATCTGGCAGTAAGCTGCACATACTAGCTATCATCTCCTAGCTGTTCACAGCGATCCAAGGGGGTTCCATTTAACCACATCATTGCATTTTTGATTATCTGAAACCTATCCAAATATTTAGTTCTAATATGTATATATTTCTAATATATGCTGTATTCTCAGCTGCCAGAATGTGTTTTGCCCTGGTTTACTGAGCGTTAGAGGCCAGTTATTTAACTCTCAGGCCGGTGTCTTTTAATGTGTCGAACTGTGCGGTATGTTCATTTTTATGTTTATAAAATGTTCCGTTTTGGGGTTTGTTTGGATGGTAATCTTTAACGATATCATTGTCTCCAAGGTCAGAGGCAATAATATGATATCCATTATATGTAGTATCGTTTTGCAGCACAACAGCAAAATAGCCCTGTAATGTGTACCGCCTTTCGTGTTAAGAGCAATAGAGAGATTATATGCTATCTTGAAGGGCAAGGGCACAGTTGAGAGGCGGCTTTGCACTAGGGGCTAAAACTGTGTGCTGTGTTGCAGGGCAAGGGCACAATTGTGCAAGGGCACAGTTGAGAGGCGGCTTTGCACTAGGGGCTAAAACTGTGTGTGCTGTTGCAGGGCAAGGGCACAATTGCGCACAATTGAGAGGCGGCTTTGCACTGGGGGGTAAAACAGTGTTTGCTGTGTTGCAGGGCAAGGGCACAATTGTGCACAGTTGAAATGTGGCTTCTCACTGGGGCTAAAACTGTGTGCTGTGTTGCAGGGCAAGGGCACCACTGAGAGGCGGCTTTGCGCTAGGGGCTAAAACTGTGTGTGCTGTGTTGCAGGCAAGGATACAGATGAGAGGCGGATTTGCACTGGGGCTAAAACTATGTGCTGTGTTGCAGGGCAAGGGCACAGTTGTGCAACTAGGGCACAGTTACGAGGCTGGACTAAAACTCTGTGTGGTGTGTTGCAAGGCAGGGGCACAACTGTGCACAGTTGAGAGGTGTCTTTGCACTGGGGCTAAAACTGTGTGTGCTGTATTTCGTGGCAAGAGCACAAATGTGCAAGGGCACAGTTGAGAGGCGGCTTTGCACTAGGGGCTAAAACTGTGTGTGCTGTGTTGCAGGGCAAGGGCAAGCAGATCACCTACTGGTTGAACGGGGAGGAGGAAGTGGCGGCAGATAGTCTTCTCAACCACGGCCTCTTGTGACGGACCTTCTCTCTTCTATGCAACCTACGCGCACTGCATCCCTGCACTGACTCGTCTGCCCTTCAAACGTCTGGCACAGCTGCCGCTTGTCACTGGCTGGACTCCGCTGCCGCCACCTTTCTATCCATTCCAGTGGCGGTTGGTCCCCGTCACGTGGTGTCGAGGCACTCGCGGTTGTCGTCTGTTAGGCGAAAGGCACGCCCCAAGAACCGCGGCCTCGTCCCAAGCAGCGACTGGTTCTTTGCCGAAGTGACGTCACAGCATTTGGTCTCATTTCAGAGTGGTTGGTCGTTTCCGTTCACCTGATATTTAAACTCGTGCGTCATCCGAAGTGGTTGCGCCATGCCCTTGAATGATGTACATTGTGTTGACACCCGTACAACTCCAGCATTTAAAGAAAGAAAGAAATGTGCTTCGGAGCGAGTTAATTCTTGGGGAAGTTTTCAGTTGGAGTTGCCCCCTCCCCCCTCTTTGCACTTTGCGCAAGATGCTTCATGTCCACACATTTGATTTCTACAATTTCTTTCACTTCAATCGAAAAATTAATTTTGAAAAAAAAAAAACCGCACACGTTTTCATTGTGGATGAACGTCACAGTCCTTGATGCACGGATGGTAAAGATTTTAGAGGGACATGCGACAAAATAAAACATATCTTGAAGCTGGACTCGTGGTCGACGTGCCGAAACCTGGATTGCCTACTGCCTGCTCCCAAGCTGATAATTATGTCTTATTTGCCATACGGGTCACAAAATGTTGACAATCCATTCTTCGTGCTGTTCTGTGAGAGGATACAGAAGTGGCGAGTGTCTGTGGTGTGTGTGGTTTTGCGGCGCTCGCACCGGGCAACTGTACTAAAACGGTGATGGGCCCGCGATGCATGGCTGTAGTAAAAACAGCCCTGTACACTGCTGGAGTCAAAGCTGGCTGGAAGCGGTGCTTGTTAGAGTTGTACGTTACTCACCAACTAAGATCATCAGAAGAAACGTTCGACAGCACCAGCCGGTCGTGTGTGATGGCTCTGTTGATCGAGTCGTGCGGTGTGATTGGCCTGTTAGCTGTCCCAGTCCAGAGACAGCAATCGCCGAACGTTTCGGGAGAAGTACAGCGATGGACTGGATACACCGGATGGAATAACGTCCCTTGTACCATTGTTGGCTTGCCTGTGATACGCAGAGCTACGCACGTGATGTGTTTGAACCATCTACACCCTCACAGTAGGCCATAGGACACGTTTCAGTTAAACTGGGCTGAATCATTCAACGATAGAACCACTCTTGTTTGTCAGAGTAATCGAACTGGACACCATCATTGGCGTTGCAGGTATTTTATTCTTTATACAATCAACAATTCCAAATGGATCAAACACTTCGGTTTTTATGAGAAGGTTGATTTCCTTGCTGTGACTGTTCATTTGCTATTAAAGTGCCGAACAAAAAGCTATGACAACCATATTGCTATTTGCGATGTAACAATTATCTTTCATTATTAGCTTTAATTCCGTCAGTGTGTTTTAGATGAGTCTTTTCTTCAAGTGTTTGGTGATGTAATTAACTGGCGAACTGTTTAATTGCAAAATGCTAGGAAAGAGGTTTTAATATGTGCGTTGTCCTCCAGACTATGTTTCATTGTGTACAATTTTTTTGGTACCATTATTTATATTGCTGTATGAAGTAGACTTCACCACAGCTTGTTGCATATTACACACTTCTTGTTGTACCTGTTAATATACATATATACACGGTTTGCACTTGTAGTCACAAAAATATTCACTGAAGCATTTTTTGCACTTTTAAAAAGTACAATTGCTTCATTCTTGCTGGTCACATTCGGTTCGAAAATATTCTTTTTGTACATGTTGTGTTAGACGCAACAAAAAATTGCTAATGTTCCCCATGGAAAAATTGGCGAATGGCATATTCGTGTGTTAGTGTTAGATGACTGTGTTACTTCTCATTCGTTCATCGTAAGCATAAACATATTTTCCCTGTATGGTCTCAAGTGAATTTCGATATTTATAAAGACACACTCTCTCTCATTGTGTCATTCTACTCTTCACCTCCCCATTGTTAGCCTAATTTACCCCATTCGGTCATCTTTCTCTTATTAGGGTATATGTATTTCTCTTATTCTTCTTATTTCACGCCTGTACGTTTTCTGCATTGTTCATTTCTCCATACATTCGCATATGGACTTCGTTTCTCCGTACATTGGCAGATGGACTGCTCATTTCTCCATACATTGGCAGAAGGACTGTCTATTTCTCCATACATTGGCAGATCGACTGCTCATTTCTCCATACATTGGCAGAAGGACTGTCTATTTCTCCATACATTGGCAGATCGACTGTTCATTTCTCCATACATTGGCAGATGGACTGTCTATTTCTCCATACATTGGCAGATGGATTATTCATTTCTCCATACATTGGCAGATTGACTGTCTATTTCTCCATACATTGGCAGATGGACTGTTCATTTCTCCATACATTGGCAGATGGACTGTCTATTTCTCCATACACTGGCAGATGGACTGTTCATTTCTCCATACATTGGCAGATGGGCTGTTTATTTATCCATACACTGGCAGATGGACTGTTCATTTCTCCATACAATGTCAGATGGACTGTCTATGTCTCCATACATTGGCAGATGGACTGTCTATTTCTCCATACATTGGCAGATGGGCTGTTTATTTCTCCATACATTGGCAGATGGGCTGTTTATTTCTCCATACATTGGCAGATGGGCTGTTTATTTCTCCATACATTGGCAGATGGACTGTTCTCCATACATTGGCAGATGGACTCTTCTCCATACAGTGGCAGATGGACCTCTTTTTATTTTTATTTTATTTATTTATTTTTGGGGGGAGAGGGGGAAGGCGGGGAGAGGGGGGAACTAATTGTTTGGTGATGGTTAAAGTTTTGTTTGTAATGTAAAAGTACACCTCAGCAGCATACACTCACTTTATAAAGACGTCGCCCAGTACCACAAGGGATGGGACTGATTTGAGAACACTCAGAGAAATGCAGGGCGGATCAGCGAGTTAAGGGTGTGGGCATGTTCTGGTTTGGGGGGCTGGAAAGGGGGGGGGGGAGGTAGGGAAGTCTATGCAACAGCAACAACAACAAAAAAGAGCGGAATGGATGCCTGCAGGCCCATAGCAAGCCTGTCAGTCTGTCGTCCATTCTATTCATTTATCCGCCAAAGTAAATTATTGCTGCATGGTCACTTTCGGTTCGGAGATATTCTTTTTGTACCTGTTGCGTTAGGCGCAGCAAAAAAGTACTAAATTAATGTTTCCCATCGAAATACAAGTACAATGTGCGTGTGTGTGTGTGTGTGTGTGTGCGTGCGTGCGTGCGTGCGTGCGTGCGTGCGTACGAAATCAGACCGTTTGTTTTATGCACGTGTCTGATAAGTAAATAGATGGTTTGTATATATACATAATATATATGATCCACACTATTATGCTTTTTATGCTGACTGGTAGAGTGATCGCACTGTTTTACACAAATTGGTCGGTATGCATTTCGCTGCTTCTTTACTTTTGTGCAAGTCCGTACAATAAGCGTTTTGTGAAATTCCATGCACTAATCAGTGAGAGAGAGAGATATATATATATATGCGCCAGAGTTCAGATAGTAACTGTTTCCATGTTCATTTTTTGGCCCTCCACTTTGACAGCTGCTGCCAGCCATACAAGTGACCGGCTCCTTTCAGTTCATGACCTCGGTCGTCATTTTGTTGAGCGTATGGTTGTCTTATTGATGTTTGCCGTGGATTGGAGAGCTCCCGTATCAAAGCTGAATTACTGTACAATTCAAATTTTGCACCCCGTCCCCTTTTTAGAAAGTTATTTTGGTAGTGAAAACAGTGTGAATGTTGTGATAGTTCGTCGGTTTTAGCAAAATAAGATAAAAGCGGAACTGAGTTGACGAGCATGAGGAATTGATCAGTTCCATGTAACGGTTGCATTTTATGGTGCCGAACTTAAATTCACCCTAAAAGTGTTGTTTATTAACAAACACAGAATTAAGACGTGCAAATCTGAGCAGAATGGAATAAATTAGTTAATTATATATGTTAACAAAGTTAATGATTATACCGACAGCTGGCTTTACACAATTACTATTGTTGTTCTCGGTTAACTTGCCTCCTGGAACCTGACGTAATGCATTTTATTCGCTGGTTTCAAGTTTGTTTTATTCTATAACGCCGGGGTGTGTGTGTGTGTGTGTGTGTGTGTGTGTGTGTGTGTGTGTGTGTGTGTGTGTGTGTGTGTGTGTGTGTGTGTGTGTGTGTGTGTTTGTGTGTGTGTGAGTGTGTGTGTGTGTGTGTGTGTGTGTGTGTGTGTGTGTGTGTGTGTGTGTGTGTGTGTGTGTGTGTGTGTTGAGGGGTGGGGGGGGGCTTCTGCAAGCACGTTTAAGGTCACAGAGTGAATTTCCAGAGAGCCTGTGCCGAAAGTCATGCTCCCAGACTGATCCTGAATTACAAAAAGCTGCGACATGTGAACAGAGCCACCGGACCGTGACCGTGGCCACGGTCATAAACCACAACTAGGATATAAGGTCTACCCGTATGCGCGATCCAAAAACACAGGCTTCCAGGCCGCCATGTTTTTCTCTCAAACTAATGCATAGCAACGGAGCTAAAGATTGGTCGATTTCCGAGGAAAACTTTCAACAAGAATAATGGCGCACATTTATTAATCACGAGAGAGATCATCCGCAATCGAATGACGCAAATTACATTCTTTTGAATGCTGGAATCAGACTGAAAATCATCGTGCTTCCTGCTAGTGAACACAATTTTCCATTTGGCCGCCATAGGGTACTATGAATATGATTTCCGTTTGACTGCGTATTACATATGAACATAATTTCCATTTGACCGCGGTATGTACCACATGGACATCGTTTCCATTTGACCGCCGTATTTGACTTTCTTGTGAGGAAGAAGCGGAGATTATAAAGATCGGCTGGGCTGTAGGTAAAACGGCTGCTAAACGTTTCGATCAGGTCTGTTGCACTGCAAGTCTTAATCAAGAACCAGAACGAATTAAAAACAACTACAACGTTCTCACGCGCCGTCGCCTCCGCAAAAGATCGAAGCGAATAAAGCTGCAGATAAAATGGATTCAGTCAACATAACAACAACAATTTGGATACACATAGCGACCAGTTGGAGGGGGGGGGGGGGGTGGAACTGCTGTACGGAGTCTGAAGTCGCAGCCATTTATTACTATACTTTTCTTACGAATGCAACATTTGACGGGCCTTAGAGGATTTTACAGAAGTGTATAATTATGTAGTGTTGGTGTATATGTAATTGTTTTTTTTTAGGGGGGAAGAGGAGGAGGGCGGGATTTTGGAGTGATGCATTTGATCAGTTGGTTGATTTCAGTTTGTTTTCGGTGTAATTGCTGTTTGTTTCTTACTTGTAGCGTTTTCCTACTCGCCCGAGGAGGAAAAAAAGGAATTAGTGCTCCTACTTGTCGTGTATAGTTTGTTATGCGTCTTCTTATATTCTTCAAATATATATTGTTTACCCACTAGCGTTACTCTCTGATGCAGCCTCTCTCTCTCTCGCTCTCTCTCTCTCTCTCTCTCTCTCTCTCTCTCTCTCTCTCTCTCTCTCTCTCTCTCTCTCTCTCTCTCTCTCTCTCTCTCTCTCTCTTTCTCTCTCTCTCTCTCTCTCTCGCGCGCGCGCGCGCGCTCTTATATATATATATCTATTGTAAGACACCCAACCAACCGGATCAGCTTATACGTTATGTGTCCTCTAGGTCAGAAAAAAGTACGTCAAAGAAATTGCGTATGATGACGCGTTCACAAAAGGTACATTTTAAGCTAAATGCAGCATTCCTTTTTAAGAACAATGCTGCACAAGCATAAATCAACTACAGAATACTGTAAGCAAGGGCAATGGTGTACATGCATAAACAAACAAACCGATCAACTATTGAATACTTTAAGCAGACATGCTTACATTCTTCACTCCACTGTGCGAAAGAAATGTTCCTGCATTTCATTAAGATTCATTAGTAAAACTGAACATGGTTTGATAAAAGCGTTCTGCTTTACTGTCAGTTCTACCTGGCGGTAGGTTCACGTGTCCCTATACATGAAATGACTTCTTGTTATTAACACAAAATTCCCAATTAATTTATATGCTCACAGTTCACACAGTGATTTTTATTGTCCGGATTAGCACAACTTGTAAACGATTACGACGACAGTTCGGGATTTTCGCCAATTTCTGTCAGTTTCTTTCGTGTCTGCTTACAGTATTCGATAGTTGATTGGTTTGTTGTTTATGCATGTGCAGAACTGACCATGCCTACGGTATTATGTAGCTGATCGGTTGGTTGGTTTATGCTTGTGCAGCAATTCCCTTGAAAAGTAATGCTGCACGTTAGCTTAAAATGTATCCGTGAACGCGTCATCATACGCAATTTTTATGACGTAATTTGTGGGGTCTTTTGTGTGTGTTTTTCTGACTTAGCGGAACATGTAAGGTATAAGTTTGTCAAGTTGGTTGGGTGGCTTACAATATATTAGGCTTCCCATAAGGTCACAACGTCCAGTTTGACAATCGAAACACACACAGTCACAACTGGTGCCCGCTGCAGTGCCTCCTTAAATGACGGCCAGACAGCACGTGCCCTCACTTTCATAGATTCACTGGGCTTGCTACATACAAGAGAAAAAAGGAATTGGAAGTCCAGACTGGAATCTGGCACTTTTAGGCTTCCACTTTTAAGTATCCGGCGACGTCTTGTCCTGGACATGCAACGGTCAAAGGAAATGACCAAGCAGGTAGACTGGCGCAGGGCG
>OY757547.1:14416941-14434441 GCA_963584105.1 Alviniconcha strummeri
CGAGAACGAGAATAACAATAACCTGATGATGGTGACAACATCTATAAAAATGCATAAGAGGTACAGTTTATTAGGAAGTGGATTTTAACATCCTGTCAACTGCAAGAAGAAGAAGAAGAAGAAGGAGAAGAAGAAGAAGAAGAAGAAGAAGAAGAAGAAGAAGAAGAAGAAGAAGAAGAAGAAGAAGAAGATTACTGAGCAATGAATATCATCATGCCTATCTTCCAAATGAGAATTAAATATGTCTTGATTGTTGTTCTTCTTCCTGTGCTCCAGCAGGGGTTGTACATGCTTTTAACCGACTGTCATTATCAAGAAAGGTCTTACTCGTCATTGACTATATTCTTTTCGTTTCTCTCATCTATACACAGACTTCCTCGAGCGAGCAGATTGATACGGACTTTGAACTGAAATGGTGTGAACAATGGACCTCACGCTAGCATGTAAGGAATTAACAGAAGAGTAGCCTGGGTACCGCTAGGCTAGGTGCCGCTAAGAACTGTTTGAAAGGCAACGTTGGGGAAACTTCTGAGAGACAGGGTGGAGCGCATATGGGCTTTTCCGAGCGCATAGATACCATCTTGAACTGAACTGAACTGCACTGGGTGCAGCAACTCGAACGCTCGTATGACACGCATTTCTGGTGTGGACAGTTTACAAATAAACTGACCACGCAGATATCCCTGCACGCAACAAATATATTTTTCCTTTGCTTGTTTTTTCCATTTTTTCTTTTTAATTTTTTTTTAATCTATCTTTGTTGCCGTCCCAAGGCACATATTTTTAACCTGGCTACAAAATCTTTTTCATATGAACTTATGGCCTTGCTGTCACCTTGGCTATGGCAAGCCGTTCTGAATGCTTACCCTCGGAGGCGTGGTGCAAACTGTTCTTGCACTTCTTCAGTGCATTATCACTTTTCAGTGGCGGAGAGGTACAAGTCAATGGGCGTGGGATGCCATTAATATTTTCCCGGCTTTGCGAGCTGAAGCTCCAGTATGGCCCAACATGCTCCAGTTGTGTTCCGTTGCCACGATGTCCGGGGAGCTAAAAAGCACACATTTGTTTTGTCTTTTTTAATTTTGTACGGACAGCATGTGGACTAGGGGAATTCTGTTGATTACGTCGCTATACGTCAGTCCGACCCGCTCCCCACCACCCACCACCCACCCCTCCTCAAGAGACGGGATTACTGAAATATCAGACACGTCCCGAGTTAACCTCTGCACCTTTCGTGAAGAGCATGGCTATAAAGCCTACAGCCAAAGTCACCACGACCGACGGCTCCAGCGCTTCTGCAAGGACCACTCGATCGTCTGCGAACAGCGGCTAACACTAACAGGTGAGAACAACCGAGCACCTGAGCTTCATTCCAGATGTTTAGTTCACAAATGTGAAGCAAAATAGTTGAAGTTGTTAGATACCTGTGCAAAGTGTTTTTGTGTCTCTGTTGTGTATATTCCCTATAAGTATGTTCCACTCTGTGCCTCTGTCTCTGTGTCTCTGTCTCTGTGTCTGTCAGTCTCTCTCGCTCTCTCTTTCTGCCTCTGCCTCTTTCTGTGTGTGTGTGTGTGTGTGTGTGTGTGTGTGTGTGTGTGTGTGTGTGTGTGTGTGTGTGTGTGTGTGTGTGTGTGTGTGTGTGTATGTGTGTATGTGTGTGTGTGTGTGTGTGTGTGTGTGTGTGTGTGTGTGTGTGTGTGTGTGTGTGTGTGTGTGTGTGTGGTTGCTCAATAGGTCTAACATACTGTTTTCAATCCTCTTCAAGCGGTTCGCCCTGATATAACCGCAATGGTTGACTGGGCGTAAAACACAAAGTTACTTAGTTACTCTCCAAGTGAACGCACGCCAACTGACAACTAACTGTGACATGTTAAAGGATATCGAACCAGACTTCTCAGATCATGTTTTGTCCAAGAATGACAGCCTTTTTCTATCAGGTCAGAAGAGTCCAAAAAGAGAAGAGAAAAGAAAATCGAACTTTTTTGCTCAGCTGATTTCATTTTTAACTTGGAATCCTTTTGCGTCGGTGACTGTTAGAGGGACTTGATAGCTTGTGGCCGTTGTGTGCGGGCAGTCCCGTAACCCTGCTAAATAAATTCAGTTTAAACATTGAATGATTTTATTTTTTTTAATAAAAAAATTATGCGCCTGGTCCCGTTCTAAAACGAGCTCAAAACTCAAAAATCAAGACGCTATTGATCATTTACTTTGAATTGTGTGTATGTGTAAGAGCTTCCCGTTCTAAAACGAGCTCAAAACACAAAAATCAAGAGGCTATTGATCATTGGTCACTTACTTTGAATTGTGTGTGTGTGTGTGTGTGTGTGTGTGTGTGTGTGTGTGTGTGTGTGTGTGTGTGTGTGTGTGTGTGTGTGTGTGTGTGTGTGTGTGTGTGTGTAAGAGCTTTCCTTTTTCTTCTTCTTCTTCTTCTTCTTCTTCTTCTTCTTCTTCTTCTTCTTCTTCTTCTTCTTCTTCTTCTTCTTCTTCTTCTTCTTCTTCTTCTTCTTCTTCAATACATGAAAATGGGGATTGGTATATAATATGTGAAAGAGTATGCCTGTGTATGTATTGGAGAAGGGTGGGTGGAGTGAAAGAATGTGTGATAGCTAAGTTAAATGTGTCAGAGAGTATGCGAGAGTTTCTGTACAATGTCTTTTGAGTATCATCGTGCGAGTTAGCGACATTTAGGCAGTGTGAATGTTTTAGTATCTACGCGTACATGTGATCCTGAGTGTATGAGATATCAGGTGAAATTAACCATGAAAATGGATACATATACAAATTGTGTGTGTAAGAGCTTTCTTTCACCTCCCCCCCCCCCTTTTTTGTTTTTGTTTTTTTGTTTTGTTTTGTTTTGGTTGTTTTTTTGTTTAATACATGAGAATGGGGATTGTGTATAATATGTGAAAGAGTATGCCTGTGTATGTATTGGAGAGGGGTGGGTGGAGTGAAAGAATGTGTGATAGCTAAATCAAATGTGTCAGAGAGTATGCGAGAGTTTCTGTACACTGTCTTTTGAGTATCATCGTGCGAGTTAGTGACATAAGATGTTTAGGCAGTGTGAATGTTTTAGTATATGCGAGTACATGTGATCCTGAGTGTATGAGATATAGATCAGATGAAATTAACCATAAGACTGGATACATATGCAAATGTATGTTTTTGTGACTGCAAATAAGAGTGTACTTTGCCTGTCACTGCTGTGGTATGATTTGTTGACATATGTTGTTATCTTGATAATTGTAAGATCAGTCTAATATCACTTATGTGAAAAGACTTTGAAGAAGAAGAAGAAGAAGAAGAAGAAGAAGAAGAAGAAGAAGAAGAAGAAGAAGAAGAAGAAGAAGAATGGAGCATTTAAAAACAAAATCCGTGACGTGAGAGTTGCTCTTTTGAACGCATCCATCTATTGGTCGAAATGGGCTTTGAGAATGCAGCACTGCACCTTTAAACGCGTCCATCTGTGGGTCGAAATTGGCTTTGAGAAGGCAGCATGGCTCCTTCAAAGTAAACACCGCAAACTACTGCATTCGCTGGTCTTAAGTGGATTTGAGAACATTTACACACACATTCACACAAAATGCAGAGGCTGTGAGTGAATAAGTGTCTGTAGCTAAGCTCTCACTTCTAACAGCAAACGTCTGCTTGTCCGTCACCCGACCACTCAAGTGTTGTTGTCATTATCAAGAAACGTTTTACTCGTGATTGTGTCCCAGCTAAGGTCTCACGCCTAATGGCAAGTTTTCGGGTGTTTACGCTATTCTTGTGTTTCCCCGAAACGGAGTCATGCAGGCTTTCAGATAAATGACTTCTCTCGCCGTCTAGACGTCGCGTCACACGCAGAACGAGACGTGGACAGCGTCACTCAGTTTCAATGAGCGGTTAGGTTTCAAAGTCTAAATGCGTTTCAGATTCACTAGACAATTGAGGAAGAAACCAATATAAGGCGTTGACCGATCATTTGTAAGTACGTCGAACCAACGATCGTCTTTCGAGCTTTCAGTTGTCCACTTTGATGCGCGCGTAAGGAGAGAGAGAGAGAGAGAGAGAGAGAGAGAGAGAGAGAGAGAGAGAGAGAGAGAGAGAGAGAGAGAGAGAGAGAGAGAGAGAGAGAGAGAGAGAGATATCGTGTCCAATTATATGGTGTTTTATGTCAAGTCTGGTGGAAAAATAAAAATTTTACACCAGGTGACGTCTGCCTAAAGCTCTTGTGTTACACCAGGTGACGTTTGCCTAAAGTTGTTGTGATAGATCAGGTGACGTCTGCCTAAAGCTGTTGTGACAGATCAGGTGACGTCTGCCTAAAGCTGTTGTGACAGATCAGGTGACGTCTGGCTAAAGTTGTTGTGATCAGGTTAAGTACGTCTGCCTAGAGCTGTTGTGATAGATCAGGTGAAGCCTGCCTAAAGCTGTTGTGATAGGCCAAGTGACGTCTGTCTAAAGCTGTTGTGATAGGCCAAGTGACTTCTGCCTAAATCTGTTGTGATAGGCCAAGTGACGTCTGCCTAAAGCTGTTGTGATAGATCAGATGAAGTCTGCCTAAAGCTGTTGTGATATGCCAAGTGACGTCTGCCTAAAGCTGTTGTGATAGGCCAAGTGACGTCTGCCTAAAGCTGTTGTGATAGGCCAAGTGACGTCTGCCTAAAGCTGTTGTGATAGATCAGGCGAAGTCTGCCTAAAGTTGTTGTGACAGATCAGGTGAAGTCCGCCTAAAGCTGTTGTGATAGGCCAAGTGACGTCTGCCCAAAGCTGTTGTGACAGATCAGGCGAAGTCTGCCTAAAGTTGTTGTGACAGATCAGGTGAAGTCTGCCTAAAGCTGTTGTGATAGGCCAAGTGACGTCTGCCTAAAGCTGTTGTCGTAGATCAGGTGACGCGCGCCTAAAGCTGTTTTGAACTTTGTCACCATCGAGCTGCACGATGACCATAAGGTCGATTTTCCCCCAAATTCGCGATTTATTTTCTCTCACGTCTACCTGCTCGCGATTCTCTTTCGCCATCGATACTATAATTATCACTACTCCAAACTAGATTATTTTTCGTCCTGGTGGAGTTTTTTGTTTTTTGTCGTTGTTTCTTTGACTGTCGACTGCGATGTTTGCTCTTCTCGTTGTCTCTGTGCCGTATCATTTCCATGTAGACCGAGCCTTAAAAAGCAGTCTGCCGAAAATTGCTATTCAGTTTTGTATTGTCTAATGAAAAAGCATTGAATCTTAACTTCTTTCGTGTTTTGCGCCTTAATTTTTTTTTTAAACAGATTGTTTATCTATGATGTGGAGTACCGCGCACGCAGAAATTAAAATACTCTGTGAGAAGTCAGAGGTATGCGCGGCCCTAATTCCTTTCCAATGCTGAAGTTGGTTAAAATATAGGCCTAGCCATGCACGCTTCGTCTACCGACAGAAAGTCCATTGTTCTCATTTCTGCCCTCCCGGTCCAGTCAGCTTCATTTTTCACAATCTTCTTCAACTATAAAATGACCTAGTCAGGTCAAGTCAAGTACTTCTTCATTACAGTTAAAGGAAAACGTGGGTGCCACATGAATAACAAGCAAACACAGAAATAAAATCTACATTGCATAACATATTCACAGTTTAAGAGTGCTCAGTAACTTACCTGATACTGATAGGAAATTAATATGAATTAAGTTTACTTGTGATGATTTGATGAACTCCCTTTCGCCCTGATTATAATTAGAGCCACCGCGGTGAACAAGTTAAATCAAGGAATGCATTTCAGAAACCCCAATGGCGGTACATGAAACCAAAGCATTAAATATGAAGCCTCAGTCAATAGTGTGCCCTTTTATTTCGCAGGATCAGAATGGACAAACTTCTGACGTCACTTCTCGTGGTTGCCGTGACGGTGGCTGTGGCGTCATCGCTCAAGTGCGTACCATGTGACCAAACGACGTGCGTGCCCCCACCTCCAGGCTGCGAGCTAGGACGGCGCGTGTGCTCGTGCTGCAACGAATGCCGCGTCCCCGAGGGGGGCAAGTGTGGACCGTTCACTGCCGAGTGAGTCTTGCGCTTTTCGTTTCTGCTTCTTTCTCTGCTGAGCATAGCCTAAGTCTTCTGTTTGTCTTTCAGTTTCTTCCTGGTTTTCTTTCTGCTCTCGCCCCGTGCTGCAACGACCGTTGCCATCGGTTCCCGAGGGGGACAAGTACGGACCTTAGAAACAAAGGAAGAGCAGATAACTCACTCAAGTGCTCTGCTTTCGCTTTTTTTCTTTCTCCGAGGGTTGGGGCGTAGCGGAGGGCGGGGTGGGTGGGGTTGAGGGCGTGGGGAGGGGGGGGGGGGGGGGCTGGTTGTAACAGGCTAGTGACGTCTATTCGCGAGCTTGCACTAGGCCCACTCCCAGGTCGACTGAGTCCAGGCGGGGATGTTTTTAGTGCGTAGGATCTTGGATGGGTCAGGGTCACGATTGGAGTAAAACAGGGTGATAGTGGCCAGCGGAGTAAGCCGGCAAGGTTAGTTAATTAATTTGTTGTAGATAATTCTTATAATTGCTTTTATTAGGACAGTAAGTTTTAAGAGGGGGTCCTCGGGAAGTGACAATTTTATGTGATATGCACAGCTTGATGCCAGTGGGATTTTTCATGACAAGTTTTTATCTATGAATGATTTTTTTTACCAGGATGTTTATTTGCTGATGTTGTAACTTAATGTTTTATGACTGGGGTGAATGTGAGATGAGTGTATTTAGCACCACAAAACATTTCTCGTGCAATCAGTATATTGATACTTGGCAATAAAGGGGTAAGTGTGGACCGTTCACTGCTGAGTGAGTCTTCTGCTTCTCGTTTCTTCCAGATTTTCTTTCTCCGCTACTCCCGAAACTACAATTTTCTTTTCAAATTGATGCGTCCGGAATGCGTGCTGTATAAAACAACCTAAGGCCAAAGATTGTATTAAGATACACGACTTTGTTTCGACACAGCTGTTGAAAGAGCAAGTTGTGGAATACACAAATTGCTTCGCACTATCGGGGTCCCCAGCATCTTAAGTGGCATCTATTGTTCTGGTGGTGGCAGACGGTCTCTTTGGCAGACGGTGGGAGCTCTTGGGACCTGATCCCCTACCTCCGTCGTCCCGTGACAATGTGTGTGTGTGTGTGTGTGTGTGTGTGTGTGTGTGTGTGTGTGTGTGTGTGTGTGTGTGTGTGTGTGTGTGTGACAGACAGACACAGGCAGACACGCAAACGCTTTGTCACACACACACACACACACACACAAACACACACACACACACACACACACACACACACACGCACACACCCCACCCCCCACCCCCACACACACATATAAGCACACACACACATAAACACATAAACATACGCTCTCTCTCTATTTCTCTCTCTCTCAAACACACACACACACACACACACACACACACACACACACACACACACACACACACACACACACACACACACACACACACACACACACACACCTCCTGGTACATCTCTGTTCCCAATATCACTCCTTAAGAGACTTCTTTTCCTTCAGTGTTCCAGGATTGTCCTCAGACGCCTAGCTGGATAGTATTGACAAAGTTGACTGTTTACGGCAGGTCCTGTTTGGAGCACCAGAGCTTGCCTGGAAAGCTAACTCGTTGGGGCCAATGCCGTATCCGTGCTTCCTTGTGATTCCAAGGAACATCACAAGGAAGCCAAGGAGCCAAGGCAGGACTGTAGAGATGCCAGGAGCATGGCAGGATTGTAGAAGAATGCAAAAAAGAATCTGAAACAAGAATGACTGCTAACATTCTGATACAAAATCCAAGCTCATAAAAGATTGAAAAGCGCGCTTTTTATTAGGAAAAAAATAATAATCTGAAACAGAATAGCTGCTAGCTTGAATAGTGTTTGAATCTTCCAAGCACTGAACAGGCGACAACAGATCAGGGTAATCCCATTTATCAAGCTACAAAACGACAATTAAACGGTGAAAAACGATGAAAAATGAGATGGAGAGATAATCCACTATCTTTTTTGGGTTGAACAATGTCAAGTGCTTGGAAGTGAATCACTGGAAGTGTGCTCAACCCCCCCCCCCCCCCCCAAAAAAAAAAAGTCGATTAGCTCTCTATCTCATTTTTCATCTTTTTTCACCGTTTAATTGTTGTTTAAGTGCCGTTTTGTAGCTTGATCAATTGGATTACCCCGACAATTCGCATGTTGTGTTTTGGCCTAATAAACAGCATTATTTTGAACCTTTTATCCTGTTTTGATCCTGTAAAAGAATGGTTTAGGATATAATTATGGGCCCGGCTCAGAAGGGCATCGAATCGACTGTCACCAATATTCTCCCTTTGGGGACAACTTCACTCTAGCATGTTTAATAACAGCAAATACTCTGTGGGTCTACTTCTTTGTCTCCATAAAAGCACGCGAGGAAAACCCTCTCATCCCCAAAAACAAACAAACAAAAAATCCGCCTCCTTTTCTCCCATTCGCTTCCAGAGGATATTATCTCCGCTGTATTTCTTGCATGCTAGGCAAGTTATCGATATTGTGGGTTTGACGTCATTCGAGTGCTATTACTTCCCTTTGTTGGTTCTTCAGGTGCGAGTGTTGCCTGGTGTTTGATGGTTGTGCAGCTGAGTCTTACCTGGTGTTTGATGGTTGTACAGCTGACAGTCTCACCTGGTGTTTGATGGTTGTACATCTGACAGTCTCACCTGTTGTTTGATGGTTATACATGTGTGTTACCTGGTGTTTGAAGGTTGTACAGCTCAGAGTCTGACGTGGTGTTTGATGAGATCTAAACACAAAAAGGTTCAAACGAACGCTTATTTAACACGGACACACAGTATGCACATTTTCGCGGAAATTCCCCTTATCAAGCCACGAAACGACACTTAAACAACAGATAAATGTTTGGATCTTGTTTGAAAACTCTAGCAGTCATTCTGTTTCAGATATTTGTGGTGTTTGATGGTTGTCCAGCTGCTTCTTACTCGGTGTTTGATGATTGTACAGGTGCGAGTCTCACCTGGTGTTTGTACAGCTGACAGTCTGACCTGATGTTTGATGATTGCACAGGTGCGAGTCTCACCTGGTGTGCCTCACGAGCGAACGCGTGTACGTTGGACGTCCCCCCTGGGACAGTCGGGCTAGTGGCACGTGCATCAAGTACACTGACATTCCCACCGCGGCTCCAAGAATCGGGTTAGTGTCTGGGTATATATGGCAGTCAATCCGCCAAAACCTGTGGGATGTGTGTGTGTGTGTGTGTGTGTGTGTGTGTGTGTGTGTGTGTGTGTGTGTGTGTGTGTGTGTGTGTGTGTGTGTGTGTGCGAGTGTGTGTGTGTGTGTGTGTGTGTGTGTGTGTGTGTGTGTGTGTGTGTGTGTGTGCACGCGCGCGCCTGTGTGCAGGCGTGCACGCGCGTATGTGCACTGTAGGCTACACGTGTGCGCGCACGTAGGCGACAGGCCACTTTCGCGGCTTAATTAGCACTACTTAAAAAAATAAAAAATAAAAATCCCAATGATGAATCTTTCTTTACGTAATTACAACCACTCTGTTTCAGGCGCTCCATCTTGCGACGGAAGTAAAAACACCAACTTTGTTTTCTTCTCCTTCTTCTTGTTAAATTCCCTAACAACTGGTGCCCAGCGATAATAGGGCTGCTGGACACGACACGAGCAAAGTTCGTGCTGCCTAACTGCCGGCAACGGTGATACGGTCACAGCAAAATCGCCAACATGAAAGTCTGCTACAACTTCTGAGTCTGGGCCACTCTCATCCAATGATATCAATAACTTGGCTGGCCTTCGTTTTGTTGAACATTTCGTTAAGACTAACCAGGCACTCTGGACATGGTGCATTACTACAAAGAAAGGAATCTGGTGAAGAAGAGGAAGAAGAAGGAAAAAGAAAAGACATTCTAATAAATGGGCTGTGTTGCCTGCAGATTTGATTTTCATCTAATAAAAGTACCGACGACGACAAATTTCACCCTTTGTATGACGATGGATTTTCAATAAAAAATCTGAATCCCTTTGAACTCTCTCTCTCTCCGTGTGTGTGTGCGTGCGTGCGCTCTCTCTCTAACACACACACACACACACACACACACACACACACGTACACGCTCTCTCTCTCTCTCTCTCTCTCTCTCTCTCTCTCTCTCTCTCTCTCTCTCTCTCTCTCTCACACACACACACACACACACACACACACACACACACACACACACACACACACGGGCGTGTAAGGAAATTTATTCTGATCATGATGAAGTCGGTATCAGCCAGTAAATCGCCTTGTGACACAGCTCCAAGGGAAATAAAAAACTTCAGTGCAGCCTTAAACATCAAAATGTGAGCGATAAAAACGTCAAAGTACATTCAAGTCAGAAACAGCTTGATGTCTTCCAATCATGGCGCGAGTGAGCGAGCAAGCGAGTGAGCGAGAGAGAGAGAGAGAGAGAGAGAGAGAGAGAGAGAGAGAGAGAGAGAGAGAGAGAGAGAGAGAGAGAGAGAGAATGACTGTAAAAACCTGAACAACATGTCAAAAACTGAATGACTGAAAACCTGAACAACATGTCAAAAACTGCTGCTGATATCACATGAATGTTCAATGATTGATTAAGTCACTATGCACTCTTTCACCTCCAGCCCTTTTGTACAAGGCAGGGATAAAGAAGCAAATATAACTGAAAGAAAGAAAGAAAGAAGGAAACAAACAAACAAAGAAGAAGAAAGAAAAAAACAAAGGCAGAAACATCGCTAAAATCAACAACCCGAAACAATGCCCTGCAGAAATTTGTGCAGTCTATTGATGCTGACCTATGCTGCAGGGAACACTGTAATTATGGCTAATAATGAAAGTCAATTAATACATATTGCACACTAACATTTAGCATTATGTTTTATGTTAATCCAGTCATAAACAGTTTCAATACAAATCTAAGTCAGACAATGCATGGTAAAGATACTGTCTCACTAGGCTGTCAGTACCAGCTATACAGACTTTCGTAGCTTGGGCCCCAATTGCGTACACTAGGATTTGCATTTATGCAAGTAATGAAGAACTCTCTCTCTTTCCTGTTTAGAAAACAGCTAGTATATTGCTGTTTGGGAATATAACAGATTAAAAAGCTGCCATTGTCATTCCACAAACATGATTTACTAACATCTTACTTCTGTGCAATTGTCATGGCTGGTGCAGTATAAATGACTTGTATTGCTCTTGCATGCATGATTAGCCTACTATGACATACACTATAGGTGACAATATTAATTCCAAACAAAAAGTCACGAATATTACCAGTATGTAAAATGGAACTCATTTTGAAAAGCAAAAGTCCTTTTTTAATTTTTTTATTTCACCTGTGAACTTCAACAACTAGTTGTAAGTCAATATGAGCTTTTCTGTACCTTTTGCCTCGGATGGATATGTGTAACAGTAGTGTGCAGCAAGTCTAGCTGTCAGAAATATGCATGCATATTCATGTGGCACACACACACACACACACACACACACACACACACACACACACACACACACACACACACACACACACACACACACACTTTTGAGGAAAAGAATCCCTGCTGGATACCATACATGCATGTAGACATCTTCACACTGACCAATACCCCAACTGGGAACAACTCTTGACAATAACAAGACAGAGCTGCAAAGCGAGCAAAGTGAGAAGAACATGCAAAATGATTTAAATGTCATCATTTATAAAGAAGTCTCTAGCTGTACACAGATAACCTGCTCTTGTTGGCCTGTTCTCTTTCACATCTATAGCCGATCTGACCAACCACCCCTAGCTGACTTTTGTCAATCAGTGTTCAAGTCTCTGTCATAAACCAAGTTTATGTCCACAAAAACTGCAAAACATATCCAACACACACACACAAAGAAGAAGAAAAAAAATGATGAAAAAATACCAACAGAACATGTCAACAAAGACACAAAGAAAAAAAGCAAGAAAAAAAAGCAACAGATAAAATCATATTAGAAAGACTTATGCAACGGAAACAATTTGACAGTGTTCAAGAATGAACTGAAGCAATCTGATAATAATTAGTAACCCTGTTGATTACCACAGTATGTACTGCACCCAAAGACAATCAGCAAAATGCTATTCACCCTACCACAAACACTGCATGAACACAGGACCCAGCAAAAACAACTCAGTGCAAAACAGTGCTAAAGACCACCACAGTATGTTCTTACACCTTAACATGTAGACTGTTACACCTTAAAACGTAGGCTGTAAACACAGGACACACTGAACAACACAAGTGCGAACTAACGGCAATAAAGAGTAGAGAATGTAAAACTGCGCCCACTGAGCAACAGAAGCGCAAGACAGTGCTAAAGACCACCACATCATACTCTTGCATGTTGACTGTAAATACAGTACACACTAAACAACACAAGTGCAAACTAAAGGCAATAAAGAGCAGAGAATGTAAAACTGCGCCAACCGAACAACAAAAGTGCAAGACAGTGCTAAAGACCACCATAGCATGTTCTTACACATTGATTGTGAACACAGTACACACTAAACAACTTAAGCACAAACTAAAGGCAATAAAGAACAGAGAATGTAAAACTGCGCCCACCGAACAACAAAAGTGCAAGACAGCGGTAAAGACCAGTACAGCATTTTTTACACCTTAAAATGTAGACTGTAAACACAGTACACACAAAACAACACAAGGGCAAGCTAATGGCAATAGAGAGCAGAGAGACTGTAAAACTGCACCCACTAAAACAACATAAGTGCAAAAAAGTGCCAAAAATAATCACAGTGACCCCTGGCACTGCAACACAGAGGCTGACAATACAACACCAACCAAACAACATAAGTGGAAGAGGCAACATATAATACAGAGGGCTAAAGACGACATCAAGTTGTTACGCCTATAAACACACTGAGTATATCTACCAAACAACACACATGCTGGGGGGTTGTGTACCTTTTTTTGTTGTTGTTGCTTGTTTTGTTTGTTGTTGTTGTTGTCATAATTACCATCAATTACTCTGGGCAGTCGTAAGACAGTGTCTCTATGCCACAAGTTTTGAAGAGAAAAGTGAAACAGGTACATACAACTCTAGGTCTACCTGCTCGCTAGCCAAGCACTTTATTACCTGGCTAAACTTGTTCATTTGCAGGTAAACCAGCTCATCTTTGCAACAAGGGAGATCATTCTTGCATCCACGAGACAACAGAAGTATAATGTGTCAGTTACATGTAAGCTACAAGTAACTGTATGACAAAATTCACATAAAACCCCAAAATGTCAGTGAATGAACATTAAGGCAAAAAAAAAACACCATCAGTAACCAGTTCATATTTCATGCATTTCTCTCTCACAGTCACCAGGATTTAACTAAAATTCAGTCAATTAAGATTTGAAATCCAAAGTTTAAAACAGAAGGGAAAAAATGCACAACACACACGCCTAATTAACAATATCACAGTTACTGCCATGGAATCGTCTACATAAAGTGATTGCCATTTGCCTTGATCAATTGTACTTTAGTGATATATATATATCTATATATATAATTATTGCTATGGATGCATACATCTATAGTATCCTCTTCTCATTATATTTCCTTTCGCTGATCAAACACCTGGCTATTTTAATTTAAAAAATTAGGAGTCACATATGTGGGCCTTGCAAACTGAAGAACATTTTCATATGCACATGTGTGTGTGTGTGTGTGTGTGTGTGTGTGTTTGTGTGTGAGAGTGAGAGAGAGAGAGAGAGAGAGAGAGAGAGAGAGAGAGAGAGAGAAATCTGTCTTTGATTGTTTTGTATACTATTATTCACTGTGACATGCTTTTGCACTTTCCAAAGGGCTGGCATCTGGAAATCTCCTATCATTATTATCAGCACTTTCTCAGGTTTGACTGTTAGTTTAATTATATGTTTACATTATGTGTGGAGAGCGGGGATAGCTCAGTGGTAGAATATCAGATTTTTGATTGAAAGGACACAGGTTTCATTCCTGGCAGAAGCAGCGGAATAATTTTGCTCTCCAGGGTCACCTTCCTGCATTCTTGTTTCGGTATCCATTCTACCCAAATGTTACTGCAGCAGCATGTAAAAGAGCCAGTCATCCTGCCAGACATGCAGGGGGCCAGTTACATCTAAACACACATGCACCCTGCATTTGTGGCTTCAAACAAAGTGACGCTGTAAACTGATACATGGCTATATATATGATGTACACAGAATGTGCACCAAGATGACAGCAGTTCAAAAACACACTGTGCAAAGCTACAGTCACTCATTCAGAGTTGTATATGACTAGAGGATGATGGGTCTGCTCGGAAGCAAAGAATAGCGCAACAGTGTTGCCATTGTAAAGCGCTCAGGGCTCATTTAGAGGTGGGGTACTCTACAGGTGTTCATAAAAATAAACAAATACATTTACACAGCATAGGCACTTGGTCTTGGTTAATGTTTCACAAAGCTACGACACTGAAATGATGGGAAATTTAACATGAAAATGACATCATTTAACACACTGAGAATAAGTTTCTTCAAACCAGCAACACAAGCATTTCCATGCCCTAGATTTATGTCTGTTGTGGTATACTGCCAATAAAACTCCACATCAGCAATAAATTAAGGAGGGTAAATGGAAATTGTGCATCTCACAATCATGGTTAGGACTATTCAAACAGTCTTCTAAAGAAAAAGTAAAAGAAAATAGTAAAATACAGGCTTCTGTATACAGCCACTTCTATGGCTACACTGTCAAAAATAAATATATCATTATATTTAGAATGTCACATAAATTAATTCATCTTTGATCACTTTACTCATCATGTACAGATACATCAGTGATGCTTGACATTTTAGATTTTCACACATTCACACACACTGAGCTCAGCAAAGATAGTTAACCATGAGTAAGGGAAAAGTTGCTCAGCCTGAACATTCTGATACCACAGGCCAAAACATTCTCAAGCAAGGTTGCAAAGGATGTATGTAGTCTGCCAAGCTTAGACTTGGCTGCTTTTGACTCAGCAGTCAAATGGTTACGGTGCAATCACTCACTGAACCATAAGCATTTGAACCAAACACATAAAAGGTTTAAAATAACACTATTCATGCGAATTTTTGGGGTAATCCCCTTTATCAAGCTACAAAATGACACTTAAACATTTTTGTTTTTTCGTTGTTTTTCTTCAGATTTTCATAAGCATTTGACTTCTGAGACAAAAGCATTTATGACACTGAAAAAAATGAAGAAATGACAATACCATAGCTGATACCCTGTCATGGTTGTTAAAGGTCCACATCACACTGGGAGAATCAGCAGCACAAACAAATGAACAGATTTCTTGGAGCCATTTCATGCCACCCATAAGTGAAAGAATCTGATGCAAAACACAAAACCATGGACAGAATACCAGAAAGCGATAATTATTTATCCTGGTTATTCCACCAGGTCAGGCAGAACATGCTACCAGTCCAAATCAAGATTTTCCCATTAATTTTGACCAGATTGAAAGTTGGATTTCAATGATTCAGGTGGGCCACCTTTCATCCTCCGAGTATTGCACAACATTAGAGAAGCCTTTATAATTTTTGAAAAAGCCTGCTGAAGAGGACCAACCCTGTGTTTTTAAATACAATAAACATGATGTAGATTACAGCACATCAACAGTCTTCAAAATAAATAAATGGAAGACAGTCTATCCATGACACAGCACTTAACGAATCCAAGGCACTTAATCATTCATAAACACAGTCGATTCCAAGGCACTTAATCATTCATAAACACAGTCGATTCCAAGGCACTTAATCATTCATAAACACAGTCCCACTTGTAAAATTTACTCCCTCCCTATGTACACTGTAAAATGAAAGACAGAAAAATTATTGCTCTGATAAAAAGCAATGGAGCAACTGATACTGCCACTAATTTTGACCAGCAAATGCAAGCTATACAGTCCCCAGCCATTTTCTCAAAAAGTATCAACATCAAACACTTACACATATATAGGTGTGGCACAGGACTCAAGACAGGAATAGCTCAGTTGGTAGAGTGTCTGACTAAAAAGCCAGATGCAATACAGATGTGGGTTTGAGTCCCTGGTATGGCAAGGGAATTTTCTCCCAGAGTCAACTTCCAGTGCAGACTCTCGTATGGTGCCTGTACGGCCCCCATGTGCAACCACATGCCTCAACGTCTGACTGCCAGTGTTTGGAAATGCAAAAATGCTGCACACACTGAGAGGAAATGGGTAGCACTGCTCTTGAGGCTGCTGTGCCTTACCCAAGAAAGGCGGCCCAAATTTCCCGCAAGAGACAAAGAGGTACTAAAAAGATAAATTCCAAAAAGGGGGGGCTGGCTGTGGGAACAATGTTCTGTTTCTGGACTCATACATGGCATTTTTACAAACTGCATGACAGCTTATCCTAAGAATGAGTAATGGTATACCCAAAACAGGATGGAACCAGGGTTAGATGGTTAGTCAGTAAATGGATTTTTACATCCTAAGAATGAGTAATGGTATACTCAAAACAGGATGGGACCAGGGTTAGTTGGTTAGTCAGTAACTGGATTTTTACATCCTGTCAACTTCACAGGATCACTTCAGGATGGGGACCAACGATACAATATGAATAATAGCAATATTAATAGCAACAATAGTAACAGTAATAGTATTAGTAATAATAAGATACAAAAGTGTTTAGTCTGGTCACAATGAGCACAACATGCAGCAAAATCACTGCATGCATTCACTGAAATCCTGCCTTTCAAAAAGGCTTAACGGCCAGTGGCACGAACACATACCAATATTGCATACTAGTAACAGAATAATCAAAACAACAACTGTAGCCCCTACCAGTGGAAAATCAAATCAGATATTAAGCATATCTATGATTAGCTGAATGCAGCTTTCAATACCAATCAGTACAAAATAAAAAAAATAACACTTTGCAAAAATGTAACTCACTTTCATTTTATATATATATAAAAAATGAAAGTGAGTTATATATATATACGGTGCAACATGTTTCAGTGGTATTCCATTTTGATTCATATACATGTACTGAAAATGTTATGTTCCTTTTGTGCGCTGCCATGAATCATTTGTTCAGTAATGAATTAATTCATACATACAAGATGTTAATGCTTATGATGCATTAAGTATCTACTGAACAGAAATAGAGACACTTTCATATACCAACATTTAACTATCCTTCAATTCCAAACAGCACAGCTTACACCTGCTACGTTTGCAAATTATGTGCTTAACGGTTTCCTGTAATAAGACTATATGCCACTATGCAATTTCAGTTTGTCACAAATACACTGCTATTGCTAACTTTAAAAACAACAACTACAGCAAGCCAAAACTGGAAAAAACACACCAAAAAACAACAACAACACACACACATAAAATTTTACTTACACAAACATTCAGTTTGTCAAATTACAATCAGTTTGTCAAATTACAAACAAATAAATTATCTTAAAATATGTACCAAATAGGCCAT
>OY757547.1:14439441-14470696 GCA_963584105.1 Alviniconcha strummeri
ACTCGCGATCTTCTGGTCAGCCAAAAAACAATGCAAAGACACTTTCTTTCCGGCCTCCATCTCCTTTCCCTGGTAATTTTTGCAACTGCAACAGTGCTGGCATTTGTACTGCTTTGCAATTCTAGTTTTGTAATTCTAGTTCAACTTCCATTGTTATACACAGCGTGAAGCAACGCCTACTCAGAAATTGGCCCAGAAGTGATGCCGTGACCTCTTGCAACTTCTTGCGCCAAAGATTACAAAGGGCATACACTCATGCAAACCAGCTTCACTGAACTGCCCAATACAAAGCTGATGATGTCAGTAAAATGACTGCAATGATGCAACAATTTTTTTGGGGTGGCAACACACCTCCTGCTGTAAACAACAACAACAGACAGCAGTAGGGAGAAGTTTGTTGTTGTGGACCTATGCAAAACTAATGATGTAAGTGAAGCGACTACAATGAGAATATGTAACTGGATGTGATAAAATATTTCTGGTGGTTTGGTGGCAACACGCCTCCTGCTGACATTGTGAAGAACTGGGCTCTGTTAAACATTTCCTGGTGGTGTGGAAGTGGGAGAAGGGCCTGGACCCCTTATGTTTTTGTTTTGTTTTGTTTTTAAGTAAAAAGTGATTTTATTTTTTAGCCACTAACATCCTTGTGTGTGTGTGTGTGTGTGTGTGTGTGTGTGTGTACATCATACTAAGATCCCCTAGCTGAACAAACAAAACAAAAACACACTAACAACGAAACAAAAACTCCCTAATAACACTGCTCAAGAATCAGTTAATACCCTGCAGTGAGCACAACCCTGTTTCAGATAGTCTTTTTCCACAGAAGAAATGGCAATGGAGTATTAATGAAGTGTTAAAAATGAAAAAGACAAAGACAGAGCCTATATGTACTCACCAAATAACAAGACATCAACAGCATCTTTGTTTGCATCCTTTAATTTCTTTTTGATGAGGGGAAGCATCCGTGAAGTATTACCCAGGAAGGCATTTTCATAGCCTGCCAGTCTGCAATAAGCAGCCTGTATGTCATCTTGTGGTACATACTGATCTGAGAAAAGAATACCTTCATCTGGGCCTTCTCAAAGAGTAAACATTTAACACAAAACAACTAATCCACTCACTCAGCCACACACATGTACACACACACACACACACACACACAAACACACACACACACACACACACACACACACACACACACACACACACACACACACAGATGCACATACACACATGCCCACACACAAACACAAACACGCATGCACACACACGCACACACATACTCATGCATGCACACACGCATGCATGCACTCACACACACCAGCAGGTATCAGCATGAAGGTAAACAAATACCCAATGGAAAGCATAAAATTTAAATTAAATAATAAAAAACAGACATGACCACAGCAAGAACAAGTGTTAAAATGAAACCATCAAACAAAAACACCAGAATCATAAACAGGGCCTGACCTGCAAGCACCGTCATGGATCATGATGTTCCCAGAGTGGACGCTTCCGTGGGCAGGGAACCCCTTCTCCTCCAGGTACAGCAAAGCCTGCACACAAACAGTGAAGCTAAATAAGAGGATAAAACTAGCTACCTTACAGCACTGGAACTTCAGTTCCTTTCAGTTAAAAACTCTCAAACAAGAATGACTGCTAGCGTTCTAAATCAGGATCTAAACACATAAAGGGTTCGAAAGGATGCAATTTATTAGGACAAAACACAAGCAAATTTTCAGGATAATCCCCTTTAACAAATGCTCTACAAAATGACATGTAAACAACAGTTAAAAGGTGAAAGATGATAAAAAAAAAAAAAAATGAGATGGAGAGCTAAACCACTTATCTATTTTTGGTTGAGCCACATTGTTTTCCTGTCCAGTGCTTGGAAGAACACTGGCATGACAATGACGTATAACAGGTGTCCTAATAAACAGCACTCTTTTGAACCTTTAATGTGTTTGGATCTTAAATGTACATTTGGTGGAGTTTATGTACCTTGTATACAATTTACACACATGCCTGGTGGGAGTTACTGTAGGTGACTCAGGTCTTGTTGTTGTGCTTATGTTGCGTATTTCAAGAGCTTGTGTACTTAGATCTTGTTTTAGAACACTAGCAGTCATTTTTGTTTCAGATTTTAGCTACCTTACAGCACTGGAACTTCAGTGCATTTCATTTCAAAACAGCATCCAGGAATTAAGAGCTGCATCCCATCTCTGAGAAACGTCCCCAGTGTTGCCTAGGAAACAGTTGCTATGTTAAGCAGTCTGACCAGTGACAGCCCTTTCTCGTCCATTCAACAACCCTGCTTCTCTACTCCAAGCATTTGGTGAAGCGACATCCTCAGCTTTATGACTTAAGGTTGTGCCTGAAGTTCTGAATCACTTCAGATCAAAAGTCTGAAACAAGAATGACTGCCAGCGTTCCTGATAAATAGCATTGTTTTGAACCTTTTATGTGTTTGGATCCACTTCAGATCAAGTTATTCAACTTATTAACCCAGTGCAATTTTATTTTAAAGTCAATGTCCACCAACCCAGAAATTCATCCTATATGTTTACTTGTTCAGCAGAAATCCACATATGCGGACAACAGCACCAAGACAGTTAATGTGCCCACACCTGTAACACGCCAGATATTAGGTTTTCATTTCATTTGAAGGACCAAAAATAGCTGATGTACCTCCAGAACTTGTCGACCAAACAGTTGCACCTGTGCCATGTTGAGGCCTCGTCTTTTCTGACTGTACTTGCGAAACCAGCTTTCCTGGAAGCGTGCCTGGTAGATGTAGTCTTTGAGTGAGCCACGCATGCTGATTGGTGTGACCATGATGATGTACTTCTGCTCCAGGGCAAAGTCAAAATCCGTCATGGGAAAGATGTAGGGATGCTGCAAAGGGCAAAAGAAGAGAGTTCAGTTTGCAAGCTGAGATCAACATGCTTGGGAATGCCTGTAGATGCCCAAGTCCATCTCACACAAGTTCCCCCACTGTTGTCTTTCAAACTGTTGCTGCGTCCCTCATGATATACGTGATGTTTATCAAGCACTATTTATTCCCCTGTTGGTTCAATGGCTGTACAGTTTATGTCATAAACATCTGTATGACTGCGAGTATTAAGTATTCACTCATGTGAGCATGCATGGATGTGTGTATGTAACTGGATGAGAGAGTGTGCCTGTGTGTGTGTGTGTGTGTGTGTGTGTGTGTGTGTGTGTGTGTGTGTGTGTGTGTGTGTGTGTGTGTGCAGCCAGTAACTTGTCTTTTGTCTGTGAGATCCTCTGCCACCTCTTGAGGAAAGAAACTGTAATCATGTCCCATTCCACACCGTCCTGCAACACCACCACCATGCCTCCCCCCCCCCCCCCACCCTCCCCAAAGGGATAAATAAAAAAAAAAAAAAAAAAAAAATGTGTGAGGTACTAACAACCCACAGCTTGGTACATTTGGATGACACTAACTAAAACAGTTCTTATACCTGCAACAGGGAGAACAGATCCTTTAGAGTTTTCGCTGTTCCTATTGTAAATGGCAGCACCATCTTTGGGTTGTAGGGTAGAATGTTCAGCATGCGATCTGTCTGGTTCTTATTGTCGCGCACACGGAACCAATGTTTGTCAATGCGACTTCCTGAAATAGCAAATTTTATAAGAGTGAGGCTCACCAGTTTCCACTGACTGACAAATGATCAAATAAAAAGAAAGGGCATTAGGAAACTCCATTGGCTGATTGGACATCTGGACAAAAACAATAGGATGGTAAAGACACTAAATACTAAACTGAAACTTTGCAGGTTAATATTGGTACTTTGCAGATTAAAATATTGAAACTGTAAATATTGGGACTATGCAGGTTGAAAATTAATAGTGTGTGTATATGTGTGTGTGTGTGTGTGTGTGTGTGTGTGTGTGTGTGCACAGGCATTGTGTGTGTGTGTGTGTGTGTGTGCGCACATGTGTGTGCATGCGTGCATGCATGCATGCGTGTATGCATGTGCATGCATGTGTGTGTTTATTGGGGGCAGGAGTATGTGGGTGGCGGCTGTGAGGGGTGGAATTATGGTTATGTAATAATATAGTGAGATTATTTTCTTTCTTGTATCATTGCTGCTTCTCATATGGCACATGTACATTATTATTCTTATGTATATATATTTATATAATTATGCGGTTAGTTGTCATCCATAATATATCACTTTGTTGAATGTGTTACCTTTGACATTTGTCTCCATTTAATGTTGATAATGTACGAAAAATGTTGTAAAGCGCAGTGAGTTTGTGTTCACCAGTGAACTGCACTCTACAAAAGTTGCCAATATTAGGTATCTGCATATCATTGGCAGCAGTTAGTGGTTGCACACCCACTGCTGACAAGCTTCAAAGCTTGCTGCCCTGAGGCACCTTGAGTCTATTCTGAGACGAGGCATAAATGGCCGGGTCACTGTCATCATGTCAATGTCATTATTATTATCATCATGACTTGCTTCTCATTGCCCCTGGCCAGAACAACCTGGATTGCCCATGGCACACTGACATGAGCAACAAATTTGAAACTATTTAATCAAGTCCCGCTAAAACAGTAACAAATTTGAAACAAGTGTGAATGAAAAACAAAGAATAAACTGTTATGCTGACACTTTAAGCTTAACTGTAGTATCCATTTTCTTTTTTCATGGCTGAGTCATTACACACGCAACCTGGATTGCCCATGTGACACTGACATGAGCAACAAATTTGAAACTATTCAACAAGTCCCTCTAAAATAGTAACAGGTTTGAAACAAGTGGGAATGAAAAACAAAGAATAAACTGTTGTGCTGACACTTTAAGCTTAACTGTAGTATCCATTTTCTTTTTTCTAATGTGATACAACTGACCACTTTGTCAGGTGATATATATTGTTATGGTGAGACAGTAAATAAATATAACAAATTTGGAGTGGTAAGGAAGAAAAGGAAGAAGTGAGATGCTTTCCGCTAAACATAACAGTGATGTTACCTAGATCCATGAGTTGTACTATGTTGCTATAGTTGGGGTGACTCCTCAGGTAGAACTGGCACTTCAGGAATGCAGAGTCTGAAACACACACACACACACACGCCCATGCATGCATGCACACATGCATGCACACACACAACACACACACACACACACACACACACACACACACACACACACACACACACACACACACACACATGTGCATATACACACACACACATGCACGTGCACATACACACACACACACACACACACCACAGCTCAAAAATATATGGAAAAAAAAAAAAAAATCCAGTCCAAAAAAAAGCTTTGACCAAATGCAATGCTGTTTCAGTCACACACTTATGAGTAAAGAAGACTTTGCAACTTCCCTTCCCTCCCTGCCTTCAAAACTAGCCTTAAAACATACTTAGAGCTTCAAACAGTATTTTGACCAGCAGCTTTTCTGCTACACAAATCTGGAATTTTCTCTCTTTTTTGTTCTTTATAACAGCTACTCTAGCCTTTGCCTTCAAAATTTACCCCCACCCCCACCTCCCATGTCCTTCTCAGCTGTGTGTGTGTGTGTGTGTGTGTGTGTGTGTGTGTGTGTGTGTGTGTGTGTGTGTGTGTGTGTGTGTGTGTGTGTGTGTGTGTGTGCATGCACACATGGTCTTGTGTGCATGT
The DNA here is from genome assembly GCA_963584105.1 of Alviniconcha strummeri. Taxonomy (NCBI): domain Eukaryota; kingdom Metazoa; phylum Mollusca; class Gastropoda; family Provannidae; genus Alviniconcha; species Alviniconcha strummeri. The sequence continues at coordinate 14,445,111 of OY757547.1, forward strand.
GTTTTTGCAATGCTTTGTATGAAAATGTTTGTTAAATTTGAGTATGTTTGTATACCATTGATTTGTATGATGTGACTGCTGTGACTGTAATCCTTTCTGGATTTATTCCTGTTTGTGGCCTGTTTAGCCTTTTGATTTTGTGTATGCGTGATGCATCAAGGTCTAAAAAATACATTATAATTTATATGTAGTATTCACAACTGTGTAAAATACACAATAGATGTGTAAACATGATCCCTGTATGTAAAAAGGTAGGTGTGTGTGTGTGTGTGTGTGTGTGTGTGTGTGTGTGTGTGTGTGTGTGTGTGTGTGTGTGTGTGTGTGTATGCATGCATCTGTGTACAATGTGCAAGCATGGACACATGCATGTATGTGTGTAACTCTGTCTGTGTGCATTTGTGTCAGTGCATGCATGTGTGTGTGTGTGTGTGGGGGGGGGGGGGGGGGATGCATGCATGCATTGTCCATGTGTATGTGTGTGTGTGTGTGTGTGTGTGTGTGTGTGTGTGTGTGTGTGTGTGTGTGTCCACCTACCTCTGACCTCATCCTGCCTCTGCTGACGTTCTCTTTCCATCTGCTCTGCTAAAGCCACATCATACTCCAGCCGTTTGTATGCATAATAGTTTTTACGTCTGAAAACAACAACAGTTCCGCTATCTTAATCTGAAAATTAAGAACACTGAACCTGGTTTCCCTGGGGCATAGAAAACAACAACAACAACAACAAAATGCAACAAAGCCCACCCCACCACCCTTACCCATGAAACAATGTAACTGAGAAACTAAAAATCTGAAAAGGTTATTTAACATGAAAAGCATTTTACATTTAAAACAAATCAGCTACAGGTACATGTACACATGTATGTAAACTTAAACTTTGGTTTTAAAGAAGAAGTAACTGAAAATGGTTGCTTACCTTCTCCTGTTTCTGCAGCAACAGCAGATAACCACAGCAATCAGTGCTATCAAGGCCACACCACCAATCACTGGCACCTGCACAAGACTGATTTGATAGGAAGACAGTGGGGGAAGTAGTTTCTTTCTTCTTTTAACAGGAGTAATGAGTGGCCACAATCATTATTCAAATTATTCTGCTGATATTAACTGTATTATTATGTGTTAGTGGTGTGTTTCCATACTGGCTGGAAGGCTTCCTTGATTATAAACTTATTCTGTGGCCAAGGTTAGATTCTTGGCAGGATAAAGGACTTTTCTGATTTGTCAGTTCTTCTCAATTAACACAAAGTGGAGACTTGTAGTTGTATATATAACTGTAATGTGCCTGTCTAACCCACCCATACACTGCACCAGCCTGTAAAATTTTGGGCTGAAACATGCACACACACGCCTGTAAACAGAATACTTTCTAGTCCTATGTATAAAAAAATACTGTGTTTTGTCTGAAATCCTTTCAGTGTTTCACATAAAGAGAGAAACACGTAAAAAGAAATGCTTAAGGCTTTACAATTTTGCACTTTTATTGGTCATTTTCAAGTGACATGGCAGTGAAAGGGTTAAAATCACTGTCCAGTTTTTAATAATTCATTAACTGTCAGTTGGAAACTTAGTTCTTGGACTTCATCAGTTCATGCATTTGCGAGATGAAGTCCAAGAATTAACTCTGATCAAAAAGTGGACAATTGTCTCGATGCACATGAAGGCTAGACAGGCACTTACGAGTACAAGTATCAACTAGGACGAACTAAGGAAGGCCCTCGTCGGTCCTGCTGCCACCTGCGCTCGAACTCATGGCCACCGAATAATTAAAAAAAAATTACAATCGAGTTTAGCCAGCGGTCACAAGCACCTGTCTGGTGATACTGACAGGATGCCTATGCGTTCTTAGGAACACGAAAAGAGCTGAATTTAGAAGGATTAAATTTAAAAGTAAAACATTCGAAAGCGTACTACATCTGACAAACCGACGTTACCAGATACAGAAACTGACGATGAAACTCATTCAAAGCGAAACAAAGTGACAGAATGCCTGATTGACAGTGGTCTCTTATAGGAAGAAGAAACACTCGAAAGTTATAATCAAGACTAAAAATAACAGTTAAATGGCTCTTGGATTCGAACGGCCCGTCGAACGCACACGGTGACCTCAGGACGATTTGAAATTATTCAATTAAACTGAAACAACAGGTACTGAAAACAATTGTTACTCACATAAATGTGATCACTGATCCAAGTGCCGACGTCCGTCTTCTGTCTGTCAGCTGACATAATCATCTTTGTCTGCATCGATCTCACTAAAACTGTACGGTGATGGCATTAAGCAGGTGTAGTACAGACTGCATCGGGCCACCTCAATCGCGAAATTTCGAACCAAAAATTAGCAGACAAATATTACAGCGCCATGTTTGTCTTGTGACACACCATGTGACCATTGTTTTTACTTTAGAGTGATCTCCCCATTAGTAGCCTGTGCAACTGGACCTGTCCTGGCATGTATTACTGTCTCGCCGCCTGTACCAGAGATACAACTACACACACAGTGTCTGTGTGTACTGGTGTGGTGTGATTGGTGTCACTGTGTGGCCAGTGCCGTGTGTGTGTGATGCGAGTCAGTGTGTGATGTGTGTCAGTGTCACGGTCTGTGTGTGTGTGTGTGTCAGTGTGTGTGTGTGTGTGTGTGAACCGTGTGGCGTCGCGGTATTCGATTGGCTCGGCCGGTTCGATAGGCAGTTTCAATTGCGCTCAGTGACTGAAAAAAAAGAAGTATAATGCGTGAGTGATGACACAGTTAAGTTTTTCCGTGTACCCGCCAGAGTTTTCAACGAACTTGACAACACACACACACTGACATACCGTGACTAGATACGCGGCGGCAAGCATGATACACTCGGACACCCAGCACCCACACTCAGTGACACTCAGCACAATTATGAAAATATTGGTTTCCCTAGGCGATAATACCGTGGCTACAGTAATAGGTCAGCAATTTGTTTCAAAGGAAACATACCAGGCCGAGTTAATTGGTGGTCTAAGTAGTGAGCTTGACTATGAAATGTATAGCTGCCTGCAATGCCGCTCAGGTCAGCAATTTTGTTTTAAATGAAGCAAGCCAGGCGCTGTGCCAATTGCTGAAGTCTATGTAGTCATTGATAGAGCTTGCTGTGAATCTGCTCGCGGCCTGCCCCGGCTGGGATCAACTCGCAGATCGTTGACGCGGCGGCCTGGAGATCGGCATGATCAGCAAGCAATGGCCCCTGGGATGGTGATGAACATGTTTAGTCGCAGACTCCAACTTCAGTCACTGTCGCGGTTCAAGCACTGGTTTACGTACATCATTCCTCCTACCTGTTATAATTGCCGATTACACCATTGGTCTCGAAACTGTCAGCTAACGGACAGTTGTTTCAAGTGTTGACGTCCAAACTGAAAGCAGTAGGTTTGTAACAGTCAACTCAGATTATGTCAGACGTTTCTCTTTTATAACCGCCCACGTTGCTTACGCTGGCACAAATACAACTAAAATCGTTCGAGTCCAGACTGATCTTTTCTCTTTTTCTACCCGAGGATGCCGCGCCCCATGTTTAGGTGCATGCTTGGACGCTATGTTGCATCCACAATCTTAGTATATATAGATAATATACTCAAACCTTTGAGCGTGCGGAGAGCGTCTGTGGATATGCGGAGATAAAGATCGAGTGGCGTAACCAGTTCTGGCAGAGCCCGTTTGGAAGAAGGTATGACGACCAGAAAGCGATGCTCACAGTGTTGATGTAAGCTAAAGGGAAACCGAAGTGGAGACGCAAGTTGGCTTAAAAGCGTGGAAATTATGCAAATAGTTTCATTTGAAGGCTTCAATTTGTTTTATCAATGCTGATGCAAAAGTACTTCCCCCCCCGCCCCCCTACGACTAACTCCTCAAGCCGCAGCCATGTTGGTTCGCTCTTTTCTAACGAAAAGCCCAAAAAGGTTGGCTCGTGACGCGTTTTTGCTCTTTTCTTTTTTTTCTAACGAAGCGCCGAAAAAATTTGATTCATTTTTATAAATTATTTTTTACCTCACTGATACAGATTGCTGGGCACAAAATGGCAACACTCAAGATTTTGTTTTGGCGACTTTCAAATACCGTTTTTTAATAAACAGGATCAGAAATCGAGTGCAGACTCAGTCCTATTGGGCCCGCCATGTTCCTTTTCTTCGGTTCCCCGTAGTTCAAGATATCTTGTTTGTAAATGTGCGTCGGTAAACGCATCGGCTCAAGCTACATGTAGATTTTATCGGCTCCGTCGTCTGTTTCCGTTCGTTCGTTTGACCATGCTGTTTGGTTGCTTGCCGGTTGCCTTGTTGTTTGGTTATTTTCTTCGTTTTTGTCCGTGTTCTTCGTTTTGCTTTTTTCTTCGTTTTTGTTATTGATGTTCTCCTTCGTTTCCGTTTCTTATCCGGTTTGTTCGTTTCCTCCTCCCCCCCCCCCCCCCCCCCCCTTCTTGTGTGTGTGCCTGCGCGCGGTGGGGGCGGGAGGCTGTTGCGAACTGAATAGCAATTTGATCAAGTAAAGAACTTGCAAGCTTTGCTTCATCCAGGTCTGATTGTAGCTAGTTGAACAATGCGCTCCAGCCCGGCCCATGAACACGGACGTGATGATGAAGGCTTCGATGTTGGGGGGCCAACTTCATCAGTCCTAGCGAGTATTCCAATAATTCAGCAAGACACGAATCGGATGTCTGCCCTCCACCACCCCACCCCAAATATAATTTTACATATGTGTATACGTCTTCTCCTCTTTTTTTTTTTTTTTAGCGCCCTCTCCTTTTGACAACTTTAAGCAAACAATGTGCTGTATTATTAAAACTTAAGCTACTACTCTTTCATGATTTAATAATTTTAAATGGGCAAGAAGTGCGTGTACATATCTTTTGCATGTTGTGTTCAAGTTTTTTTTCCCAGGCCTCCCATCACCCTCCATGCAAGCAACGTACGAGTACGATTAAGTATTATTATGCTACCGGTACTACGGCCGTTTGAATTTCATCCGTTACAATTTTACGTGTGCAGGAAGTGTGCGTACATACATGGTGTTAGACTGCTGTGTGTACATACATGGTGTTAGTTTTTCAGACTGCTTTATATTTTTTCTGGTGTAAACATGTGCATAAACAGTTTTAGAAGTCTGAAGTCTTGTTGCCATGCAAAAACTAGGGCTACATGTTCCATAACTTTGACGTTTTTCTCAAAATGGCCGCCGCAGTACTTACCGACTTCAAATGCCAATAACTGGGTCAATTATTAAGTTATAATTTTTGTGTCATTTTGTATCAGATTCAAAGTGCAGTGTCTGTTCTATCTGAAGATATAATATGCATCTCCAGTATATATATATATCTCCAACAGGATAAAGTTGCCCAAAAGTGATCGTTATACGCGAATTTCTGGTGCAAACAACACGAGCCAGAATAGCCATTGGAGAAATTAAATCACGCCGGAGTGCGTTTTTGGCATACAGTGCATGGGCGGAGTGGGTTTTTCGTTTGTGTCAGTGCTTCGTTTGTTCGTTGTGTCCATGCAGGAAACACTCATAGCGTTTTTCATTTGTCAAAACTTCTAGCCAGTGTTAGTTTGCTGTCGTTTTCTATTATTTGGTTTTCTTCTTGTGTGTGCGTTTGTGCGCGCGCTGCAAAACATGAAAACCGTTTTTATTACGCTACACCGGCAATGCGTGTAAATTCATTGAATGAAACGCTGTTAGATCCCTTTGCTTGGTGCTTTAACTATAAAAATTAATGAAGGAATTCCGAAAATGCCCACTAGTGGAAAGGTTTATTACCTTATACAGTAATAAATGCGGTTTCTCAGTAATGTGCTCCGAATCCCTACATGTATATCAGACGGCTTCAGCGTATCTTTTTTCCTTCTTTTCGTTTAGCAACGGTATGACCACTTCTGTTTTGTTGTGCCACGGTGTTCTGTTTCATAGGCAGGTTCAGCGCATTATATTTATTTTTGTAAGTGGTGGATGTGGAATGGTGTGAGATGTAGACTGTGGCTGTGTGATGAGCAGTATGTTGTGCGGTCTTTGAGATGTGGTGTGTGAAATGGTGACGCGAGGCAGACTGCCGTGTAATGTGACGTCATAATGTAGAATGTGATGGTCTGAGGCGAGACGTGTTGCGACATTAAACGTTGTCTGCGAGATGTGGCGTGGAATATGTGGTACGTGGTAGTGTGGTAAGGAAATGTGCAATGGTGGTATGATGTGGAATGGTGTGACGTGAAAGGCGGTGTGACATGAAAGGTGGTGTGATGAGACGGAATGATGTGTGGCGGGTGCGGAAATGTTTAATGTTGTGAGGTGTCGAGTAGTGTGTGATGCGAAATGCAATTTGAACCCTAACTGATTATTAAACACTGCAGCACTTGTGATCTGGAATGTGGCCGGAAAACACACACGCACAAAACCAATGGCACACAACTTCACGCACACAGAAAAAGCAATCAAGAGTCCAGAGGAGAAAAGATTGGTCTTGAGGGCAGATTTAAATGATGCTATGCAAGACATACAATTACTTGCGATCAGGTGTGATGTGGCTTGGTATGTTGTATGATGTGGAATGTCTGTGGCCTGGACGGACTAGTTGTCCAGTGGTGTTAAATGGTGGCGTGAAATTGCGGTCGGTGTGGTTTGGAATGTTATGGTGTGACTTTTTTGTGTGGTATGGATATGGTTATGTGGCATGGAGTTATGTGTAACGTTTAGAGCATTTTGCTCTTTCTGTATTATGTAGTGTTCAGTGTCTGTAATGTCCGTTCATTTGCTTCGCCCTGATATAACCACAATGGTTGATTGGGCGTAAAACACCAAGTTACTTACTTACCGTTCAGTTGGGTTCAGTGCTGTTTATGTCAGTAGGATTCAGTCTATACAGTGTCAGTCTATAGCATCGGCTCAGTTCTATAGTGTTCAATGCAAGTAGTGTTCAGAGTCTATAGCATCAGTTCAGTTTCTTAAGCATTCAGTCTATAGGGTAGTCTGTAGCATACACAGACAATGGTGTTCACCGTTAGCTGGGTTACAGTCCACGGCAGTCATGGCCTGTACTATTATTCAGTGTCGGTAGTGTTCAGTCTAGTATTCGGTGTCAGTGGGGTTCACAGTCTATAGTGTTCAGTGTCTGCAGTGTTTAGTCGCAGCATAGTGTTCAGTGTCTGTAGCGTTCAGGGTGTTTACTGTTCAATGGGTCATTCTCCGTCTGTACTCATTTCAGTGTCTGCAGCGTTCAGAGAACTGGCTGTTCACCAAAAGTCTGTCATGTTCATGTCATGTTCAGAGTCCACCCTGTGCAGTTCTTGAATTTTAACATCCCATCAGCCACAGAGGGTCACTTGACGACAAATCTTTTTTTCTTTTTCTTGTTAAATCCACCTATTAAATCAATGCACACTGACACACGTTTTGGTATGTATTTATTTTCGGTAGGTACTCACCTGGGGAACCTACATGTCAGCTCTAGGTTCTCAACAGGGGATCTTAACTTCTGCGTCCACAGCATCCCTCTGTGGGAGCCCTGTGTGGAAAAGCGGGTCATGCTCACAGCATCAATGCAGAGGCCTGTTGAAGGAGCACTGTAGTAATTATGTCAATGTTAAATCTGCATATACATCTACTGTGGGAAAGTTCGTGACAGCAGGAGTTTGGCATCAAGCAGAACAAATTATCCGAGTCAATCTTGCCTTAGGTCATGCTTGGATGGGTAAATGTATTTGTATGTACATCTGTCTACTTGTGTAGGCTACATACACACCTGGGTATGCATGTACGAGTTTATGAGTAAAAAGTGTTTTTCCAGACATATCTGGATACATGCATGTGCAAGTTTTTTCCGACTTACCATTTCAAGACGGCCACAAGCTGGTGGTATGTACCGACTCGGTTATCTGTTCAGTTACAAGTGGGATGTTCGCTGCTGATTCTGTGTGTGCTCATCTGCTGTGTCATCTTTTACTAGGAAATGTTTTCTTTTTCTTTTCTCAACACATTTCCAAACACACAAACGAATTATTCCTTATTGGCACAAGTAGGCTTTCGTTAAAAGAAGAGGAACCATTAAAAGAAGAAGAACCCGTTTGTCTTCAAGTATTGTAATATACATAAAATAATGTGTAGTTTCTGTTAGGTCTATGTTTAAAGAGAATGAGGCCAACCTACAAACAAAGTGATATGACAGGGCTCCACGACTGATGGAGGAAGCGACATAATTACCCTAGGAAGCGACATAATTACAAAAGAGGGAAATCGCCCATAACCATTGATAATATGTACCAAGGATATTTCTTGAGAGAGTTTTTTGTTGTGCTCGTTGTTCTACTTACAGGTTCTGCTGATTGTTCATTTTGTTTGCTTGCTTTACTTCATATATCTTCTTGAGGGTGAGGGGGCAGGAGGGGAGTATGTGCATACTATACTTTGTTGCTGCAGTTGCCCTGTGTGTGTGTGTGTGTGTGTGTGTGTGTGTGTGTGTGTGTAAGGGGGGCTGGGGCTAACTTGAATATTGTGAAGACAATAGTTACTTTACACTGGAATCAACCCAATCTTATACAACTTCATGTGAAAATAGGAAGTATTCAAATAAACCTAAAAATACCTTGTTTTGATTGACAGCCAAGAATGATGCACGTGTCAATAGCCTGTTTCATCGCCCTGCGGCTCATGCTACTGCTGGCCAAGGTGAAGGCTGATGTCTTCAGGGTATGGCCATTTGGCTTGTAGGTGGCTTGTTCCTGTTGTATTCTGCATTGGACAAGGACCAATGCAGTTCCCAGCTGAAGTCTGGTGAGCATCCAGGGCCTTCTACACAAAGCATACAACTGACCCCCACTCCCCACCTGCATATACTGACAGTGACACAAATATGCGCCCCTTCGCGAACACATACAAGAACATATACATGCACACAAATAATTATGTATACACTGACATAGGCCTACACAAAACTGAATATACACATAATTATAGCACACTATCTCTTTCTTGCACTACTATGATACTTGAAGGTACAATGGCATTGTTCAGTTTTACCTTTTGCCTGCACTGAACTGAATAAACACAATTATATATCACACATTCTCTTTCCTGCACTATGACACTCGAAACTGAATGCACAATGACACTGTTCAGTTTTACCTTTCAACCAGAGCTGTCCCTCTTTATACAGCTACTGGGGTAATGCAGATACAGAAATTAAGGTCCCTCTGTTGAGAACACTGAGCTGTGAAAGTTTTTCCTTTAAAGCCGAGAGTAGGTCAGAATGCAGCCACATATGCTTCACCCGCTACCTGGAATTTCTTCCTAGTCCTAATTTCTACCTTACTGGTTAATTCACCTCCACTTTCATTCTCCACTGCCTACATTTTAAACTGCATTAGTTGTGGTTAATGCAGTTTCCCCTGTTGACCCACGGTGCGAAGGAGGTAACGCTGCTAATCGTTATGACCGACTGAAACAGACTCGTGTGTCAAGTGCTGTGTCTTTGCTGTTGACTGTGTTGTGTCCAGAACTGTGATCCGGCTTTTTACTTATGATTTAGTGACTTGTGTTTTGAGCTAGTACAGACAAAATTGTGAAAGTGCGATTTGTTCTGAGGTGATCCAGTGTGGCTTGCAGGACATTAAAATCCAAACGCTAACCAACCAAAAGAAAGCAATCAAAAGAAAAGGAACCCTACACAACACTGAAAACAACAGAACCACTTGTTAGCTAGCTAGTTCTTCAAGTTTTATGCTCTGTCCGCTGCGCCAGCTAGGTCACCTCTGGATGAATCACACATATTCGTGCTTACTCAAAACACAATTTACGAATTACCAAAACACATTAAAAACGTTTTTTTGTTGTTTTGTTTTTGTTTTTTGTACACATTTTAAAACACAATTTATCAAATCCCAAGTATATATATGACTAATACACTGGTAACAATAACACAGTCATGTCTGGGTGCCTATTATATCCTGCAGCCACTCAACACAGAAACTTGCTTAAATTGCTTGTGATGACAAGCATCGTGATTCGTCATAAAAAAAACCCAACAACACGTGAACACAGCTGAAATATACGAACAAAAGCCATTGGTAATTTTGAAAAACACATTTATTTTAACCATTTAGCAACAGTTTTATACAGGACTCATTTGATTTCAAGTAACAAAAAAAAAAAAAAAAAAAAAAAAGAGACGTGCGCTCTAAAATGACTTCAACCTTCTTTTTTAAAGTCACAGACGCAACTCCTGTTCATGGAAGTCCACAGCAGGTATGGCCGCCATTATCTCTGAAAGACACTCTCTGCAGCACTGACTCGTGGGGAGGATAAGGTTCTGAAGTTAACTGGGGGATGTTCTGCCACACCTGCTGCAGGAAACGGGTGAGCTGGTTCACATCAACAGGGGTGGGGTAGTTTTTAGCTACTCGTTGTCCAAAAATTGATGGGAGCCAAATCTGGAAGCAGGCGGCAAGAAATTTGTGATGTCCCGAGCTCAGTCAGGAGTGGCATTGTTGTCCTGCAAAGTGTGGCACCTGGTCCTATGGCCTGTAGAGCACTTTGGATGAGGGGGTGCACAATCTTGTCCCTGTAGCATAGGCCAGTCACAGATGCCTGAATGACGTAGTCCGGTAGATTAGTATAATGTTCTCTACCATCGAGGTGGATATATGCTGACCCACCTCATTACTGATCTGCCTCCATAGCAATCAACCTCCCGAACAGCATATCCAATGAAACATTCTCAGAACCTAAGACAGACACATCTCCTGCCATCACTGAAAGCAACAGTGACGCAGGAGATTCATCTGTGAACGTGATCGTGGACCACTGCTGCCTGGTCCAGGGTACATGGCACGGACACCACGCTGCACAGGTGCAGCAGTCAATCAGAGTCAAGGGAATTCTCAATGCATGCTGCGTTCTTTGGGCCAAATGAAATTCATGCCACCTAACCCGGATTGAACGTGAAAAGTATTAAACATAAAAATGGAGTTTCAAGTGCACCATTCAGTTTTCAGGCAGGCACCCTGCATAGTAAGCAAAACCAGTTCTAAAACATTAACAATTTAGTGATTAAAAGAAATAATCTATTTGTGACACACTTTCCACCCGTGACAAACACGCCGTGAGTAAAAATCAATTTTTTAAGGCTGACGCAAGTGCAGTCTGCAATGCCTTGGCCATGTGTCTGCAACTTCCTTTGCTTAGCTGTCACTACTCTGTGGTATTTTGAAAAAGTACAGCGAAATTTCACACAGGCCCTTAACTTGTTATGACTAGTAGATAGAGATGTGCTTGCTATTGACTGCTGTCTCCAGAACTGTGACACAACTGTATACTTATGATACAGTTCGTGACTTGTACGTGTTCCAAACTGGTGAAGAATTTTGAAATTTTGATCTGTCCTCAGGTAACCCAGTACATTCAAATCCAAGCTAACTGAAAAGAAGCCAAGAGAAAAGCACCCTACAGACCACTAGAAAGAACCACTTACAAGAAAAGCAGGGTGGCAGACTGAAGCACAATCTGTAAAAAAAAAAAAAAAGAAAAAAAGGACTCAGAAGAGAAAGGAGCCCAGCTAAGTATCAGTGAGAACAAAAACCACTACAATAACGAACAAGAAGCTGGGCAGAAAAAGGCTTAAGAGAATGCCACACGAAGAACCAATTGGAAGACACAGGAGCCCTACGGAGTGCTAAAAACCAAACCACAAAGAAGAACTTAGCAGAAAAGGCCAAAGAAACAGCCAGAAAAATTGGCGCTCTGGACAGAAAGGTGCCCTCAAAAAAGGACAACCAAGAAAAAGAAACTAGTCAAAAATAATTTTAAAAAGAAAAAGCCACAAAAGCAAGAATATGAAGAGAAAGAAGCAATAATGCAACAAAGACGAGAGAAAAGAAAGCAGTAATATCAGTGAAATCACATGACCAGAGACTGCGACAAGTGGCATCTTCGTAAAGCTGACGTTTTTCTTCATGTGAATCACCGCGGACCCCTCCCCTTGGGGGAACTTCACTCCACCGGTGAAACAATAGTGTGGAGACACCCTGGGGAATCTTGAGCCTGTTTATCACCTGTTTACAAATGCAATCACCTTGCCACAGTCTGTGACACATGTGGACTATGCCCCAAACAGCAAACTAAGAAGAGAGGAGCCCTAGGAAACACTCAAAAGATCAAAACCATAAGAAGAGCTGGGTAGAAGTGTATGAAAAAGACCCAAAAGGAAGCATTCAGAATGAAAGGAGCCCTATGAAATGCTAAACAGAAGAAAACCACTAACAACAATTGCTGGGCTGAAGAAGGCCAAAGATAAAGGCCTAAAATGAACCAGCCAATCTGGAAAGGAGCCCATAGAAAACCACTCTGAGAAGAACAGAGCCCTACAAATTGCTAAAAAGAGCATAACCACTGAGATAAAGTTTTGATAGAAGGCTTAGCAAGAAACTCTAACAAGCAGCACTCAGAGAACACATACAAGTGGCATCTTTGTAAAACAGGTAGTTTTTCTTACGGTGAATCACCGCGGACCCCTCCCCTTTAGGGAACTTCACTCCACCGGTGAAACAATGATGTGGAGAGACCCTGGGGGATCTTGAGCCTGTTTACCACCTGTTTAAGTGCAATCACCCTGCCACAGTCTGTTACACATGTGGACTATGCCCCAAAGTGCACACTAAGAAGAGAGGAGCCCTAGGAAACACTAAAAGATCACAACCACAATAAGAAGAGCTGGGACGTGGGTAGAAGAAGTGTATGAATAAGACCCAAAAGGAAGCATTTAGAATGAAAGGAGTCCTATGAAATGCTCAACAGAGGAAAAAAACTAACTACAACAGCTGGGCCGAAGAGGACCAAAGGAAAGGCCCTAAAATGAACCAGCCAAACTAGAAAGGAGCCCGTAGAAAACCACCCAAAGATCAGGGCCCTAGAAAATGCTAAAAAAGTTATTTTGATAGAAGAAGGCCTAGAAAGAGGCTCTAACAAGCAGGACTCAGAGAACACATACAAGTGGCATCTTTGTAAAACAGGTAGTTTTTCTTACGGTGCATCACCGCGGACCCCTCCCCTTTAGGGAACTTCACTCCACCGGTGAAACAATGATGTGGAGAGACCCTGGGGGATCTTGAGCCTGATTACCACCTGTTTACAAGTGCAATCACCCTGTTACAGTCTGTGACACATGTGGACTATGGCCCAAACAGCACACTAAGAAGAGAGGAACACCAGAAAACACTAAAACGATCAATACCACAAGAAGAAGAACTGGGTAGAAGAAGTGTATGAAAAAGACCCAAAAGGAAGAGTTCAGAATAAAAGGAGTCATATGAAATGCTAAAAGGAGGAAAACCACTAATACCAACAGGGCCGAAGATGGCCAAAGAAAAAGCCCTAAAATGAACCAGCCAAACTGGAAAGGAGCCCACAGAAAACCACTCTGAGAAGAACAGCCCTACAAAATGCTAAAAAGAACAAAACCACTGAGATGAAGGTTTGATAGAAGACGGCCAAGCAAGAACCTCTAACAAGCAGCACTAAGAGAACACATACAAGTGGCATCTTTGTAAAACAGGTAGTTTTTCTTACGGTGAATCACCGCGGACCCCTCCCCCTTAGGGAACTTCACTCCACCGGTGAAACAATAGTGTGGAGAGACCCTGGGGGATCTTGAGCCTGTTTACTACCTGTTTACAAGTGCAATCACCCTGCCACAGTCTGTGACACATGTGGACTATGGCCCAAAGAGCACACTAAGAAAAGAGGAGCCCTAGGAAACACTAGAAAGATCAAAACCACAAGAAGAAGAGCTGGGTAGAGGAAGTGTATGAAAAAGACCCAAAAGGAAGTGTTCAGAATGAAAGGAAAGGCCCTAAAATGAACCAGCCAAACTAGAAAGGAGCCTGTAGAAAACCACCCAAAGATCAGGGCCCTAGAAAATGCTAAAAAAGTTAAGTTTTGATAGAAGAAGGCCTAGAAAGAAGCTCTAACAAGCAGGACTCAGAGAACACATACAAGTGGCATCTTTGTAAAACAGGTAGTTTTTCTTACGGTGAATCACCGCGGACCCCTCCCCTTTAGGGAACTTCACTCCACCGGTGAAACAATGATGTGGAGAGACCATGGGGGATCTTGAGCCTGATTACCACCTGTTTACAAGTGCAATCACCCTGTTACAGTCTGTGACACATGTGGACTATGGCCCAAACAGCACACTAAGAAGAGAGGAACACCAGAAAACACTAAAACGATCAATACCACAAGAAGAAGAACTGGGTAGAAGAAGTGTATGAAAAAGACCCAAAAGGAAGAGTTCAGAATAAAAGGAGTCATATGAAATGCTAAACAGAGGAAAACCACTAACTAATACCAATAGGGCCGAAGACGGCCAAAGAAAAAGCCCTAAAATGAACCAGCCAAACTGGAAAGGAGCCTACAGAAAACCACTCTGAGAAGAACAGAGCCCTACAAATTGTTAAAAAGAGTAAAACCACTGAAGTAAAGTTTTAATAGAAGAAGGCCCAGCAAGAACCTCTAACAAGCAGCACTCAGAGAACACATACAAGTGGCATCTTTGTAAAACAGGTAGTTTTTCTTACGGTGAATCACCGCGGACCCCTCCCCTTTAGGGAACTTCACTCCACCGGTGAAACAATAGTGTGGAGAGACCCTGGGGGATCTTGAGCCTGTTTACTACCTGTTTACAAGTGCAATCACCCTGCCACAGTCTGTGACACATGTGGACTATGGCCCAAAGAGCACACTAACAAAAGAGGAGCCCTAGGAAACACTAGAAGGATCAAAACCACAAGAAGAAGAGCTGGGTAGAGGAAGTGTATGAAAAAGACCCAAAAGGAAGTGTTCAGAATGAAAGGAGCCCTATAAAATGCTAAACAGAGAAAAACCACTAACAAACAATAGCTGGGCTGAAAAGGCCAAAGAAAAAGCCCTAAAATGAACCAGCCAAACTGGAAAGGAGCCTACAGAAAACCACTCTGAGAAGAACAGAGCCCTACAAATTGTTAAAAAGAGTAAAACCACTGAATTAAAGTTTTAATAGAAGAAGGCCCAGCAAGAATCTCTAACAAGCAGCACTCAGAGAACACATACAAGTGGCATCTTTGTAAAACAGGTAGTTTTTCTTACGGTGAATCACCGCGGACCCCTCCCCTTTAGGGAACTTCACTCCACCGGTGAAACAATAGTGTGGAGAGACCCTGGGGGATCTTGAGCCTGTTTACCACCTGTTTACAAGTGCAATCACCCTGCCACAGTCTGTGACACATGTGGACTATGGCCCAAAGAGCACACTAAGAAAAGAGGAGCCCTAGGAAACACTAAAAAGATCAAAACCACAAGAAGAAGAGCTGGGTAGAGGAAGTGTATGAAAAAGACCCAAAAGGAAGTGTTCAGAATGAAAGGAGCCCTATAAAATGCTAAACAGAGAAAAACCACTAACAAACAATAGCTGGGCTGAAAAGGCCAAAGAAAAAGCCCTAAAATGAACCAGCCAAACTGGAAAGGAGCCTACAGAAAACCACTCTGAGAAGAACAGAGCCCTACAAATTGTTAAAAAGAGTAAAACCACTGAGGTGAAGTTTTAATAATAGAAGGCCCAGCAAGAACCTCTAACAAGCAGCACTCAGAGAACACATACAAGTGGCATCTTTGTAAAACAGGTAGTTTTTCTTACGGTGAATCACCGCGGACCCCTCCCCTTTAGGGAACTTCACTCCACCGGTGAAACAATAGTGTGGAGAGACCCTGGGGGATCTTGAGCCTGTTTACCACCTGTTTCAGTCTGTGACACATGTGGACTATGGCCCAAAGAGCACACTAAGAAGAGAGGAACACTAGAAAACACTAAAAAGATCAAAACCACAAGAAGAAGAGCTGGGTAGAAGAAGTGTATAAAAAAGACCCAAAAGGAAGAGTTCAGAATAAAAGGAGTCATATGAAATGCTAAACAGAGGAAAACCACTAACTAATACCAAGAGGTGGGCCAAAGAAGGCCAAAGAAAAAGCCCTAAATTGAACCAGCTAAACTGGAAAGGAGCCCACAGAAAACCACTCTGAGAAGAACAGACCTACACAATGCTGAAAATAACAAAACCACTGACATGAAGTTTTGATAGAATAAGGCCAAGAAAGAACCTCTAACAAGCAGCACTCAGAGAACACATACAAGTGGCATCTTTGTAAAACAGGTAGTTTCTCTCACGGTGAATCACTATGGACCCCTCCCCTTTAAAGAACTTCACTCCACAGAAGTGGACTATGCCCCAAACAGCACACTAAGAAGAGAGGAGTCCCTGGAAACCCTAAAAAGATCAAAATCACAAGAAGAAGAGCTGCGTAGAAGAAGTGTATTAAAAAGACCCAAAAGGAAGCGTTCAGAATTAAAGGAGCCCTATGAAATGCTAAACAGAGGAAAACCACTAACTAATACCAATAGGTGGGCCGAAGAAGGCCAAAGAAAAAGCCCTATAATGAACCAGCCAAACTGGAAAGGAGCCCATAGGAAACCACTCTAAAAAGAACTGAGCCTTTCAAAATGCTAAAAAGAGCAAAACCACTAAGATGAACTTTTGATAGAAGAAGGCCTAGCAAGAAGCTCCAACAAGCAGCACTCAGAAAACACATACAAGTGGCATCTTTGTAAAACAGGTAGTTTCTCTTACGGTGAATCACCGCGGACCCCTCCCCTTTAGGGAACTTCACTCCACTGGTGAAACAATAGTGTGGAGAGACCCTGGGGGATCTTGAGCCTGTTTACCACCTGTTTACAAGTGCAATCACCCTGCCACAGTCTGTGACACATGTGGACTATGCCCCAAACAGCACACTAAGAAGAGAGGAGTCCCTGGAAACACTAAAAAGATCAAAATCACAAGAAGAAGAGCTGCGTAGAAGAAGTGTATTAAAAAGACCCAAAAGGAAGCGTTCAGAATTAAAGGAGCCCTATGAAATGCTAAACAGAGGAAAACCACTAACTAATACCAATAGGTGGGCCGAAGAAGGCCAAAGAAAAAGCCCTAAAATGAACCAGCCAAACTGGAAAGGAGCCCATAGGAAACCACTCTAAAAAGAACTGAGCCTTTCAAAATGCTAAAAAGAGCAAAACCACTAAGATGAACTTTTGATAGAAGAAGGCCTAGGAAGCTCTAACAAGCAGCGCTCAGAAAACACATACAAGTGGCATCTTTGTAAAACAGATAGTTTTTCTTGCAGTGAATCACTGTGGACCCCTCCCCTTTAGGGAACTTCACTCCACCATTGAAACAATGATGTTGAGAAACCCTGGGGGATCTTGAGCCTGATTACCACCTGTTTACAAGTGCAATCACCCTGCCACATATGTGGACTATGCTTCAAACAGCACAATAAGAAGAGAGGAGCCCTATGAAACATTAAAAGATCAAAATCACAAGAATAGCTGGGACCTGGGTAAAAGAAGCATATGGAAAAGGCCCAAAAGGAAGCATTTAGAATGAAAGGAGCCCTCTGAAATGCTAAACAGAGGAAAACCACTAATCACAATAGCTGGGCCAAAGAGGGCCAAAGAAAAAGCCCTAAAATGAACCAGCCAAACTGGAAAGGAACCCATGGAAAACCACTCTGAGAAGAACAAAGCACTACTAATTGCTAAAAAGAGCAAAACCAGTGAGATGAAATTTTAAAAGAAGAAGGCCTAGCAAGAAGCTCCAACAAGCAGCACTCAGAGAAGAAATACAAGTAGCATCTTTGTAAAACAGGTAGTTTTTCTTATGGTGAATCACCGAGGACCCCTCGCCTTTAGGGAACTTCATTCCAATGGTGAAACAATAGTGTGGAGAGCCCCTGGGGGATCTTGAGCCTGTTTACCACCTGTTTACAAGTGCACTGACCCTGCCACAGTCTGTGACACATGTGGACTATGGCCCAAACAGCACATTAAGAAGAGAGGAACCCTATGAAACACTGAAAGATCAAAACCACAAGAAGAAGAGCTGGGTAGAAGAAGTTTGTGAAAAAGACCCAAAAAGAAGTGTTCAGAATGAAAGGAGCCCTCTGAAATGCTAAACGGAGGAAAACCACTAACTAATACCAAGAGGTGGGCCAAAGAAGGCCAAAGAAAAAGCCCTAAAATGAACCAGCCAAACTGGAAAGGAGCCCATAGAAAACCACTCTGAGAAGAACAGAGCCCTACAAATTGCTAAAAAGAACAAAACCACTGAGATGAAGTTTTAATAGAAGAAGGCCTAGCAAGAAGCTCTAACAAGCAGCACTCAAAAAACAGACAAGTGGCATCTTTATAAAACAGGTAGTTTTTCTTACTGTGAATCACCATGGACCCCTCCCCTTTAGGGAACTTCACTCCACCAGTGAAACAATGATGTGGAGAGACCCTGGGGATCTGTTTACCACCTGTTTACAATTATGAGTGAAATCACACTGCCACTTGCTGCCACATCTGCAGCAAGCAGCTGAGAAAGAAAGAAGAGTCCTACCAAACACTGAAAAGAAGAAGTTAGTTTTTAGGATTTTTACATTCCATGAACTATACAAGGTCACCTCAGGAGGAATCTTACATTCACAGTTACTTTATACCAGGGCAAAACACTAAGTCATCTAAATGCAACTTAGAAAGAAAAAGAGAGAAAAAGAAAAAGAAAAGAAAAAAGCAGCCCACAATCCTAGACACAACACAATCAACAGCAAACACAACCAGCATCAGTATTTACATGTCAATAATTATTTACGACTAGGAAAGGTACAAACAGGCATGTTCTCTTTAGCCGATCTTTTAACTTTTTCAGTACACAATTAAAATGATCAAATCACAAGTATATGTCTAATTCACTGTTATGACACAAAACAATAATTATGTCTGGGAGCCAATATTTAAGTTCCACAGGCACTCAGTTACATCGGACAGCTTGTAATGGTAAGTAGCGAGACCTAGTCACAAGAAGTGTCACGTGAACACTGCAGTGAAAAATAAAAATAAAAATAAGTCCAATGGCAATTTTGAAAAAGGCTGTTTATTTCAATCAATTAGCAACAATTTCATACACAAGTCATTCAATTTCAAACTACAACAAAATAGACATGCGCTCTAAAATGACTCCACCCTTCTTTTAAAAAAAAGTTACAGACATGACTTGCATTCATAGCAGTCAATAGTGGGAATATATTGCCACCGTTAGATGAAAGATATTTGGTGCACTTTTAAGGCAGGTTCCTTAAGCTGTGAAAAGAAACTGTCAGCCAAAACAGTAAAAAAAAAAAAAAAAGTTTTTATTTTACCATTTATGACAGCCAAAACAAGCTGTGAATAAAAGGCTGCTGCACATGCAATCAATCTCCAATTGGGTTTTGATCATGTCTGTAACTACTTTTCATTGTCTGTCACTGCCCAAAGATTTTTCTACATTTTTTGAGAAAGTAGTGTGAAATGATTTTGGAAAACATGGTGAATGGACTGGGAAGGCAGATATTATCAGACAGAACTATGGAAACCTTCCTGGCAGTTGGAGAAACATGCATAGCTATACTCTGATCCTTTAAAGGGAGAAAATTTAATAGCTCTGGGTTCTCAGCATAGGGGACCTTAATTTCTGCACCCACAGTAAGCCACTGCAGGGGAGACGAAAAACAAACCCCACTAAGACAAAGAGCTGGCATGATGAAAACATCCCCCTGACCCACCCACCCCCCAAAAAAAATTCCAAGACATTTCTGAAGAGAAAGAAGCCCCCAAAACTACTAAATGAACAATGACATAACAAAACACTGGAATTCAAAAAATAACTCACATGCCCTGTGCTAGTTTCCTATTAGTGACAACTTTCTCTTATGTGATCCATGATAGATAATTCTTTCTGTGGGGAGTTTCTCTTACAGTCACATGCTGCTTTACAATTACATGGGGAGTTTCTCTCAGTCTTACAATTACATACCATGTGCTGATCTACATGGGGAGCATCTCTTGCACATCCTGTGCTGGTTTATATGGGGAGTTTTTCTTACATACCCAGTGCTGGTTTACATGTGGAGTTTCTCTTACACACCCCATGCTGGCTTCTCTATGTAGGGAATTTCTTCTTTACAACAACAAACAAACAAACAAAACAAAACACACACACACACACAAAAAGGGGGGGGGGGGGGAGGGAGGAAAAAAGAAGAAGAGGTAAAACTAAAAGTGAACAAAAATGTACATAACCAAGTTATGCTGCTCTTCAAGGCAGAGGCGGACATTCAATACAGGCTCCACAAGGTTGCATCATGTCTTCCAGCGGACATTGCTGAAATAAAATACAAACATGAAATGGGCACCAGACACCTGTTAAACAGTAACTATGCAACTACACACACAAACACACACACACACACACACACACACACACACACACACACACACAGCAGCAGCAACTTTTTATACAATAAAAAGAAGTTTTAGTCCTTTTCAAGATAGCACAAAAACTTCAATAAAAATGGAATTACCCCCTTTAAAACTGTACAAATTTCATTTCAAACTTATGCTTAGACAGGCCTTCACCAAAACAAAAAACCCACCCCCTCCCCTTCCTCTGGTGCATAATCCTCAGACCTGGGTGGTATGTCTCAGTGATTTCTCCTTTATTTTCCTGTTATCTTGGAAGTTGGACGTTTAACCAGGGCTATCTGAACAGTTCTGACCCTCCCACAGCCTGTTGATTAAAAAAAAAAAAAAGTGCACAAAAAGCAGTAGAAAGCACCTTAGTGAGCAAACAAAACACCACAGCTCCAGAAAAAAAAAAAAAAAAAAAGATAAGTGATTATCCAGTTTATACCCCCTCCCCACCCCCCATGCTTGGGTGAACATTTCTACGCTTGATTAAACACGTATTTCTGTCATTCTGGCGGGGTTTTTTTCTTCTAAAAGTCCTTTTTCACGCAGCGAACACAATTTGTGGAGCTGCCGCCATTGTATTAAGAAACAATGCTGCTTCTTTGACCGGTTATGTGTCATCGACGGCCACATCTAAACAAACATACAAACAAACAACAACAACAAAACTTGAAACGCCAGGCACAGAAACCGGTGTCCAAAATAGGTCAGCACCGCCCCCAATGTTTGCATGTGACGTAATCCACGTCGCGACTTCCGTTTGGTGGAGTTTGCTCGCCACGTGCTCCATTCTAAGTACCCAAAGAACGAAAAGAAGCGTTTAGGCTTGCCCACCTTTAACCCTAGTACCAAACTGCGGTAGCCTAGGGGTACTCTGAACTTATTCAGGCTCAGTTGTGGTACTGTCCTGAGATTTAACCCACAGAAAGACGCAGAAAAGCACAAAGGCACACGCGGCATGTCGCATCACCCTGACCCTAGCTCGCTCGACACAAACTCACGTTCGCCCCGTCCGCGTATAAAACATACGCTTTTGCACAAACACATAAATCTGACAAAACATACCTGTAAATCTCACCAAAACCGCGTCTGCTGCCTTGCCATTTATATTAACATCAAAATGTTCAGTCTAAATGAACAAGGAGACCTGCAGTCAGCTCCACCATGACAGATAACTGAGATGAGAAAGGCATCACGTGTTCAGTAAAAGCTGCACGAACAGCACGGGCCAGATGGCGCTGCCTCCGGTTGACCAGCCACAGGCGCCAGATACTATGGAAAAACTGTTACAGGTATACAAGGTGGAAAGTTGTCAGCAGCAAAGAAGATTCAGTTCTTGCAAGCACCTGTCGGTAGTTTCGCTCGTGAACTCTCCGGTTTTTCTACAGGTCAGAGTTCTGGTATAGAACTACTTGCCTTTTTCTCTCTTTGCAGTTTTCACTGATAGTGGAACTTTTATTCAGTAACATGCATCCATCCATTACAATATACTTTAAGTTTAACAGTCACCCGTTCATACCTTTCTTTGCATAATCCTTCTGGTGGTTTCACGTAATGCAGCTAGACTCATGCGCAAGAGCAAAGTTATTGACTGTGATACTATCAAGTGACGATATCGAAGGAAAATAATCAGCAATTTTCAGTTTTGGCATGGATGACATGCTTGTAACTGACAAAGCTTTTACTAGCAACATTTCAGAATCATTTATCAATGTAAGCTGCAGTTAAGGGAACACACACGCGCGCGCGCGCACACACACACAAACACGCACACACGGCATGCACATTCACGCACTCACGCACTTGACTCACGCACGCACACGCACACACACACACACACACACACACACACACACACACACACACACACACACACACACGCACACACACACGCACACACACACACACACACACACACACACACACACACACACACACACACACACACACGCATGCATGCACGCATGCACGCAAGCTCGCACGCACACACATGCACGGCATGGAATTTGTGCACATGACCCATCTCGCAAGGGAGACCCAACTAGAGTGTTTTGCGCGTTTCAAGTGTGCCTTAGACTACCGAGGTACGAGCTCTAGTATTGTACTAAAAGACGTGTACATGTATTGTGTATTAGGTAAGCTAACATCGATATAGAAATTAAGAGAACATCGGTGCAGTAGGCCAGAGAACATCGATGTAGTAGGTAAGATATACTCTCGGTTTAGAAGGTAAGAGAACATCTATGTAGTCGGTAAGATAATATTGATATAGAACTGGTAAGAGAACATCAATGTAGTAGGCAAGAGAATATCGATATACAAGGTAAGTCAAGTAAAAAAACTTTAATCATCCCTCACACGGCAATTCAACTTAACTACTATAAGGCTCATTAATTTATGAACATGTAAAGGAATGCGAAAACATTTGCGTTTACAGCAACAGAGACAAATTATGCTGCACAAAAATCTATAATACAGATGTAACCGAGTGTATTGTGTGTGTTCCGGCCCATGACCCTTTTAACCTTTTCTTTCCTGTCGTCCTTTCTCTTTTTTGATTGGGCGGGAGTTTTATGGCCCCAATTATTTAAAGTGTTAAAACGTGTGCGCTGGGCCGGCAGCGTTCATAGTTCAGGAGCTGTGTGAGAGTCGAGGTGGACGTCCTGGGCTGTCCGTCCTAACGAGCCTTCTGGTTTCCGTGGACGTAAAGATTTATTGAACCGTGCTTCGGCATTGGTCACAACTTGTTCCTAATATGTCAACTGACATCTGAGGACATTAAGCATCAACTCATCATCATCATCGGCAGCGTCCTTCTTTCCCCCAGTGTCCCTGCAGAGGCATGTTGTTTATTTGCTGTTGCGACCTCTGTTCATGTGTTCATCTCAGGGGAGAGCCTACACTGTTTACTGGTTGGTGTAATTAAAAGTTATGTTATAGCAACCTCTGACTTGTGATTCTTCATCCATGCTTCCAACCTGCTTCCCTCACTCCCCACCCCGCTCCCCTACAAAAATTGGCGCTTGCGAACAGGATTGGAAGCAGAAGAGTCACACGCTAACGGGAGGCAATGTAGAGGAGCTGTCTGGAGGCACTGAGACAGTGTAGCGGAGCTGTCCGCCACTGAGGCAGTCCGAGGGGACCTGACCACCGAGCTTCACCTACACTGATGGCTGCATGATTTACAACTACAGCAACAGGATCCAGTCCTTGGCCCGGCGCCCGCAGCCTGGCCAGCCAAGCCTTCCGACACCAAGGAAAGTTCCACGCGGGTGTTGGTGCAGCAGTACCCTCGACGGTTCCTGAAGAATAGGATCCTCCGTCGTGGGCAGGCTGACCAACGTCGCGGTACCCTTGAACAGCTGGTTCTGCCCAGCTCACTTCGGCCTGATGTCCCAAGAGAGGTCAGGGCCTATATCAGCAGCTGCGACAGATGCACGGTGGTACCATATATATGTGTAGGGGAGTGGGGATGGGGAGTTGAGGGGAAGCAGGTTGGAAGCATGGATGAAGAGTCACAAGTCAGAGGTTGCAATAACATAACTTTTATTTGTACACCAACCAACCAGGAAACAGTGTAGGCTCTCCCCTGAGATGAACACATGAACACCGGCCGCAACAGTAAACAAACAACCTGCCTCTGCAGGGACACTGGGGGAAAAGGGACGCTGCCGTTGTTGTTGAAGTGTTGCTTAGTGTCCTCAGATGTCATTTGACATATTAGGGACAAGTTGTGACCAATGCCGAAGCACGGTTCAATAAATCTTTACGTCCACGGAAACCAGGAGGCTCGTTAGGACGGACAGCCCAGGACGTCCACCTCGACTCTCACACAGCTCCTGAACTATGACGCTGCCGGCCCAGCACACAACTTTTAACACCTTAGATAATTGGGCCATAAAAACCCCACCCAATCAAAAAGGAAGGTTAAAGGGTATGGCCCGGAACATGTATACAACACACTCGGTTACATCCCCCCTACTCAATCATAACCAGCGTCCTCGCTGGTTAATCACATAGCAATAAACAAAATTAAATGGTGTAGGGCAACTAAGAGTTGACTTAACAAACCATCAAAGTGGTACCCAATACATCCACGCACAAAACTGTACCCCTTTTTGCCAGCATACTAATAAAGGCCTGGCTAACTACAAACATCTCCAAAGACCAGACTGATTTGCATTGCAGTTAAAGGGCAAAATGATTACTGCATTTAAGCCAAGTAAACCAGACAGACCCAAAACGCATTGCTTGAAACAGGACAAAAAGGATGAAAACGATGATTCTTTTTGTTAATGATGAAAACTCCAAAAGAAACATATGTTGTTATTGCATTTGAAAAACCTACTGCCATCTGGGATTTAAAAATGGAGGACATTCCACAATTGGCTGTACAAGACCTCAAAACAACATATTCGAAAAAAATAAAACAACACAGCGCACATTGCAACAATCGAATACTACACATTGCATGTCATTTACAACATGAACGGCACACAAGTGATGTCTGCCATCTCAAACCACGATTTCAGTACCAAGCCTTATGTGAAGGACCCGCGGTACGATAAAACGTTTCGCTAGAGAAATGCACACACGAGAATACAGGGCCTTATATAAAGGTTAACACATATACTCGAAATAAACGTAACTCTCACTCATAGACAACACAACGCTCAGTGACCTGATGTGGACCCTGTCCCATTACTACTCAAATGAACATATATAATGCTATGAAGTAATACCAGATTAGCGGTCAAGCCATCAAAGTTCGATCATGATGAAATAAATATACACAGCAGTGCAACGCAACATTACGGGCGCCACACTGCTCTTCGAGGTATGTTGGCAGCATTGGGGTTTACCCCTTTGTTCACACGGGTGGAGCGCCTGAGTGCAGGTTTGGCTCTGACTGGCGGTGCGTCAGATGCAGGAATGGGTGCAGCGGGAACGGGACCAACAGGAATGGGGACAGCATTGGGGTTTACCCCTTTGTTCAGTCGGGTGGAACGCCTGAGCACAGGTTTGACTCTGACTGGCGGTGCGTCAGCTGCATGAATGGGTGCTGCATCCTGGGAATGGGTGCAGTGGCAATGCGGGCAGCAGGAATGGATGCAGCGGGAACGGGACCAGGAGGAATGGGGGCAGCAGGAATGGGTGCGGGAAGAGGCATGGGTGCGGCAGGAGGCAAGCCAACAGTCGCAGGCCGACCCAGCCAGAACTCACCCCGATCAG
>OY757547.1:14470896-14481200 GCA_963584105.1 Alviniconcha strummeri
AAACGACCGCTGCGGGGACTCTTACTGAAAGTCTGATCAAGTTCTTGCAAAAAAGCAAATGCCAAGGTCCTGCAACAGCGGAAAGGCATTTGTGACACGTGGCGAGGCAATGTTCTTTCCATGGCAAGTAACGTCTCTCGCATAATTAATTTAGTCTTGGTGTTGCTCCGTTCCTACGGTTTACTGTTTCAACTCTGTTTTCACCCAGCAAAAGAAAGGGTGCCCCTAGCTTCCATCTCTCTCGCGATCTCTCTCTCTCCTCTCTCTCTCCTCTCTCTCTCTCTCTCTCTCTCTCTCTCTCTCTCTCCCTCTCTCTCTCTCTCTCTCTCTCTCTTCTCTCTCTCTCTCTCTCTCTCTGTATAGCTACCCTTGTGAATTTCATGCAACCATTCTAATTAGTTTGTATATATATATTCTTTGATGGTAAAGTTGAAATTCTAGATATACATGCGACTACTCCTCTGAACACTTTGCTAAAGTACAGTTTGAAACCATTAGTCTAACCTTGTGAAGGCCACAGGCCAATCAAATAATAATAATAAATGCCTCTCTCTCTCTCTCTCTCTCTCTCTCTCTCTCTCTCTCTCTCTCTCTCTCTCTCTCTCTCTCTCTCTCTCATTCCTCCTCCTACTCCTCCTCCTCCATCCCTCTCTCCCTCCCCCCCCCTCTCTCTCTCTCTTGCGTGCCGTAAAGACGACAGAAGCCTTATCCTTGAGAGGAAACACAAAGACAGAAGACACTGGCGTATGTACTGCTTGTTTATTGATTCACACTCACGGCACGAGGACCATTGTATGCAGAACAGAACACTTGCTTGTTTATTTCTTAATTGCCATCAGACGATTTTCGTTGAAAAACAGCGCTTTTTCTTTATTATATTAATTAATTATGTTCATTGCCATCAGACGTTGCTCGCAACTAGAAAGATGCTGCCTTGCTTACATAAGCTTCGAATGAAGTGTTGTAGTGTTTGTTTATGTAGTTAACAGGGTTTCCTTGCGCTCTTGGTTCTGTATATATTTTAGCAGGGTTTCCTTGTGCTCTTTGTTCTGTATATATTTTGTCGACCCTATTGTTTTTGTATTGTGTGCGCTTCGGGCTCATGTTAGGTGTAAGCGGCCTTATAAATACTCCTCTACATTACAGAATGATTCAACCGCTTCATAAGTTGCTCGCAGCAGAAACATTTACGTGTCTGTTGTATTTTCCCACACACACATTAGACGCGGTTCGAACAACAAGGGCGTTAACGTGTTGTGTATTAATACCAGTCCATAGCTGTTTGCAACACAAAAAGACATTTTATTTGCTTAAATTTCTTCACACTCATCAGATGTTGTTCGCAGAGGGAGGATGCTTTATGTGTTATTTACTTAAACCTATCCTGGGTTGTTATTTGCAGTTATTGGTACAGATGTCGTAGTTGTTTGCAACACAAAAACGACATTTATTTGTTTCATTTCTGCACATCTATCAGATGTTCCCAGAGGGAGGATGTTTTGTGTTTATTTATTCAAACTTATCCTGGGTTGTTATTCGCAGTTAATGGTATCAGATGCAAACACACTAAAGGTTAAAAGAACGCTAATTTTAATTCGACAACACAAAACACCCACACACTTTCCGGACAAACCCTTTTTTCAAAGCAACGGACTGACAGGTAAGCGATGATAATGGGGGGGGGGGGGGGGGGGGGGGGCGCAAGGGAGTTAATTGGCGCTCGAAATACATACCACAAATACAACTACTGACAAAGACCTGAGTCACCTCTCACCTGGCATGCGTGTAAATACAAGGTGGTACATCTCTCTCTCTATCTCTCTCTCTCCTCTCTCTCTCTCTCTCTCTCTCTCTCTCTCTCTCTCTCTCTCTCTCTCTCTCTCTCTCTCTCTCCCTCTCTCTCTCTCTCTCTCTCTCTCTCTCTCTCTCTCTCTCTCTTCTCTCTCTCTCTCTCTCTTTCTCCACCAGAGGTACATCCTCAACTTGATGATAAATAAGACTGATGATAAATGAAGAACAAAAATTGTCTACTTATCCTGTTTAGTGTTCGCGTGTCTCGAAGTGTGGAAGAATATATTAATATATATTGATGTAACGTCTCCACTCCATCGGACGTTGTTCGTAGAGGGACTGGGACGTTCTCTCGTTTATTTATTTATTCATTCCAACCCCTCAGATGTTGGGCAGTGCTCAAGTTCAACGCCACCTGAAGAGGCAGTGCACAGGGCAAGAAGAGAGTGACCAGAGTACTGGATGTGATGGGCAGAGAGGAGTAGGGAGTGCCCCCGGACGTCCGCAAGAAATGGATGAGACTAATCACATCAGCGGGGCGCACGTGTCGCTGACAGAGTGCGGTTTCTCGCTCTCGGATCACGCGCTGTGGTACCGCCAGCTCTATAATAACCCCGTGGGTTACCAGCTACTAATAACATTGGAAAGGGCCGGCTTCGTGGGAGGTCGCGGGTGGAGAGGGTGTTGTTAATGTTTTGGCCGAGTCATTGAGTCGTCTTCTAGTTTAGCTTGCTCTCTATTGAGTCGAAGCTAAGGTGGCGTGTGTGTGTGTGTGTGTGTGTGTGTGTGTGTGCGTGTGTTCGTGTTGTGTGTTTGTGTGCGTGTGCGTGCGTGCGTGAGTGAGTGCGTGAGTGCGTGCGTGCGTGCGTGGGTGTGGGTGCGAGTGCGTGTGAGTGTGTGTGTGTGTGTGAGTGTGTCTGAGTGCGTGTGTGCGTATGTGTGTGTGTGTGTGTGTGTGTGTGTGTGTGTGTGTGTGTGTGTGTGTGTGTTTGTTTGTTTCTCTGCGTGTTTGTCTGTCCGGTTTTTGTTGTTGTTGTTGTTGTTGAATGTTGGGTGTGTTGTTTGTTTTGTTTTGGGTTTCCTTTTTGTAGCTGTTTTGACCCAGCTCTCTATACGTTTTGTTGCTTGAGTTGTATGTCTTTTTTCGTTTATCTGCATATTCGTCTTTGATTTTGTTTGCCTGTTGTTGCTGTTGTTGTTGTTGTTGTTGTTGTTGTTGTTGTTGTTGTTGTTTTCCTTCCCTTCCCCAGCTGTCTGTCTGTTGGCCCATATTATTTCACTTTTTCTCCATAAGTATGCTTGAAGTGGGAGGAGAGGGGTAGCAGTACTTTGCTTGGTTGTAAATAATAGTAGTATCAAAGAGATGGTACCCCTGTTCTCGTTTATAGCGGTGTTAGTAGCAGCTGCGGTGTTAGTAGCAGCTGTATTAATGATCGCAAAAGTAGCAGTACCAAGTAGTAATTAGGAGTGGTATTAATGAAAAAGCATGTGTCACGATGTGTCGGTGATTTGTTTAGTATTTTTATTTTGTATGAACACGTGTTGATCAAGCGCCTCATCTCGCAATGATGAGCAATAAGCAGTTCACAATGGCATACTATAGCGCTGTTCTTTGCTTCCGAACAGATCCACCGCGCTTTAGTCGTATGCGACCCTGAATAATATTAGTGGCCGTGTAGCTTTATACAGCGCGTTCCGAATATCCACTGAAGTGGTTGCAACGCTGTTTAGTTGTTACATGGCTATTAACATTCACGTGAAACTGCTGTCGTCTCGACGCAAGTTGTGTACACACCATACAACCATGCGCCAGTTTACAGTGCCACTTAATCGAAGCCCATGCTCATAGGGTACATGTATGTTCAGCTATAATCTGCCGCTGCACTTTTGGCAGAATGACCTGAGCCGGAGCTTTACGTGCTACTGCGGTAACACAGGGGTGGAACGAATACCGAAATAAGAGTCAGCACAGAAAGTTGACACAGGAGAAGAAAATTCTCCCGCCACTCCTGCCGGGACTCGAACTCGAGACCTATCGATCACGAGTCCGTCGTTCTACCACTGAGATATCCCCGCCCCCCTCCCCTTTAAACTGCATGTATTGCGGAGGTCAAAGACAGTAAACGAGACGCCCATGTCAAGTAAAGCTCCTGACCATTATCAGTATCAGTCCAAAGCCACACCACTTGAGTGACAAAACTGTTGATTAGACAGTATTGTTTCCTCGTTCGTTTTGCCAATTACGGTGACACAAGCAAATTGGACTTGTTGAAATGTTGTAATTTCTTTGGGTTCCATCACTCCTAACGGCTGTATAGTTGATCCAATGGTTTTCTAGCTCGCAACAGCCTTTCTCGCTGACAAGGCTTTCGTTCTTAATATTTGCAATTCCAGGCTTGTGCCTCGTCGATGCTTTTTTAATGACACTCTCCACCTCTAGAATGTTTTTTGTTCCTGTTTTGTATACCTCCTTGTACATGCTGAACAAAATACATTCTAGATTTTGAGGATACACCTCTAGTGGGGTACATGTCTCTTGTATGTACTCGCATTCCTGGTGAGAGTTACCGTAGGCGCCTCCTGTTTTTGTTGTTGTGTTTGTGTGACGTATTTTGAGTGCTAATTAACTCCCTTGTGTGTTGATCGTGTACCGGAAAATACGAAAGTAAAACTTCATATTAAGGGCTGTTTAAAGTCCTTCTTGACTGTCCATCGAATTTAGGCAATGACAATTCATTATTGAAGCTTCTACATGCAATCAACTCCGAAGGTCGTATCAGGCAGGCAAATTCAAGTCATCAGATCACAAATGAAGTCCGATTCTCCTTTCGCCTTACACGTGCCTTTATGCTTAAAAATGACTGGGAGGGGGGGGGGGGATGAGTGGAATGAACTGCAAAGACAGAAAGAAAATAAATAGCTATAGACTGCTGGCGAAGCGCTTGCATTTATATACTGACCTAATCCCAGGTCTGGAGGTGGAATCTTTGGCTGTCTTCAACTTTACGCCCCGTGCCGTGATCTCCGCGCTCTGTCTCTGATACTCTCAGCTTCCAGATTCCTCGAACCAGACTTTCCACTGTCGGTTCCTGCGCATTTTCCGTCTTCGGTCCCTCTACATGGAATGACTGCCCCTTCCTCTCCCGGAAAGAAATTAACCCTCTCTTGAGATCTAACCTCAAGACATTTCTTTTTCTATAACAATACACCTGCCATGTTCTAAAACAATAGACCTGCCATGTTTTCCGCTCCTCGCTTCCTCTGCCGCAATTCCCTGTTTATTGTCTGTTGTAAATTGTGTATAATTATATAGTGTATAATATACACGCACACGAAGGCACCCGCACACACAGTATATTATATACACTCGTGAGTGTGGGTGCCTGCGTGTGCATGTGTGTGTGGGTGCGTGTAGGCGCTTAGAATAGTCTTTCCGGATAGGGTTTTGCGCAGTAGAAATATTCTGATTAGTTAATAGCTCTGGGTCCTGGGAATTAACCTCTCAAAAACTGTCACGGTGATACTGTTGCGATCTCTCCAAGAGTGTTTGAAGCATGTGGCAAAGAGGTAATTGCGATGTCAATCCACACATTTGCAGACACAATATCTTTTGGCGTCACACATGAGATCTATGACTGGGTGCTCACTTTTCTTTCTTTCTTTCTTTCTTTCTTTCTTTCTTTCTTCTTTCCTTCCTTCCTTCCTTCCTTCTTTTTTTTAAATATAATATATACATGAGAGAGAGTACGCTGTAACATAACATTTTCGCTCTTTTCTTTCTTCCGTCAAATGTTCCATTCTTCCAGCAGACTAGCAGATAGCGAAGGAAATGACCAATGAGAAACGTCGATGACGTTCGAATAAATATTCAACCAACGGCAGTTGTGCTGCAGTCTTGCATATAATTTCCATGTCCTACCTCTGTCTTCGCCTTTTCGTCCAGAGATGACTAGGTGCGGCTGATGGGCGTTAAAATCCAACAAAACTAACTTAACCTGTGCCAGAGCTCAGGAGCTGTGCAAAGGTCGAGATGGCCGTCCTGGGCTCCCTGTCCCTAACAGTCCTTATGGTTTCGGTGGACGTAAAGCAACAATGAACTTGAACTAGCCTTTTCCATCGCTTTAGAGATGCCGATTGTGTGTGCAGTCAACCCTGACCTCACTGTGTGTTTAACTCCAAAAAAATGGTGATACCCAGCCCAACGTGACTAACGCACCGGTTCACAAAGTTGATCCAAAGCAAAGGGACGCATTGAAGCACAGACACAATACAACCTCCAAACACATAAATGGTTCAAAAGAACGCTATTTATTAGTACAAAAACACAATTTGCAAATGTTCGGGATAATCCCCTTTATCAAGCTGCAAAACAACATTAAACAATTAAACGGTGAAAAACAATTAAAAAGGAGATGAAAAGCTAAATCGCTTATCTATTTTTGACCGGTTGTTGGCATGTATAACTATTCGCACAAATACAACCTGTTCGTATTTTTGTTGTTATCTCATCTATAAATATGGCACGGTTAGTTTGTGTTCTTTTGCTGTTCATTTGTAATATGGACAGCACATTGAAAGAAAAAAGTGAAGATGGATAATGTCGATGAGGAAAAAGAAAAGAGCGATGACAGCAACTGTATATAACAACAAAAACAGGAGCAATAACAACAATGATGGTGGGGAAAGAAGAGGGAGGTACGTATTATCTAAAAACAATTTGAACGTCTTGCTTCAAAGATATCAGTGGAGGTAAATCCAGAAGGGCTAAAGCAGCTAATTGCAAGGCCGGTCACTCGGTATTCACAACACCCAGACGACAACACCTTCTCAATTGCCGCCATGGCAGCGGGGTTAGTTGGCAGTTCAATACTTGATTGGAACCCCATGGACAGCGTGGACATGAGCTTCTGTAGGGTAAAGCTCTCAGTACGAATTCCATCAGTTTGGATTCGTTAAAGACCACGAGGAAGCATTTTATCCCGGAGAAATTGTGTCTTCGAATTCTTGCTAAAATGTCCGTGTGTGCGTGCGCGCGCGCGGGTGTGTGTGTGTGTGTGTGTGTGTGTGTGTGTGTGTGTGTGTGTGTGTGTGTGTGTGTGTGTGTGTGTGTGTGTGTGTGTGTGTGTGTGTGTAAATAAGAACAGCAGGAATAAAATAATTATTTCAAGAAGCTGAGAATATGAATTTAGGAAAAGTTCTATCCGTTCGATTTGTCTTAGAAAATGAAAAACCTGCTTACTCTTTGGTGCACGTGGATTTCTTATCTCTGGTTGCTGTTGTTGTTGTTGTTGTTGTTGTTGTTGTTGTTGTTGTTGTTGTTGTTGTTGTTGTTGTTGTTGTTGTTGTTTGTTTGTTTGGTTGTTTTTGTTTGATGTTTTGTTTCTGTTTGCTTTGCTTTGTTTTTTGTTTTTTGTTTGCTTGTTTGTTTGTTTCCTTCTTCCTCTTTAGCGTGGGCATCAAACGTGTGCTGTCTGGTTCCATGATATGATCGCACTTTCTGCAATGAAACTGAAGTGTTAGGATTTAAATACAACTTCATGCAGGCACCACATGCGGAAACAAAGCAAGTACAAGTCATCACGTTGTTGATCGCTTGGAAGGCGAGAGGCATAGAAAAGGCAGAGGTCCACAATACTTTGAATGTTAGGGCCATTGTTCACCAGACAAACAACAAAGCTGTTTCCAAATTTCAAAAGCAAAGTTTGGTGGACTTGAGGGAGACGGAAATGGAGTGGAGTGGAGTATGTACTGGCTTTCTCGAAACCTATGCAGCTTGAACTGCACTGGACTAAAACAAAAGTTACACTGTTAAGTTGAAAGTGTTCAAAATCTTTAGACTGCTGTTGTGTGTTTGATCCTCTTAATTGCACGAGCAAACTGACAAAACAGATTGGACAGCAAAAGATTATTTTTCGAGAAAGGTTTCGTTTTTAACATTGCCAGGTTGTTGTGAAATCAGGGAGGACACGGAAAATATTCGAAACAAGGTCACGAAAGAGGACACGAGTTTTATTGAGGAAGCCCAATGCTGCAGAGCATCGAAACTGTTAGCTTTGAAGTAAATCTATTTTGCTTTGTTGATTCAAAATGAAATGGCAAATAGCATTAACATGTAAACAGCTTTACATCTTTTTCACGAAGCCTTATTTCTATTAAATTAAGATGCTTCCGAAGTTTGATTTGGACCAGGTTAAAACCTCGCATAATGTCTATTTTTGACAGCATTTAGAAGAGGATGGAGTAGGCGTGGGGGGTTCATTCATGCTGACTTACCGTCCTGGTTCTTCTTCTTCCTCTTCTTATTTTTCTATTATTTTCTGTTCTGTTCCATGTGACTTTATTTTTCCGTTATTTTCTGTTCTGTGTGATGCCATGTTTGACTCAAAATTGTAATTTAAGGCGGCACGGTTACATCAGAATACGACAGTGCATAGTACGAGGAATATGCTGTGAAGAGCTGCAGGGATACATGCACACTGTACAGCACAGAAACGGTTTTGAGGATACCCATTCCAAATGTCTGGACATCAAGTATATAACATAAACATCAAGAAGAGGGGGGGGGGGAGGGGGGAGGAATGAGCAGAGGAAGATCAAATAGATCGTCGGTTTTTGTGATCGACTTTCATCGGAGTCTTCCAGCTTTTCAACCCCATGTCACCAGGCTGCCAAGCTTGACTTTTACCGTCATTGTTTGTTTGTTTCATTGTTTGTGTGTGTGTGTGGGGGGGGGGGGGGGGTGAGTGTCGGTGTGTGTGCGTGTGTGTGTGTGTGTGTGTGTGTGTGTGTGTGTGTGTGTGTGTGTGTGTGTGTGTGTGTGTGTGTGTGTGAGTGTGTGTGTGTGTGTGTGTGTTTACGTGTGTGTGTGTGTGTACGTACGTATGTGTGTATGTGTGTGTGTGTGTGTGTGTGTGTGTGTGTGTACGTATGTGTGTGTGTACGTATGTGTGTGTGTGTGTGCGTGAGTGTGTGTACGTATGTGTGTGTGTATGTGTGTGTGTGTGTGTTTGTACGTATGTGTGTGTGTGTGTACGTATGTGTGTGTGTACGTGTGTGTGTGTGTGTGTGTGTGTGTGTGTGTGTGTGTGTGTGTGTGTGTGTGTGTGTGTGTTTCCATATAATACCTTATGTAAATTGTTTTTGTTAGGAGTGTGCTCTACCTGTACATAGAATATTGTATTTTGGCTAATATGTATCTTCTGAGCGCTCAGGGCGTTGATGAGCGCATGATAAATGTCCATTATTATTATTATTATTTAAAAAATCCCCTAGGCAAGACATAGTCGGTCCTCACACTTTCCTCGCTGACTTGCTTCGCGAAGTGGCCGAGGGTTAAACAAGGGGAAGACACGACAGGCAGTTAACCCCAAAGGGAGCAAAAAAATGAACCCCCACACAGAAACCTAAAGGTCTGTGACACGCCAGGAATTAGTCCGCGCGGATGTATTTCCTAAGTGCTGGCGGTGAGGCTGCTTTGAAGTCGTCTGCAAGAGCGAGAGCCCACCTCACTGTCTGCCACCAGCGTGAGCAAGACGTTGTCAATGTGATTTCATCTCTCTCTCTCTCTCTCTCTCTCTCTCTCTCTCTCTCTCTCTCTCTCTCTCTCTCTCTCTCTCTCTCTCTCTCTCTCTCTCTCTCTCTCTCTCTCTCTCTCTCTCCGAACAGAAGGGGTAAGGCGTTAGAGGTAGGACAAATATATATCATGCGATTTTGTTGATCTGGATTTCTTTTCGGGGTCAGGGGGTGCGGGGGTGGGGGCGAGTGGCGTACTTTAGGATGAGGGTCAACTTCAAGAGAGCCTTCCCGCTCCCGACCGCAAAGAAGGCCCTGCCAGTGATATTAAAGCAATTCCCGTATTAGATTACTTCTCTCTTAGAGCATGGCTGCATGTCTAATGAAGGACCAGCCAGATCTGAGAGGCTGCATGCCGAACATGTTCAATGAAATACCGGCTTCCGTTCCTTGGTCCCGTCACCGTTGGCTACTTGGCTGTCTGAATAGGACCCTGAATGTGAACTTGTCCATGAGCTCAGGAGGCTGGCCAGAGTTTCGATGCAACCAAGTCAGCCGTAGAAATCAATTATTGCATGCTCTCTGTTCCGAGTTGATGACTGTAGTGTCGGTATACTAATACTGCATAAGAGATGAGAAGAAGAACAAGAAGAAGAAAATACAACAACATCAACGAACTGTAATGTTTCGTGGTTTATTATCTCTTTGTGACGATGTGATTGCTTCTGTCACAGTGGTTTGTGTGCTTGGTGACAGGTGATTGGCTGAATCATAGGTGACGGGGTTTCAAGAGAACGAGTCTTGCAACAAAGTTTTGAATTTTCCGGAGAGGTTGGACGCCAGAATTAGGTGTGCACATAGGGAGACAGTTGCAGTAATATAGCCGTGAGAGGATGTAGGGGTAACAATTACAGTCTTGGCTGCGTCTTCAGTGAGAAACTCCGTGAAACAAAATCACGAGTTTGCGGGTTCCGTCTGTACAATATCACAATACAAACTAC
>OY757547.1:14481400-14496548 GCA_963584105.1 Alviniconcha strummeri
ATCCTTAGTTGTCAATGCACTACCGTTTGTAATATTTCTTACACGATTTGCCAGTCAGTGAACTCTCTCTCTCTCTCTCTCTCTCTCTCTCTCTCTCTCTCTCTCTCTCTCTCTCTCTCTCTCTCTCTCTCTCTCTCTCTCTCTCTCTCTCTCTCTTCTTAATCGTTAATGGTTTAGCAATGTTGTTTGCCCGACTTTAAACGGAGAATAACCTAAGATTATTTCGGGTTTGCTCAAAATAAGTAATCTGAGAAACGTTTGCTCGAGATTACCACAGCATCAACACTGGAAAACAATATCCTTGCTTCAGCAGTCAGCCATTACAAACCGGCAAAACCTCAATTTCTGTAACACTGTAAGTGTTCGAAGTTCCCTCGGCGGCAAGAAAAACCCAGGGGAATAATACGATAACTGGAAAATATGGAATCAAGAAAAAAGAACGAAATAATTGGACAGGAAAAGTCTTTTCGGGCTCAGCTCCGTCCTGTAGCCCGGGGAGAAGGGACGGTGTCAGTTGAAGGGCGCCTCCCAAATGAAAAGAGCATCCAAGGAAGAAAAATCAATCAGAAACAACACCGGGAAAAGAAGGAAGAGAAATGTGCGAGGGAGGGCGTTCGGATGGCTGCATGGCTGTTACACACACACACACACACACACACACACACACACACACACACACACACACACACACACACACACACACACACACTCACTCACACACAGTCGGTATCAGTAGTACAGTGAGCTAGGCAGCTCTTCTTTGGCAGTATGCATGTTTAGAGACAGTGACCGAGAGGGTTTGGGAAGAGAGAGAGATGAATCAATGCATGAGTAAATCAATTCGATAATAAACCAATTAATCAAGGTAATTGTTTCAGAAGAACAGTGATTAGAATCGGGTTGGAGGCTTGGGGAGGGGAAGAGGGAGAGGGGCAAGGGCTAGGGGTTTTGTTTTCCGAACTGAATCGACCCCCAAAACTGAATGAGCGGCCCCGGGAGGAAGGGGAGAGGCACTAGGAGGTACTGAACCGACCGACCAACAGACCGGCAGGCAGACAGGCACGCAGGCAGGCAGGCAGGCACGCAGAGCTTGGATTGAGGAAACATGTTCCTCTTTATGACTCAGTGACGATGATGACGCGTCAGGGAAAGGGCGAGGAAAGAATGACAGATATATATACGCAGCATGCACAGGGACTGAGAATGCAGTTCAAGTTCAGCGTTGCTTTACTTCCAGAATGTACTTCAACTTCCATGTTGCCGGCTTTGCTTCCGGAGTGCAATTCCGTTCACAGTCAATGTTGCTTTACATAAGTCCAGAATGCAGTTCAAGTTTAATGTTGCTTTACTTCCAGAATGCAATTGAAGTTCAAGTTCAGTGTTGCTTTACGTCTAGAGTGCAGTTCAAGTTCAAGCTTACTGTTACATTACGTCCAGAATGCAGTTCAAGTTCAAGTTCAGTGTTGCTTTACGTCCAGAATGCAGTTCAAGTTCAGTGTTGCTTTACGTCCAGAATGCAGTTCAAGTTCAAGTTCATTGTTGCTTTACTTCCAAAATGCAATTCAAGTTCACGTTCAATCATAAGTGTTGCCGCTTTACGTCCAGAATGCAGTTCAAGTTCAGTGTTGCTTTACTTCCAAAATGCAATTCAAGTTCAAGTTCAGTGGTGCTTTACGTCTACAGAGACCGTAAGGACTATTAGGGACGGGGAGCCCAGGACGGCGGCTACCTCGATTTTCACACAGTTCCTGAGCTTTGAGTATGCAATTAATGGAAACCTTGCTTTTATTCCCTCAGTGATTGCACGTCAGAGCTTGTGAAGATCAGCTCACTCCCAAGATTGTCCTTAGTACTGGAGCCACCATTGCTCGCCGCTCGAGTAGAGAGTGGAGCAGACACACACTGTGGGTGCAGCTGACCTTTAGTATGTCTGGCAAGGTTTCCGGCCGGGAACAGTGATCATGTGCATGCAGTCATGGTCCCACGCATTCACACGTCCTGCGCCATAGAGTTCGGATGTATCATATGAGTCACTGACCTGTAGACGCCACCGCAGCATACAACAGCTTCAGGCGATTCCCAGAGGTGTCTCACATTTTGTTACGGAATGGTCATCATCAGAAAAATACAGATGGCAATCAGCATCATGTACCCAGTTTGATGCTGCTAGTCATGCAAAAGAGCTTACAGCCAATCTGCTAGCCATTTGTTGCGGGCATCACGCGAATGCGCTACGCTTAGACATGCACTCACGTAGCCGCCACTGACCTTGGGGATAGCTTAGTGGTTACAGAGCGTCGAACTCGTGATCGAAAAGTCGAGGGTTCGAGAAGCGGCGGGAGAATTTTCTTCTCCAGGGTCAACTTTCTGTGCTGACTCTGATTTCGTTAGGCCTACCCGTTCCACCCCATGTTACCGCAGTAGCATGTAAAAGAACCCGGTCATTCTGCCAAAGGTGCAGGTGGCAGGTTACATCTAAACAAACATGCACCCTACGTATGAGGCTTTGTATGAAATGACACTGTAAACTAGTGCATGGTTGTATGGTGTACACAGAACATGTACCGAGACGGCAGCAGCTTCACCACTCGGGTGAATGTTCAAAAGTGAAACGCGCTATAAAAGGCTAGTCGTTCAGAATCAAACGCTCATAGTTCAGGACTTGTGTGAGAGTCGAGGTGGACGTCCTGGGCTGTCCGTCCTAACGAGCCTTCTGGTTTCCGTGGACGTAAAGATTTATTGAACCGTGCTTCGGCATTGGTCACAACTTGTCCCTAATATGTCAACTGACATCTGAGGACATTAAGCAAGACTTCACCAAATCAAACGCGACAAGAGCGCATTGAGGCTGTTCCAGATCGGAGAATAGCATTGTACAGAAGCGATCTACAACAACAGCCTTGATTCTGATTTTGATGTTTACCTTTTTTTTTTTTTATCCTCCATATTCTACAAGGGGCTAGGGGAATGAACATCCCTGAATCCTTCATATACCCGAGATACAGACAGTCGTGTAGCCGCCACGCTGTTCTTGCTAGAGCTCTTCATCAGGAACTGATACAGTTCTAAAGGGAGGGGGAACTTCTGTTGTGTGAAGCAAAACTGAAACGATTTTGTTTTGTATTACGTACACTCTTTTTTTCCACCTGGAGTTTTCCCGTGGGAAATTCGGCTTGCACTTTCTGGGGGAAAGCGGGCTGCAAGAGAGCCGAGTTCCTTGGCCTACCGATTAACTTGTAGAGATGAAATTTTCCAATTTTTGCTGTTGCTGTTGTTTTTGTTGCTGTTGTTTTGCTTGTTTTTGTTTCTCTTTGTAGTTTTGTTGTTGTTTATTTGTTTGTTTGTTTGTTGTTTTCTTCGGCTGAACCGTCTTTCCTGCTGCTGACGGAATCTTTATTGTCTATGAATAACATAGAAATTTGCTTTACGACTGCATAAAAGATACCAGTAAAATAACACACAGTATAATGCATGAATATGAGTACACATGTATTATAAAACTCAGTGTACTTTATCTTTGAGTCTACATGAACACGCTTGTAGCTCACGGGACTTGGGGTCTCTCGTCTCATCCGAAGGACTATAGACCCTGAGATCACCACCCTGAGACTAAGAAGAGGGAGCATGGAGGTGCTGGCCTAGCTGTGTTTCAACGAGGATGTTATGCGTATGGTTATAGTTACGCTTCACAAGCGTTGGCTTGTCTGTGAATTTTATGTATGTGAGAGAACAAAGTCTCGATTGAACTGAACTGATACAAACTGATCACGATTCAGCCACTACTACCAACACGATACAGTCAGAGGTTTGCTACAGGTCAGCCTAAAGTCAGTCCTGAGCCAGACCGTGCCACAAACTGCCTCGAGCCGAGTTTAAGGCTTGTGAACTTCAGTATTTCACGACTAGACTAGCTTTACTTCGCCAGTATTCGACTGAAGCCGAATCGATCCAGACCATGCACTGTTCAGCTCTTAGAGTGTTTCTGGTCACGGGTAATTTTGTGTAGCCACCCTCGCTCCCCAACCGCCCCCAGATCCACTCTTCCCTCCGTCTTTGAAGAGCACATTTAAGGATTCTTGCTGCTGATTCTTTTTAAAAACAAACTACTGACTACACCACGGTGATTGCTGTTTGTTGCATGTCCTATGCCAAGGTAATACCATTCTACACATGGGTTCAATGTCCGAAATGGAAATACAATACGAAGATACTGTGGTAGAAATACCAAATCGGAATAGCAAAGAACAAATTGTTGTCTGTGAAGATCTGAACGAGACAGGCACGTTTTGAATGGGCCAATCAGAGGTGTCGTACAATTCACCATGGACGTATGGCTGTACAAAAACACACACTCAAGTCAATCGAGGAATGGGAAAAGTATCAAAACAGACCCGAACAAATGTATGTGGCCATCCTGTTATAAAACTCATTGCTGTCCAGAAAGACCAACGGATAAGGCACATTCAGAGATGAATGAAGCTTCTCATTTCGAAAAACAGCAGAACACTTGATCTCACCGTGTGCACACATAGATGGCTCGGTCTCCAAAGATCACTATGAGCTTCAGTGTTTATTGATGTGCTCATAAACCTTTGAATTGCACCGTTATTTTGCATTTGATTAAATTCGTGCTAAAAAAAGGGGGGGGGGGTAGACCATGGGGGCGGGGGGGGGGGGGGGGGGAGGCGTCACCGGAAAAAGGTTGCAGCCATAAACGGAGATTCCGTGCCGCCTATGTAGTCACAACGAAGAAACGGTCGCACGTGCTCTTCACCCCAGAATGAAACAGCTAGACAACACATGCCTACATTCTCAATAATTCAATCTGTCTTGTTCAGACAGTTTAGACAGACTAGCAGTGACCGTAACCTTCATTAGCGGATTGCGTCTCGAAAGCTTTGAATTGTTGATGGTTTGGAAGAGAGAGGTGTAAAAAGAAAGAAAAAAGGAAGCGCCCGGCGATGTGCCATGACAGCACGAGATGGGACCAGTAACTGTCAGTCAGACAAATGTTGGAACTGTGTCAAGGGTGGCATTTGGGGAAAGTAGATTAAGTCATCAAGGAGAAGGGATGGGTTCTCTGGGGCGGTAGGAAATACTATTTTCAGAACCGAAGCAGGAAAAAGTCCTCAGTTGGTTATGGCGTTTTACCGGCCATATTGAAGACGGTGGTGGTGTTGATGATGAAAGTAGTAGCAGCAGCAGCATCAATAGCACCAATAGTCGGTTTTCTGAACACAAGCGTGGAACATGATGAACTGAAGTGGTCACAACCGACTGCACAGTCCAAGTGTGACTCACTGAAACGAAACCCGGCACGTTTCAAACTTAAGCAGGTTACAGACCAGCACTAATGTACTTAACGTGTTTCCGACCCAGCTAAGCCGAGGGTGTAAAGTGTGACCTAATGGACGTGCTTATAAGACCCTGTTCGTCTAGACACTGAAACACCAAGGTTTTCCGTGTACTTCCGTTATGGGCTTGGCGAAGAAGTAGAAGAGAAAAAAGAAGAAGAAAAAAGACTGGATGATCCTTGGTATTTAACTCCTACTCAGCCGAAAATCAGGGTAAAACACGATCAATAACCCAGTCACAAGTAAAGGTCTGGTACACAATTCAAACAGAAAGAAGATCCAGACGAAAGCAGAAGAAGAAGAACAAGAAGAATTCAAGAAGAAGACAAAATATAATAATAACAGGAACAATTGCCGAAACAACATCAGCAGAAGCAACGACAAGAACGAGAAGAAGAAGGATGAATGAGAATTGCAAACCTGCCACGTCGGAATGAGTCCTAAGCGTGGACCTTCGCAGCCTGCTGCTTACAAAATACATTTGTCTCTTGAAAAAGATGCTTGCACTGAAAATTTGCATTGTTTTGCGGCGTTCTCTTCCACCTTTTGTGTGTTTGATCTGCAAAACACGAATCTACCGTTCACATTATTTCCTCAGAAAATGTAAGTTGATGGTTTTGTCATCATATAAATGAGAACGCGGGGTTTCTGAAAGTACAAGTGAAGAGATGTTTACCCAAAAGAGAGGGTGTGGAAGAACACACTAGAGTACCCGGAAAATGGCCACCAACAACCACAACGGTAGTAGCTATGTACTGGTTGCTGGAGGTGGAAATCGGCCACTTCTGTACAGTCTAATGTTGATGAAAATGTAGCTTGGTCAGAATCGTGCCAGTATCCGGAGTAGTCCGGCATTCCGCTGTTCCTTTCAGCATTCTTGAGGTGGTCTTCCAGAGCTCTTTCAGCAAGAGCCCCTGCCCCCATTCCCTCAGAGGTGAGCGGGGATAGCTCAGTGGTTAGAGCGCTGGACTCGTGATCGAAAGGTCGCGGGTTCGAAACGCAGCAAGAGCGACGGGAGAATTTTCTTCTCCAGGGTCAACCTTTTGTACTGACTCTTATTTCTGTATCCGTTACATCCCCGTGTTAACGCAGTAGCACGTAAAAAGACCCCGGCCATTCTGCCGAAAGTGCAGGTGGCAGCTAATTA
This sequence comes from Alviniconcha strummeri, assembly GCA_963584105.1. NCBI lineage: Eukaryota > Metazoa > Mollusca > Gastropoda > Provannidae > Alviniconcha > Alviniconcha strummeri. The sequence goes on from OY757547.1 coordinate 14,487,902, forward strand.
CACCTAAACACGCATGCACCTTACGTATGTGGCTCTTGAAGTGACATGGTGCACGGTTGCATGGTGTACACAGAACGCACTGAGCCATGTCGGCGCTGTAAGTACACCACTTCGGTGGATATTCAAAAAGGCGCTATAAAAAGCTAGTCACTCTCGTGGAATCACATGCGAGCGCAGTGAGTCTGATCGAGAGCGGAAAATAGCGCTATATAAAAGCGATCAACAACAACAACAACAAGAGAGCTCAGGAGCTGTGTGAAAGTCGAGATGGACGTCCTGGGCTGTCCGTAATAAACCTACGGTTCCTGTGGTGGTGAAGCAACACTTCAAACAGCCAACAACAACAGCAATCCCCCCCCCCCCCCCAACTCCCGATCCCCTCCTCAACCATTGTTCCTTCAACGCTCGTCTAGCGTTTCTGCAGTGTTTCAGTTTTTCTTCAGCATTGCTCGTGTTTCTTCGACGCTTTTCCCCTGTACGTCTTCCCGGTTCCTTCATTCTCTTCATGGAATGTCGGCCTATAAGCACATTGTGCAGCAAACCCATGACACACACATATATATATATACACGTGCACGCACGCTGTGAGACGGTGAGAAAAAATAGGTACGGGGAGGGCAGAGAGAAAGAGAGCATTATTTGTTCTTTTGATAATAATCTTGGTCATGTAGCGTCAAGGCCAATGTCCGCTGACATGTCCGACTGAAGTCCGGACGTTTTGCATTGATTTTCAGTGCTTCCTCTGCTTCCATATTGGATTAGGGTTACCCTGTACAGACTCTCAGTAATAGCGATTCAGCGGAGAACATGCCATTTTGTTCAGGACTCCCGTGATCCTTTGCGGCGGAAGTGACGTGATTTAATACCGCGGAGCATGCGACAGGGAGATAATCATGAGCGCTTTGCAGGAAATGGGACAGTGAAGAAGGCATGGATCAAAGGAGACGACAGCTGATTGCGGTCGCAGACACAGTGGTTTTGCACTTGGTAGACGAAAGATCGAGTCTGTCTACCTCTCTGTCTGTCTGTCTGTCTGCCTGCCCGGCTGAGTCGTATGAGTGATGGCATTGAGTGATAAGTTAGCTTGTGGTTAGCACTTTGAATCTGTCATCCTGTCAGCCCAGTATATAGAGAGAGATTTAATTGCCACAAGAGACAGACTGATCAGTGTTCGCGACATACAACCATTGGTTTGATCTTTTCCGGATTTTTTAGGGTTTTAGTGTGTGTGTGTTTGTGTGTGTGTGTGTGTGTGTGTGTGTGTGTGTGTGTGTGTGTGTGTGTGTGTGTGTGTGTGTGTGTGCGTACGTGTGCGTGCATGCGTGCGTCTGTCTGTCTGTCTGTCTGTCTGTCTGTCTGTCTGTCTGTCTGTCTGTCTCTCTCTCTCTCTCTCTCTCTCTCTCTCTCTCTCTCTCTCTCTCTCTCTCTCTCTCTCTCTCTCTCTCTCTCTCTCTCTCTCTCTCTGTGTACATGTATGTATGTGTGTGCATGCGTGTGTGAGTGCGTGGGGGGTTGGGGGGTGCGTGAGTGTGTGTGTGTGTGTGTGTGTGTGTGTGTGTGTGTGTGTGTGTGTGTGTGTGTGTGTTATTGTTGTTTTCGTTGTTGTTTTGTTGCTAAAGTATCAAATAATGGTTTTCCTTATTCGTTTGTTTTCATAAATTATTGTTCCCTGGTTGGGGTACATGTCCGGGAAAGGTTTACAACTGCACAGCAACAGTAAAATATTATTATGGGCCAACTTGAATCTTGCGAGGAATTGGTCCCAAATGCCGCTTACTCACTGCCAACGTTGGCATTGCGTCAATCCTCTCTCTGGCACGTTATTCTGTATAAGATCAACTAGTAGGAAACACAAGCCAGAAGGGGTTGCTGTCGCAGTACGTATCTTAAGGCCTACAAGACCTTATTAAATAAGCACCTTAAAATAATAAGCACCTTTGAGTGAAATGGGAAAAAGCTGAATCAAAGATGAGAGAACTAATGCCTGGCGAGGATTAAGTCACTGAATGCACCACTGTATATAGCTACCTCCCCAGAGACAAATCTGACTTTGGCCGCAGAGCCAAACAAAACAAAGTCCTCTCTTACGAGGATGTGTCCTAATGCAGAGGTTACGGAGGAGGTGAGGGAGGACTCGTATCTGTAGGAGGACCGTTATTATTTTGGTTGGTTGTCTTGTGCAGGCTGACTGTGCATACTGATGTGAAGGTTTAACCCAAATATTGGGAGGAAGAAGAAGAAGAGAAGAAAAAAGAAGAGAAAAACACACCAGCAAGTCGTAGGCATATTCGCAATTTTCCACTCGCACAGTTTTGATTCTCGAACGGTCTGATTCGATAACAGTCCACAGATTATTATGCAACGAAATGTGCCTTGCGTCCGGTTTTGCTGTTCTGCCTCTACTTTATGTTAAATCTTTCCTTGATGTTTGATGTTTTTGACATAGTTTACGATGGTATTACGTGAGAGACGTTGGATTCACGAAACAGACGGGTTCAGATTCATTATTTTCGTCTGTTGGCGTAATGTCGGGAAATAAAACGAGCAGACAAAATTAATGAGTTTTTGGTGCATAAAAAAAAAAAAAAAATCACAGTTCCGCTAACCAATTTGTCTTTGCGTTGGCATTGTCCACTGCCTGTCCGTTCGTGTGATTGTCTGTTCAGTTGTCTCGCCGTTTGTGTGTTTGTCTGCTCAGTTGACTGCCCGTTCCACTGTGTACCTCTTCATTCGTTTTCGTTTGCATGCACACGGTAACATTAGCTGCATTGATCTGTCTGCCTGCCTGTCTGTTCGACATGTAATTGTATGTGTACGCGGCAGATTTCTATTACTTTTATGCTGATAATTTGCCGATTCATCATTCTAGATTACGGACAAAAACAAACAAACCAAAAACAGAAGAAAAAAAGGTTTTTCTTCCGAGAGATTAACTTTGTCGAAACATTATCCCTTCTACTTGAATCCAGAAACTGTTCTTTTGTGTGCCAGCTTTTCTGCTGACAAAAATCACAGGATGAGGTAGCGTTATCCATCTTTGCATGCCCTTTTATTTAACCTTTGCATCATCAGTGCACTGACAGCTTCACGGCGCTTTTTGGAACCTACCTCGTCACAGAAACTGATTGACGTGCTTAATTCCGTCTCCGTGACCTTCTCACTCATGACATTTCCTTGTCCGCTGTTCGTGAATTGATAGAGATCACGGAGGTGCAAAGATCATTTTTAAACTTTTAGAAGTTGATGGCGGTTTTTATTCATGTGAAGGAAACTAGGGGAAATACTGTTATTTTAAACAACTTTATAAATGAAAGCACACCAACAGACAATAACAGAATACTTGTTTAGAAATGGAAATAATCTTGAATTGAGGGTAATATCTTACTTCAGACTTTGTCTTGCCGTTGGAGCACGAAAATATTCGTCTCTGCTCGTTTAACTGTTCTTCTTTACAATTATTGATCTCTGCTAGCATTAGTCTTCCCTTCCAAAATAATGATAATACTATATAATGAAAACTTATTGTGCTCCCTATTTCGCATAAACCCAGTAAAGGCCAGAAACAAATTCACATGTCTACACAACTGAATATATTGAGACAATATAAACTAGAGAGCAGTTCATGTAATTTATTGAAATCAAATTTCAGTTTGCATTATTGACTATGGACAATTGTGAGACAAAATAAATCAGTGACGTTAATGTACAATCGTGCCGGAACAGTGTCGCGACCGCTGTGTCTCTATTGTTCACCAAACGCCAGAACAAAGACCGTAGTGTCTCTACTGTTCACCAAACGCCAGAACAAAGACCGCTGTGTCTCGACTGTTCACCAAACGCCGAAGCAAAGTTCGCTGTATCTCGACTTTACCAAACGCTGGAACAAAGTCCGCTATGTCTCGACTGTTCATCAAACGCCAGAACAAAGACCGCTGTGTCTCGACTGTTCACCAAACGCCGGAGCAAAGACCGCTGTCTCAAGTGTTCACCAAACGCCAGAACAAAAGACTGCTTCGTCTCGAGAGGTCAACAAACGCCAGAACAAAGACCGCTGCGTCTCGACTGTTCATCAAACGCTAGAACAAAGACCGCTGCGTCTCGACTGTTCACCGAACGCCAGAACAAAGACCGCTGCGTCTCGACGTTCAACAAACACCGGAACAAAGGCTGCTGTGACTCGACTGTTCACCATACCTTTTCTGTCTTTGGATCTTGTTTTAGAACGCTAGCAGTCATTCTTGTTTCAGATTTTTGTTCACCAAATGCCGGAACAAAGACCGCCGCGTCTCGAGTGTTCACCAAACGCCGCCGGAACAAAGACCGCCACTCTAACCACTGAGCTATTCCCCCACCCCCACCCCCAGGTTGCTAGCGTTCCAATACAAGATCCAAACACACGAACGTTTTTACCGCTAGGCCAAACCGGCTCACCGATGTATGATAACAGCTAGGGCCTGTATGCTTACCCGGTTACGGTTTAGTGTGTGGTGGAATGCAGACACGTGAGGCATTATATGCGTTGTAACTGAATGCTCGTGGCAATTTGACCGATGACCCCGACAACAACTGAGACGCATATATGAAGCTTAATTACGCTGATGAGAAATAAGTTGCTTGAATGCGTTCACTACATCGGCTGGCATGGGCCCGTGCCTTATTCTTTTTTCTTTTCTTTTTTTCTCTCTTTTTTTTTTTTTTTTTCTTTTTTTTGGACTCAGACGCAGACTCAGCCTCTTCTCGCTGAGAAGCTAATTCGTCCTAATTAATCCAAAGACACAGCTGTCTTTCATAATAAAGGCAAGTTCAACAGGCTTCGTGCTTCGTAGCAAAGTATGCTAGCATCACACCCACGCGTTCCTGCCGTAAAACTCTCTCTCTCTCTCTCTCTCTCTCTCTCTCTCTCTCTCTCTCTCTCTCTCTCTCTCTCTCTCTCTCTCTCTCTCTCTCGTGCGTGCGTGCGTGCGTGCGTGCATGCGTGTTTGAGCAAAAGGCATGAAAAATGGAGGAACCTGTTCAAAGCCCTCGTTTCCTAACGGTAAATGACAGGGTCACGTGAGTCACGTTACATATGGCAGCAACCAATCCACACTCCAGGAACCGGACTTCCGGTCTCAGTAGTAGTGGCTGCTCGTTGGAATGTGCAGCCAATCAACTGGCAACTTTAATGCAAAGCTGCGATTGTGTTTTGCGTTCCGAACGCGTTGGGTGTAGTGGCAAACATCTTCTGGCAGATCCGTTCCATAACCCCGACGCTATTCTTGTGGAATCACGACCCGAGAAAAAAACTAATCCGCAAAAGTCTCCCAAGGGTCTCCAGTGGCAAACTTCTAAATTCCAGCAAATTAGGATTGGCGTGAAGGAGGAAGCTAAGGCTGGTTGTTGTACGTGGCTGTGGATGGCATTTGTGATGACGGCGATGATGAAAACTGAAGAAAAGGATCGCAAATTACGATGACAGTTAAGGCTTCCGACGATGACGACTGAGATTGACTGTGGTGGTGGTGGTGGTGGTGGTGGTGGTGGTGGTGGTGGTGGTGGTGGTGGTGGTGGTGCTGCTGCTGCTGCTGCTGCTGCTGCTGCTACTGCTGCTGCTAAATGCTGATACAGATTTTCTTTCCATAAGAGTCCGTCAGATTACTAGCCCATTCAGTTCTCTACGTCAAAGTCCTGCAACACAGGCGTGCAGTATATTATTATGAAAAAAACATGCATCTCTATACCCCACCCCCCTAACCAAGCCAGCTCCCCACCCCGACCCCCACCCCCCGGCACCTCCAGAATCTGATGAAAGAGGAGGCGGCCTAATCAAATTTTTCATGATGAAATGGAACTGGAGATGAATGACGAGTTGAAAGGACAGTCTTGCTACCCTGCCTATGCTTGAAGACGCAACCAACCTTAACTCTTATCATTTTATTCGTCTGACAATCGTGATTACAGTTACCATTGAATTGTGGCATGCTTTTATCTACAGTAAAGAAAGTTCATGATGAAATGGAACAGGAAATGAATGACGAGTTGAAAGGACAGTCTTACTACCCTGCCTGTTCTTGAATACGCAGCCAGCCTTAACTCATATCATTATATTCTTCTGACAGTCGTGATTATTGTTACCATTGAATTGTGGCATGCATTTATCTACAGAAAAGAAAGGAGACATTTTCTGTTCCACGATTGGCATACATATCCCCAAAGGTTAACCATTTCCACATGCACTGCAGTTATCTCAATCTGCTGCAAACCATCTCTTAAAACTTCAAATATCGACTACTTTCTATAAATATTTTCTTTAACCCCAAACCCTAGCGCTGAATGAAACCCAGACACCGAATCCTAAACCCTGCTCCAGAAACGCAGAGCTCCAGAACATCGAGCCTTGGGACATAAAGATCTTCCACAGGAATGGAAGCGCTGAAGTTTTTCTCTATGATTAGTCACATTACACAGAGGAGGAAAAAAAAAGAAAAAAAAAAAGTTGCACATTTACGATGGTACTGGTTTTGCAGCAACCGAATAAAAGATAATGGGTAGTAAAAAAAAAAAAATTAAGACCAGAAAAAGAAACAAGTTCCACCAAAGTTTGAACTCGCGTCTGCATGCGAGTCCGGAGTGCCAATATGTTAACCATTCAAACACGTTGCTACCTGAGAAACGGGGCAGCAGTTAAGTTTGTATCGCCCTCTTTTTCCTTCACACAGCGACTCGTTGGCTTCAGTCATATTCAACGTGTTTATGTTAGTTAGTGAAAGGAGTGTTACCCATGCTCTACGTACTTAGGACCCTCGTGTCCCAAGGTAAGTAATCATGGTGCTTAACGTCCACAAAAACCATAAGGCTTACTAGGGACGGGCACAGAGGGGGAGGGGGAGATTATATGGCTGTCACTACACTGTCACCACCAGCATGGCTTCTGCATTATGATTAAGATGGCAGCGATGAGAGCCATTTTTATGTTTCATAATTGTGAGGGACAAAGTCACAAGACAGTGTCCATGCACAGACCACAACTTTTGAAGAGAAAAGAGAGCCGAAGCAGATTCGAACCGAGGTCCCTCTGCTTACCAGCCTAACGCCTTACCGCTAGGCCAAACCGGCTCACGTGTCCCAAGAAAACTTCATACCTAGTTTCATCTCAACAGGAACGGCGGGTCAGCACCAGTCGGCGGAAAACGGTGGCGGTTTCTGATACTTCTGGGCTGTTCTAGGGAAGCAACCCTGTCACTAAGTGATCTCATATCTAACTGAATTTTCTTTTTCTCAATATTTCTAAGCTTTCGTCCGTCTGGTTGGGTTTTTGGCCGCTAAAAACTTCTTTAGCTTTTTTATATATTTTTTTTTATATGTCTTCACTCTTCTTGTGCGTCTTCCCTGTGCTGCGTGTGCATAGCGGAATGGCGTCAGTGGTTACAATTGCGTCACTTCTATGGAAAGGAACTAATCTCGATTTCCTTCCTTGTGATTACTAATCAGTCACGGCATCAACGCAGACAGTCACACAGACAGACAGAGACTCTTCTCTACTTATAAGATTATAATCCCGTCCCTCGGAATATATAATCCCGTCCCTCAGATGAAAGACCACCGAGCCCCCAGTTGCACACGGATCCCGATCAGTTCCCAATAGTTCAGAAACTATAAATTTCACCCAGGAGAGTTTATATATTTCACCATTCAGCTGTTTCGTAAACAACGCCATTTGTTGTGATATCCGTTCAGTCATGAACAACACAGTCAGCTTGTACGTAGTATGTGTACCTTGGGACGGTGTCTAGAATAATGGACATTTGGAAAGCATCCACACCGCGTCTCAAAGCGCTGAACAAACATAATATTACACACTTAATGTACAGCGACATGGAAAATGCTATGCGCAGTTTAACAAAAGTTAACACATAATGTACTCATCAAGATGCACACTTACACACACACACACACACACACACACACCACCACCACCACCACCACCACCACCACCACCACCACCACCACCACCACCACCACCACCACCGCCGCCGCCGCCGCCGCCACCGCCACCGCCACCACCACCACCACCACCACCACCACAAATGTTATGCGCAGTTTAACAAAAGTTAACACATGATGTACACATCAAGATGCACACACACACACACACACACACACACACACACACACACACACACACACACACACACACACACACACACACACACACACACACACCACCACCACCCGCCGCCGCCGCCGCCGCCGCCGCCGCCGCCGCCGCCGCCGCCGCCACCATCACCACCACCAACACACACACACACACACACACACACACACACACACACACACACACACACACACACACACACACACACAAATATTCTGAGAAGAGAAATGTCTTGCGCTTGCTTTTGAAGGAAGAGAAAGTAAGTAGCCTGATGTCTTGGGGAAATTGTTCCAGATATGGGGGCCGAAGTTTGAGAAAGTTCGAAGGCTGTGGGTTTTGCTGTTGAATGTTAGAGTTGGAGTATGCGTGTGATAATTATGAACTTATGCATACATTGTGGTGAAGACCAAACAAAGACGAGAGTTTACGACTGAGTCGAGATCATAAGAGAGGCTAACGTATGGAATAAATCCTAAATTTGTCGAAGAAAATTTTACTTTTTGTATCCAAATC
>OY757547.1:14499248-14504248 GCA_963584105.1 Alviniconcha strummeri
TGCTTTGATTTAATTTCAGTATGAAATTCTTCGTTTAAAATGTCTGTCGAAATCCTTCGGAGTACAGTTCGCGAGCACGTGTAGAGCAGGCTACTAAAACAAAGTTTTTCGAAGATAGCATGCCCATAATTAATTAATTAACTTGTTGTAGATAATTTTTATAATTGCTTTTATTGGACAGTAATTTTTAAGAGGTGGACCTCGTGAAGAGGCAATTTTTATGTCAGTGATATGCACAGCTTGATGTCAGTTGAATTTTTCATGTATTTATTTATGAGTGACTTTTTACCCAGATCTTTGTTTGCTGTTGTTGTAATTTAATGATGGTGTGAATGTGTGATGAGTGTACTTGGCACTACAAAACATTCCTAGTGCAGTTGTATTGACACTTGACAATAAAGATGTATCGTATAGCCCAGTGGCAGAGCATAGTACTCACTAGGCACGAGAGAGATACGGGTCCAACACACTGCACTTTCAAACCGTTGGAGAGGAGGCGGGGGAAAACATTATCTGCTGCTGAGTGGTACCACTGTGACTTTTATTTCGGCTTCTTTTGCTCCAGCGATTGACAGCTTTGGCCAAATGTTTGACTGGCTTCATATCATGGCGTCTCGTACATAACTGTACTGGTTTCGTGATTTGGGCAGTGGGTCGTTTCTGGTGGTTGCTTCATGATGATCGACTTCGCGCGTGCAGGTCTCTCAGTTTGTACCGCTAGCAGGATGGTCTAGCTGTTAGAGGGAAACGTACAGAGAGAGAGAGAGAGAGAGAGAGAGGAGAGAGAGAGAGAGAGAGAGAGAGAGAGAGAGAGAGAGAGAAAGAGGGAGAGGCATGCACACAGAGAGTGGATGGGGGGGGGGGGGAGCACAAGAGGGGGGCGTGGGGAAGGGAAAGACATGCAAAGAGAGGGGCATGTTCACAGTGAGAGAGAGTACAAAGGGGAAGTGAGAGAGGGAGGGGAAATATACTATGATAGAGATGGGAATGTACAGAGAAAGAGAGTACTAAGACAGTACAAACAGGTTACGGCCAAAGCACTAGGGGTCCACTGAACCGCACACAAGCATGCATGCTCAGAGAGTGCGCAGTAACTATTCCTCGCTTTACGGTGTTGGACTGAAAACGATTTCCCAGACGCACATGCTGGCAGTTATTGGATCGGTCTGTCAACACTTGCCCAGCCCTCAGCCCACGTACCACAAACCACCGAGTTCCTACGTGCTGCTTTGGTTGTGTATACTTCACTGTCGCATTGAGATTTCTCTCACAGTGATAGCTCTTTGTGATTTTTCGGCATATATTTATGAATGTGAATAAGACTGAACTCTGTATGTGTGCGTGCGTGCGTGCGTGCGTGCGTGCGTGCGTGCGTGCGTGCGCGCGCTTCGTGTCCGTGACAGAGTTGGTTGTCAGTCGGGAGATTAAACAGAACATCAGAGAAAATATCAATTGGCGGGGAGGAGTTTTGGCTAAGTGTGGCCGGGGGTGAGGCACGACGTGTGTTATTTTCTGTCAAATGACCTCAGTTCAATATTTGTCTCGTTGCTACAGGGCTATCGCGGACAAATCAGATTTAATTCAGATTTATCTTGCTCCTTCTGGCGAGAGAAAATGACTTTTCCACGCGCTCTCTCTCTCTCTCTCTCTCTCTCTCTCTCTCTCTCTCTCTCTCTCTCTCTCTCTCTCTCTCTCTCTCTCTCTCTCTCTCTCTCTCTCTCTCTCTCTCACAGATGGTTTTTACTCTTTACACTATCTGATAATCATGTACTTTAAAAAATTGGGTTACCTTAAAGTCTTAGAATGAGATTGTACCAACATGACAAATTCTTCGGCAGTTAAAAGTTAAGCTGCCTTCCGGGCTGTTCTCGAAAGGAAAGTACGCCGGCAGTGCAAAACAAAATTCAGAAAATGTGTTTCTGACAAAAACTCGAATACATGTAAATGATTGATATGGGGCTAAGTTTTAGTCTGTCCCTTTTCCCGAGTAGACAAGATTATTTGGAGTCTGTTGCCACATCAAAGGGTTTTTAAGGCGATTTGGCTCTTAGCACTAAGTTCAGGCTCTGGATGGGGAGATCTATTTTTACAATTGTCGATAAAAATGTCAGTGTAAAAAAAAAAAGACATAATTTTATATGAAACAGAGTATTCAACATTTAAGAGCGCCCTTTTCTTGTGTGTTTTCTAAACTTCTTACAAACGTTGACTTTAACTAACATTAAAGCTTCTTTCTTTCTAAACTGAGAATTGAACATTTAGCATCCATAAGAGATAATTTAACACATTTTCTTTCTCAAAACATTTACCTTTGCGGGGGAAGAGGGGTGTAGAAATTTGTATCTTATAATTCATTCAGGCATGGAGTTTCATTGTTTCTCACACACTTTATCTGTGGGAACTTTTCATGGATGGGGAGAGGAGTTAGGTTATCAACATTAATTGTCATTCTTTAAGTATGACAATCTGTGTTCAGCTTTGCTTTTGTTCTTTTACTTTTCTCTTTTTATTTTTTAAATATTTTTTTAAGGTATTTCTTCTTCTTCTTCTTCTTCTTCTTCTTCTTCTTCTTCTTCTTCTCTTCTTCTTCTTTCTCTGGACACTCTAAAACAGACCTTTTAACCTTTTGCGTGTTCTAATCTTCTTCTTTTTTTCCTTCTAAAGTTGGCAATAACTGCCAGCTCTGAGAAAGACTGACCAGAACACGCAAAATGTTACAAGTTAACGTTTTTAAAAATAGTTTTTATTACACAATGCAACAAAGTGCAAATTTTCGGCCTTTGAAAAATGGCAAACGCACACACAGACACGTATTTTTGCATGACTGCTGTGGGAAGAAAGGGTGTGCTTTTAGTGTGCCGTACTCGCAGTCTCTCTTAACGGGATGGACGCAACACTGAAAGACAAGTCGATTCACTTTTCACATCGTTTTCCGTGAGAGATAATGGTCTCTCTGCCCCTGTGGTAATGACCTCCACAGTAGATTTGGCAGGGAACTGCACAGTGCTGTTCTTCCTTTCGAAATAGAGAGTTTAATATTTTATTTCTTCTTCTTCTTCTTCTTCTTCTTCTGCTGCTGCTGCTGCTGCTGCTGCTGCTGCTGCTGTTCCTCCTCCTCCTCCTCCTCCTCCTCCTCCTCCTCCTCCTCCTCCTCCTCCTCCTCCTCCTCCTCCTCCTCCTCCTCTTTCTTCTTCTTCTTCTTCTTCTTCTTCTTCTTCTTCTTCTTCTTCTTCTTCTTCTTCTTCTCAATGCAATTGAGGTCTGATGTAAGTTTGCGTTTTATTGCATAGCAATGCTACGGAATCGCTGACCTGGTTGCTTTTGGTTGTTTTGAGCTCTGTTCTTTCTTTGCTTTGAAGCAGTGTTTCCGTGTGAGTATTGTCCCTAAATAGCCCACATGGTTGACTGTGAGTTGGTTAAAAACAGTTATTTCTATCGGAGTATTGTCCCTAAATAGCCCACATGGTTGCCCACATGGTTGACTGTGAGTTGGTTAAAAACAGTTAATTCTATCGGTATCTATCCACCTATTTATATATGTATCTGTATGCGTGTGTAACCAGTTATTTCTACCTACACAAAGCCTACCGAGCTATCTATCTATCTATCTATCTATCTATCTATCTATCTATCTATCTATATATACTATCTATCTATCTATCTATCTGTCTATCTGTCTGTCTGTCTATCTGTTTGTCTATCTGTCTACCTACCTACCTACCTACCTACCTACCTACCTACCTACCTACCTACCTACCTACCTACCTACCTACCTATCTGTCTATCTGTCAATCTATCTATCTTTCGATCACTCTATCTTGTTTCCTTGCTCTCTTTCTTTCTATCTGCCTGTCTCCCTGCCTACTTGTCTGTCTCTCTGTCGTCTTCTCCGATCTTTTCCATCCCTTCTTCTTCTTCTCGTCTCCGTCTTCTTGAGTCTTGTTGTTTTTTCGTTGTTGATGCTGCAGGCAAGTTACTGCCATGTCTGCAGCGTGGATGCGCGAATGCTTCTTTCCTGTCGGCAGACTGATCCCGATCAAGGCACGTCTGGGCTGATCCTGATCCCGATTGCGTTACGATGACAGATCCCAATTTGTGTTGTGCTACCGGAGACCCCCCCCCCCCCCCCTCCGCTCCCCTTCCCCGTCCCCCCTCCCCCCCCTCCCCTACACCCCCTCCTCCTCCTCTCCCGGCCTTGCTGTTCATCTTCTTCGCTTCTCCTGCGACTTTGTCCAATACAATCTTCTCTCTCTTTTATTTCTTCTCTTTTAGGGTGAGGTAAGGCCGCGCGATGGAGCGGGCGAGAAAACAAGTGCATAACAGATTAATTTTTAGCGCTGTCTGAGAGTTTGACCCGCATTTCAAGCTACAATATCAAAAGGTATTTGTACTGACGATGCTACGAAAATTATGTAATGTACACATAGCATTGTCCAAAATGAGTCGGTTTGGGATAGCGGTAAAGTGTTAGGCAGGTACCAAGCAGAGGAATCTGGGTTCGATTCTGCGTCGGCTCTTCTTTGTCTCCAAAGGTTGTGCATGCGATTTGTGGAAACTCTTGTGATTTTGCACCTGATAATTAATGAATCATTAAAATCACTGTCATCGCTGTTCGTCTCAATGTACATAGTTGTGGTGGTGACAGTGTAGCGTTAGATGTAGTTCTCCCACCCCCACCCCAACCCCAACCCCCACCCCCCTTCTGGGATATCGGTCCACGCCAGTACCTCTTCGTAGACAATTCGGTATTAAACAAGTTTAACCAAACCACTGTACTGTCCAGCAACAATTCACAATTCTCCTTTGTAGCAATGCCTGAGACTGATTCGATCAAGCCGCTAGGTACAGTATCACATCTCTGGGAGATTCCATGATACGCGTGTTGTCCAGAAAACATACACGGGGTTTCTAAGCAGAAATGCACATTTAATTTGTGGCACTGATTGCGGTTCTGATCTGCACCTCGCGGCACAGCATCTGTGGAGACAGTGCTTAATATG
>OY757547.1:14506748-14519248 GCA_963584105.1 Alviniconcha strummeri
CGGTGGTGTCAATGCGTTGTGACACAGCCCAAGCCTTGGTGTTCTCCCTGGTGTCAATGCGTTGTGACAGCCCAAACCTTGGTGTTCTCGCTGATGTCAATGCATTGTGACAGCCCAAGCCTTAGTGTTCTCGCTGATGTCAATGCTTTGTGACACAGCCCAAACCTTGGTGTTCTCGCTGATGTCAATGCGTTGTGACAGCCCAAGCCTTGGTGTCCTCGCTGATGTCAATGCGTTGTGACACAGCCCAAACCTTGGTGTTCTCGCTGGTGTCAATGCGTTGTGACAGCCCAAACCTTGGTGTTCTCGCTGGTGTCAATGCGTTGTGACAGCCCAAACCTTGGTATTCTCGCTGGTGTCAATGCGTTGTGACACAGCCCAAGCCTTGGTGTTCTCGCTGGTGTCAATGCTTTGTGACACAGCCAAGCCAAGGCGTTCTCGCTGGTGTCAGTGCGTTGTGACAGCCTAAGCCAAGGTGTTCTCGCTGGTGTCAGTGCGTTGTGACTGCCCAAGCCAAGGTGTTCTCGCTGGTGTCAATGCGTTGTGACACAGGCCCAAGCCAAGGTGTTCTCGCTGGTGTCAATGCGTTGTGACACAGCCCAAGCCTTGGTGTTCTCGCTGGTGTCAATGCGTTGTGACAGCCCAAACCTTGGTATTCTCGCTGGTGTCAATGCGTTGTGACACAGCCCAAGCCTTGGTGTTCTCGCTGGTGTCAATGCGTTGTGACACAGCCCAAGCCAAGGCGTTCTCGCTGGTGTCAGTGCGTTGTGACAGCCCAAGCCAAGGTGTTCTCGCTGGTGTCAATGCGTTGTGACAGCCCAAGCCAAGGTGTTCTCGCTGGTGTCAGTGCGTTGTGACAGCCCAGCCAAGGTGTTCTCGCTGGTGTCAGTGCGTTATGACACAGCCCAAGCCAAGGTGTTAGCATGCAGTTAACCGGGGCTAGGTCTCGGCTCCGGTTATGATGCAGGTCCGGCCTTGGTGCGAATGATCTCCCTGGCTTCCGTGGCACTTCTTGGATCACTGGCGTGGATATTACTGTTAATTCTTATTTCATCGTGTGTACGGTTGTGTGTGTGTGTGTGTGTGTGTGTGTGTGTGTGTGTGTGTGTGTGTGTGTGTGTGTGTGTGTGTGTGTATGTGTGTGTGTGTATGCGTCCGTGTGTGTATGTATGTATGTGTGCCTGCCTTTGTGTGTGTGTGTGTGTGTGTATGTGTGTTTGACAGTGTGTTTGACAGTGTGTGTGTGTGTGTGTTTGACAGTGTGTACGTGTGTGTGTGTGTGTGTGTGTGTGTGTGTGTGTGTGCGTCCGTGTGTGTATGTATGTATGTGTGCCTGCCTTTGTGTGTGTGTGTGTGTGTGTGTGTGTGTGTGTGTGTGTGTGTGCGTCCGTGTGTGTATGTATGTATGTGTGCCTGCCTTTGTGTGTGTGTGTGTGTGTGTGTGTGTGTGTGTGTGTGTGGTGTGTGTGTGTGTGTGTGTGTGGTTTCACAGTGTGTGCGTGTGTGTGTGTGGTGTTTGACAGTGTGTGTGTGTGTGTGTGTTGACAGTGTGTACGTGTGTGTGTGTGTGCCTGCAAATGTCTGCGCGCGCGCGTGTTTGTTTGTGTGTGTGAGTGTGTGTGTGTGTGTGTGTGTGTGTGTGTGTGTGTGTGTGTGTGTGTGTGTGTGTGTGTGTGTGTGTGTGTGTGTGTGTGTGTGTGTGTGTGTGATGAGAAAAGACGTGGAATGAAGTGTTGTACATTTGGTATATAATTAATAGGGTTTAATTGTTCTCTCAGTCCTATAAACCTCGGTTGACCCAATACTGTTGTGTATTATACACCGAGCTTTTGCTAGGTGCAGGCGCTTGATAAATAGTCTTTTACATTACATTACATTATAAGACAAAACTCTAAGGGCTTGAACGTGAATCGGCTTCTGCTGAGAGACAACGTACAGCCGGTTGCTCACACACGATTCTCACGCCGTTCTAATTTCCGAAACTCTCAGTCGAAGTGGAAGAAGGCTGGAATCCCTTGCCGCACAGCTTCCCTTTTCTTATTTTGTCATATCATTGGTCCATCACTGAGACCGTAACTGTAAGTGAGAAACGCCGGCTGGGACTTTATTGCAGACGGCTTTCTGGGCTTCGTCCTAATCAGTGACTGGCCAGGGGGGCTCTCTTTTCTTTGCTGTCTCTTTTATGGTTGCATCGCGGACATATTAACTCAGACAGTCTCTCAAACCGATCTTTACAACCTACAGACAACAAAGGATGCGTGGCTGCCTACATAAGCTTCTCCTTGACTTTGCCGACGGCGTTGTGTTCAGCGGCTAGCAAAAATCCGGTCAGTCCCAGAACTCCTCCGGTGGTGGCGTCTAGTCGACAGCAGATAAGTTACTTGATATTTAACGCCCCGCCGCAGTGTACTGGTCATCACAAGGAGAGCGGAGAATACGCTATATGAACGCGATCAACAGCAATAACAACAGTTCTCATTCTCATTCACTGTCCGATACAGACATCCAAACTTGCCGATGTCGAGGTATACAGCTGTTAGCGGGATCCAATCAATAACTTCCCGATGTCGAGGTATACAGCTGTTAGCGGGATCCAATCAATAACTTCCCGATGTCGAGGTATACAGCTGTTAGCGGGATCCAATCAAGAACTTCCCGATGTCGAGGTGTGGAAGTTAGTGGGATCGGATCACGAACAGTCGAGGCAAATGAGTGGGCTCTGTTCAAGAACTTGACGATGGCAATTAAGGTTATATAGATAGCAGGATCTGGTCAAAGACCTGCCGATGTCGAGGTGTAGAATTAATAGGATCAGATCGAGAACTTGCTGATGTCGAGTTATAGAATTAACAGGATCAGATCGAGAACCTGCGATATCGAGGTATAGAATTAACAGGGTCAGATCAAGAACTTGCCGATATCGAGGTATAGAATTAACAGGATCAGATCGAGAACTTGCCGATGTCGAGGTATAGAATTAACAGGATCAGATCGAGAACTTGCCGATGTCGAGTTATAGAATTAACAGGATCAGATCGAGAACTTGCCGATGTCGAGTTATAGAATTAACAGGATCAGATCGAGAACTTGCCGATATCGAGTTATAGAATTAACAGGATCAGATCGAGAACTTGCCGATGTCGCGGTATAGGATTAGAGGGGTCGGATCAAGAATTTGTTCATGGCGGCGTTTAGTATCATCTGGATCAGACCAATCCTTGAACGTTTGTTCCTTCCCCCCCACCCCACTTCCCTCCCTCCGCCCCGGCATTCTCTTCTCGTGTTCTTCCGTCGTGTGTGCGTCCTGCTGTTCAGCAGCCGAGACTGGGTCCGTCCCACCGCCTCATGAAGTGGGACAACACGGCAATCAAGGGGCTGCCGCGCGGACCGGAAATTGTTGGTGTTTAGGGGGAGCCACCAACAAAACTGGGATGTGCACGCGGCATCTCGGCCCCACTGCTTTAATCAGACTTCGCCGCTGTAGCTCCTTTCATGGGGCGGATATCGAAGGCCAAAAAGCGGAAAATGAAGTCTTGGCGAACCTCCTCAAATTCTTTCCTGGCTGCATGTTGTGTGGCGTAGCTGGTTTTTAGAGCGAGGGGATGGGGATAGATAGACCGATAATTCATTTGGAGCGTCCGGTCGTAGCGCGGGTTATATCAGTGTGTGGGGATTTTGACGAGGTCGCCTAGCTCGCTAGTGAAATATCTGAGCGAACAAAGGGTGCATTTCACAAAAAGTTTGTCCCTAATATGGCAACCGACATCCGAGTACATTAAGCTCTACATCATCATCATTATCAGGGTGCATTTCCTGGGTAATACCAGTCTTGTGTGATTACTATGCGTCGTGTCAAAATCAGGGCTGTGACCGTTTCTTCTTTTCTTTTCTTTTTTACCATCCAAACATGGGATGAACTCAAACTCAAACTCGAAAACCTTAATACTCAAGGATAGCAGCGTTAGGTTCATTTGGACCTATATAACAGCCAGTCCTTGCTGCGACGATATGCTAGTTTCGTATAACTTTTTTTTCCAGAGTTTGTCAGTGGCTTTTGATGAAGCGAAACTTTTTTAAACTTTGGATACTATTGAAGTTTTGCATTTGAAGCTGTGTGCGGTAGTTTCACGCTGGGCTTGTTCTCTGCATGACCTGCACAGTTGAGACTGGGCGTTAAGTAGAAAGTAACTAACTACCGGGCTATCACGCGGCCAGACGCCGCAGTGTTCATGATAAGCACGCGTACCTTATTTTAGAGTTAGGTTTAGGATGTGTGTTGGGCTATCCCTTTGCCTAATAAGCAATGAATCTAAGAGGTTACAAAGGTTCGCGCGCGCACTCTCTCTCTCTCTCTCTCTCTCTCTCTCTCTCTCTCTCTCTCTCTCTCTCTCTCTCTCTCTCTCTCTCTCTCTCTCTCTCTCTCTCTCTCCCCTCGTCCTCAAATCGCAAGTAAAAGACGGATTTGCTATTCTTGTTACACGCTATTTTCTGTTCGACGAGGAAGAGAAATAATCAACTTTCTATAATCGGACAGGCAGGTCAAAATTCCTGTCGGCGGTAGAAGCATGCACAGCTTTACTTTGACTGCCCCAGTTTGAAAAGGAGAGAACTCGCCGACACCTCTAGTATTTTCAACCCTCTGGTCCTTGATTTCTGTGTCCATGGTACCCAGACAAAGTCTTCGAAGAAGAAGAAGAAGAAGGAGGAGGGAAGAAAAAGAAAAGAAAAAAAAAGAAATGAGCCTGTCCCGGAAGAACACTGCGACTGTAGGAATGCTGGCTGGGATTGATTACGTCTGAAAAGTTGAAAACTTTATACGGTGCCCTCGCCCTTCCCCTCCTCCCTGCCTCCCTTCCCTCCTTCCCCCCTCCCCTACTCCAACCGCCCACCCCGACTCCCTCCTGCTCTTGATGGAGTTTCGTTACTACGTCTGTGTTAGCGAAAAGAACAGAAGCAAGACGGGGGCATTTTAGTTGTGCACCCAACCACGTTTTTGTAATATAATAATGCAGGATTTCTGGCGCCCCATCTCGGATGAGCTGAAGGCACTTACCAAAAAAAAAAAAAAAAAAAAAAAAAAAAGAGAGAGAGAGAGAGAGAAAAAAAAGAAAAAAAATTAATTGGGGGGGGGGGGGGGGTCATACTATGTAAGGGTACTTAAGCGCACTTGATCACCATTTGGCTACACCAGCATTCTTACTTACATTGTCTTGACATAATTACAGGAAAGAGATCGTTGCGAATTTTTGGCCTAACAATGTAGTGAACTCAGCTAAAAATGGGTCAGTGTTGGGAAAATGGCTGGCTTCGTCTAAAAAATATGTTGGAACTGAGTGATTTTGTTGGTGTTGTTGGTGGTGATGGTGGGGGTGGTGGATGTGTGTGTGTGTGTGTGTGTGTGTGTGTGTGTGTGTGTGTGTGTGTGTGTGTGTGTGTGTGTGTGTGTGTGTGTGTGTGTGTGTTGCGAAGGAGGTGTATTTTTCTTCTTCTTCTTTTTTTTTTTTTTTTAAAGCTCGAAGGATTTGTTTCCTGAATTTAGTTAATTGGAGTCAGGTGAAAGAAGAATTTTGGAAAGGCGAGTGGCATTCAAAACATGCTTAGAAACACCTCCACAAACAATGGTGAAATTTGTAACACTCGAAAAACAGACAACACAAGTTTAAGTGAGAAACTATAACCAGGCAGTGTTCGTGAGAGCAAACCCCGGTGCTATAAGCCTTCGCCCGAAGGCTGTCACGTACGTCATGTCGTTGTTATCCGCTCTGGGTGCTGTTCGTGCAAGTGATTGCTTAATTAGCAGGCCGCACTTTACCAGGCGTGGGATGGGGTCTCTGCTATCCACCACCGCCACCCTCTGCCCTCTCTCACCCTCTTCCGGTGTGTTCTTCTACGTCCTTATAAGGAAAATGGCGAATTGTGAGCCGGTTTGGCCTAGCGGTAAGGCGTTAGGCTGGTAAGCGAAAGGACCTCGGTTCGACACCGCTTCGGCTCTCCTTTCTCTTCAAAAAGGTTGTGGTTTGTGAACACTGTCTTGTGATTTTGTCCCTCACTTCCTACTGAAACATTAAAATGGCTCTCATCGCTGCCCATCTTAATGCAGAAATCATTCTGGTGGTGACAGTGTAGCAATAGGTATATAATCTCCTTCTTTCCTCACCTCCATACCCCCTTCCCCCCTCTACCCGTCCCTTATAAACCTTATGGTTTCTGTGGACGTTAAGCACCATGTTTACTTACTAAAATGGTGAACGCTGTGTCCATCAGAGCTCAGGAGCTGTGTGAAAGTCGAGTTGGCCATCCAGGGCTCCCGTCCCTAATAAGCCTACGGTTTCTGTGAACGTAAAGCAACATTTCAACAGCTGTGGCCATTGTGATCCGGTTTGGCCTAGCGGTAAGGCGTTAGGTTGGTAAGCAGAGGGACTTTGGTTTGAATCCGCTTCGGTTCTCCTTCCTCTTCAAAAGTTGTGGCCTGTGGACACTGTCTTGTGACTTTGTCCCTCACAATTATGAAACATTAAAATGGCTCTCATCGCTGCCCATCTTAATGTAGAAGTCATTCTGGTGATGACAGTGTACCCCTCCCCCACCCCCCTTTCCCCGTCCCTCTGTGGATGTTAAGCACCATGTTTACTGACTTACTTGCTGTGTTCCCCTCTTCCCCCTCCCCCCCCCTCCCCCGCCCCGAACTCAGGAGCTGTGTGAAAGCCGTCCTGGGCTCCCTATCCCTAATAGTCCTGATGTAAAACAGGAGGTGTGTGAAAGTCGAGGTGGCCGTCCTGAGTTCCCCGTCAATAAGGGTCCTTGTGGTCTCTGTGGACGTAAAGCAACATGGAACTTGAATTTGAGTTGTATCCCCTGGACAAGTTTTCCTTCTGCATGTAGTAGTTCTTATGTGACAAGACGTTTAAATCTAATTACCAACTAACTCCCTTCCTGTCGAACGTCTGAAGGATTTTTTTTTTTATTATTATTCATTTTCATTTTTAAATAAATAAAAAATTAAATTGCAAAGAGGTCCTGTATCGTGTAAATCTGCCTTGTATACAAGGATCGGCACGTAAAAGGATTTCTCACTACAGCACAACTATCGCTTTTTACGACTAGTATATTACAGCTGAAAATGTAGAAGTGTATGCAAACAGCAATAATATATTACTGTGGCTGCCCCGTTATAAGTTCCTGCTAGCGACAACAACACAAAAAAGCCAGAAGTTACGTCTTGGCCTTTGACAAATGCATAAAACAACACTAATAGGCTGCACACGCATTATCTGCACGTAGTAATATATACCAGAGCTTATTCCCGCCGGCTGATGCAACACCTGCTAATCTTGATTCCCAAATCTCAGTCTTCGATCGCGATGCTTGGATTTTCTCTCCTTTTTCCTGTAGGACCCACTCTGTATTATAATAATAATACGTCGAAAATGTCGCTTTTTTCAGCATTTCAAGTCGTTTATTTAGAAGAATGCGTCTGTTCCAGGAGATATTGTGAACCTAAGTTGTTTATCAGCATTTAATCTCTTTGATAAAGTCGACACAAAATTAGGGATCACTTTATCCATATGTGTAAACAACGCGAGATTGCATCAGTGAACATTTTGCGCCCCTCCCTCTCTTTGGCTGATTCATTTACACAGACGTACGTAGAGAGTTCCTGGCGACCCTGTAGTCACCCGATCAGCTACTGCCTCTCTGATCAGAACATCACAATTAACAGCTATCCGATTCTGCCCAAAACGCCCACAGAGCTCACAAGAGCAAAACATCCTGGTCATTCTGCCAAAAGAGCAGGTGGCAGCTAGTTACAGCTAAACACGCATGCTCTTTATGTATATGTCTTTGCATGAAGTGACATGGTGCATGGTTGTATGGTGTACACAGAATGCGCCGAGAAGGCAGCAGTTTCACGTGGCACCAGCCATGTCAGAGCTGTAAGTACACCACTTCGATGGATATTCAGAAACGCGCTATGAAAAGCTAGTCACTCATGTAGATCGAATCACGTGCGAGCGCAGTGAGTCTGCTCGAGAACGGAGAATAGCGCTACAGTCTATAAAAGCGATCAACAACAAGCTGAAGCATAGCCCCCGTCCCTAATAAGCCTTGTGGTTTCTGTGGACGTTAAGCACCATGTTTACTTTGCCAAAGCATAGCAGCAGAACCAACAACTAGAGGCTTCCAAACAAAACCTTCAAAGTAATAAAAACAAAATCTGAAAAAAGAATGACTGCTAGCGTTCTAAAACAACATCCAAACTTTCTTCCAAGCACCGGACATAGCTCGATCACCACCAAAAAGATAAGTGGATTAGCTCTCCATCTCATTTTTCATCGTTTTTCGCCGTTTAAGTTTTGTTTAATTGTCGTTTTGTAGCTTGATAAAGGGTATTACCCCGAAAATTCGCATGTTCTGTTTTGTCCTAATAAACAGCGTTATTCTGAACCTTTTATGTGTTTGGATCTTCAAAGTAATGACCAGCGCACGTTCATTGCTGACTAGTGATATCCGCCTCGGTGATCAGATGAGGCAGGAAACTGCGTTTTATTTAAATGGTGGTGGTGTGGTGGTGATGGGTGATGATGTGTGTATATGTGTGTGTGCGTGTGCGTGCGTGTGCGTGCGTGCGTGCGTGCATGCGTGCGTGCGTGCGTGTGCGTGTGTGTGTGTGTGTGCGTGTGCGTGTGTGTGTGTGTGTGTGTGTGTGTGTGTGTGATATTCAAATCATGGCGCATTCCACCACTCAGTTAACGCAGTACGACACGGCGGTCACATCGAGAGCTTGCATGACAGTAGGTAACTATGGGAGCTAGGCTTAGAGTTCTCTCTCTCTCTCTCTCTCTCTCTCTCTCTCTCTCTCTCTCTCTCTCTCTCTCTCTCTCTCTCTGGGTGGGGGGGGGGGGGGGGCGGAAGAAGCTTCTAGTGTTGCTGACAACTTTACATCCTCACAACCATCATACGGTCGTGACCCTTACGACAAAGATAAAAACCGAGCAAGTTGTGTTCGTAATAGAGGCTGGGTTTTATTTGCCAGGGAAAGAAGTAGACAACACCGGCGCGTCTCCTTCCCTGCTGTTTTACTTGCTGATTACAGTTTGGCACGTTCTAGCCGCACTAATTAGGATCCGCCTGATCGAGTCCATACGCTCAGGGACGGATGGGGGGGGGGGGAGGGGGAGTAGGAGGGGGGAATGGGTGGTGCAGTCGATGCGAGGCAAATTAACCTGGTGGGAGAACGATCAGAAGAAGCTAACAAAAATCTTTAAAAAGAATGACTGCTAGCGGTCCAAAACAAGATCCAAACAGAAGGGGGGGGGGGAGGGGGGGGGAAGAAAAATAAATAAATCTGCAGAATGTGTGTCTGTTTCATAATAAATAAGCGTTCTTTTTAATCTTTTATGTGTTTGGATCAGAAGGAGCAGCAGGGCACCGTGCACGCAGAAAATGAGGTTATCGTCTCCTGAGAGCCCGGAGGTGTCAAAGGCTCCCTCTTTCAGCCCTGCAGTGGGTCAGAGTGCCGTTTTGGCGTGCTGCATTTACCAGCGTCAATGTGGACTTTTACTCTGTGTGCTGCATTTACCAGCGTCAGTGTGGACCTTTACTCTGTGTGCTGCATTTACCAGCGTGAATGTGGACTTTTACTCTACGTGCTGCATTTATCAGCGTGAATGGGGACTTTTACTCTAGGTGCTGCATTTATCAGCGTGAATGTGGTCTTTTACTCTACGTGCTGCATTTATCAGCGTGAATATGGACTTTTACTCTATGTGCTGCATTTATCAGCGTGAATGGGGACTTTTACTCTACGTGCTGCAATTATCAGCGCGAATGTGGACTTTTACTCTATGTGCTGCATTTATCAGCGTGAATGTGGACTTTTACTCTAGGTGCTGCATTTACCAGCGTCAGTGTGGACTTTTACTCTATGTGCTGCATTTATCAGCGTCAGTGCAGACTTTTACGCTGTGTGCTGAGAGGAGAGAGGAAGAGAGAGTTTTCTTGTAATAAAACTGGAAACTGAAATCAGACATTACATAAGGCCTTTGCCGTTTCTAGCAAGAAATGGGTCCATACATTGGCTTCTGGATTTCTTATGAGAAGAGGTTGTCCAAGCAACCCAAAGAAGAAGAAAAATGTCAGCCTTGGTACAGTTTCAAGTTCACAAAACCCAAATGCTGTGAATACATTTCAGACATCAATCAAGGACAATCTCTGAATACATTTCATATATCAATCAGGGACAGTCTCATCTGCGTTGGGCCAGGTATAACAGGCTGACTCCCAGACGCAAGACCGGAAGCGCAGTTCAAAGTGGCCTGTGCGTTTCCGGGCGCCATATTGACCCGCAGACAGATCGGTCGTTCAAAACAGACCAAGCCCGCGCTAACGGCGCGGAATCATTCCAGACCGATGTTGGAAATGAGGTCGTTGGGGAGCGAATTCAGCGGCGTTGTCGTTGTCATTTTGTGGCTGGGGCTAGATGTTACTCCCTCTCTACCGGTTGTAAGGGGAAGTGCAACTGGCACTATAAAGCAAGTGAAGAGACCGGAGAGGGTGTGGATTCTGTCTAGTTGTCTTTGTCTGTCGCCATCCGTCTGTCTCTGTCTCTCGCCTCTTTCAGTTTCGGTCGGTCTGTCCGTCTGTTGTCTGCCCTCCTGTCTGTCTGTAGTATATATTTCTGCCCGTCCATCGTCCGTCTCTGTGTCAGTCTGTGCGCGTGTCCGTGTCCTTTTTTTTTTCTTTTTTCTTTTTTTCTTTTTCATAATAAATGTCGGTGCCGGTGCCAGTCTGTCAGTATTTATTAGAATGGGCCTAAAAGTGGTTTTAAGTTCTGTCTCACTTGGCGTCTCGTTGTCTTCAGTGGGGATTATGATCACGTGATTCTAGACATAATACTCTCATGGATAAAGAGAGGCATGTGAATTAATTCACGAACGAATAATATGGATTTGCCTCCGGATAAGAAGCTATAGTTACAATGATAGGTAGGTAGACATTTGGTGATCTGTTGGTAGATGAGTACGTAAGATATGACCAGTTTTATAAGCAAAATGTTTTTGAAACTGTAAACCAAGGCTGTTTAGAATGTTGTTATGCGATGTACATTTACGAGGAGACTGTCATAAACCACGCTGAGTTCTTTTCATAACATCATCCAGCTTCCAGAAATGGAGATACATCCTGCGAAGACGGCGTGGGGCTGCCCAAGTGGCGGGGTAATAAAAGAAAAGATCAACTTTAAAATAAAATAAAAATTCACCCACTCAGTCCTAACTCTCACCCTGTGGAATGCGTTTCTCAGTGTGCAATTGCATGTACCTGGTGATCCCCAGAGTGTAAGTAAGTAAACATGGTGCTTAACATCCACAGAAAGTGCAAGGCTTATTAGGGACAGGGAAAAGAGAAAGGTAAGGGGTTATGGAGGTGAAGTAAGTAAGTAAACATGGTGCTTAACGTCCACAGAAACCGCAAGGCTTATTAGGGATAGGGAAAAGAGAAAGGGAAGGGGTTATGGAGGTGAAGTAAGTAAGCAAACATGGTGCTTAACGTCCAAAACCGCAAGGCTTATTAGGGATAGAGAAAAGAGAAAGGGAAGGGGTTATGGAGGTGAAGTAAGTAAGCAAACATGGTGTTTAACGTCCACAGAAACCACAAGCCTTATTAGGAACAGGGAGGGGGTGTGGAGGTGGAAGGAGAGGGAGATTATATACCTATCGCTATACTGTCACCACCACAATGACTTCTGCATTAAGGTGGGCAGCAATGAGAGCCATTTTAAATTTTCATAACTGTGAGGGACAAAGTCAAAGGACAGTGTCCACAGACCACAACGTTTGAAGAGAAAGAATAGCCGAAGCAGATTCGAACCGGCGAGGTCCCTCTGCTTACCGGTCTACCGCCTTACTGCTACGCCAAACCGGCTCACACCCCAGAGTGTTCATTTGAGGAACGCTACAACAACAGCAGTATTAAACAAAAAAACTAAACAAAAAGTAAAAATGTATCTCTGTGCGGATGCAATAGGTTTTTATTTTATGTAGGCCTACTGGCTATAATTAGAATCCGTGTACAAAAGTGCATCAGTCTTGTCGATGAAAAAATGGAGAGAAAAAAAGAGGAAAAATCCACATGTGTGTCTGTTTAAATCGAACTGGGGTTTTCCCCCACTCTTTTAATTTCAGCGTGACAACTCTTTTGGCGATAAGATTAGATCTGGTCTGATCTGTCGACAGGGGGCGTTAATCGAGTCACGAAGAGGCAGCCAATCAACGCCTGCACGTGCAAAACGCTGGCACGCGGATTTCGATGCCACTCGCGACTCCAATACAAATTACTCCTTTTTAACCCTCCGCGTCGTCAAGTAGTTCTCTGACAAAGCACAAGTTCCGCTGGAGATTACGCTAACGGGCAGCTCGCGGTAAACAGTTGCGTCCCTTGTACGTGTTTTCCTTCTTTGTCGCTCTCCAAAAACTATTGAACTGCTTGGAAATCACAGACGG
>OY757547.1:14521748-14533106 GCA_963584105.1 Alviniconcha strummeri
GTGTTTTCGCCGTGACAATCATTGATGTGTGAGTGGTGTGTTCGCCGTGACAATCATGGATGTGTGAGTGGTGTGTTCGCCGCGACAATCACTGATGTGTGAGTGCATGGTGCGTTCACCGTGTGTGAGTGGTGTCTTCCCCGCGACAATCACTGATGTGTGATGTGTTCACCGTCCCAGTTATTGATGTGTGAGTGGTATGTTCACGTCATAGTCATTGATGTGTGAAGGGTGTGTTCGCAGTGACAGTCGGTGAGGGGTACGTGTATAGCGCGTTTGGTGTGTTCACAGAAAAAGTCAATGACTTGCGACAGCAGTACTCACCATCCCATGACAATCACTGATGCGAGAGTGCAATGACGTGTTTCAGGTCAGCAACATGTTCATCGTGTCCCTGGCCGTGGCGGACCTGATCGTCGGGCTGATCGTCATGCCCATCTCCACCATCTACATCTTCACCGGGGACTGGCCCTTCGGCGTGGCCGTCTGCCAGATCTGGATAGGCATCGACTACACCGCCTCCACCGCCTCCATCCTGAACCTCTTCATCCTCAGCCTCGACCGTTACTGGTCCGTCCGGGCGCCGCTCCAGTACCTGCACAAGCGCACCCGTCGCCGGGCCCTCAGCATGATCTCTGTGGTGTGGGTGGTCAGCTGCCTGTGGGTCATCCCCATCGTCGGCTGGCACTACTTCTCCCACGGGGGCGTCAGGTCCGTGCCCTCCGACGTGTGCGACACGGAGTACGCCAAGGATTCCGTGTTCAAGCTGGTGGCGGCCTTCTTCAACTTCTACCTGCCGCTGTCTGTGATGTACGGTCTGTACATCCGGATCTTCATCGAGATACGCAAGCGTTCCGAGTTCGAGCTGGGTCAGCGCAACCCCGGCCGGCGGCGATTGTCGTACCACGTCAAGGCCAACCCCATCCACTCCCGCTCCAACGAGGACGGCGACAGCGAGCCTCCGGATGACGACACCTTCACCGACGACCCTTGCTCGCGCGAACGCATGGCGTCGCCAGACGTCAGCAAGACGTCACTGCAGCGGCTGCAGCACGGCGGCGGGCCCGAGTCGCTGGGAAGAGTGATACGCGAGAACGGGGCGCGGCCCAAGCAGGACAGCAGCGGCGGCAACGGCAGCGGTGGCAGCGTCGGCATCGGCCCGGGGCCAGGGCGGGGGAAGTCGTACAACAGCGCCAACAACGGCAACCTACGGCTGCTGGCCATGCGGCGGCAGATGGTGCAGAAGGCCCCCGCCACATCCAACTCGCCCGCCTCCCCGCTCATCCGCCGCCAGCCCTTCAAGGTGGAGTACGTGTACGACGAGAACGTGATGGACCCACAGACAGAAAAGCTGGAGCGCTACTATTACGAGGATCACGTGGACCGGAACCTCCTCACGCTGTCACGCTCCGCCGACCGCTGCCGGTCTCCCCGCCACCGCGGTCGGACCGCCTCGGGCAAAGAGCTTCTGGCCGGAGGGGGCGGGGGAGGTCCGGAGTGTGGCGGCAGGGACCGTGACGACTGCGCGATCAGGATGAGTGGTGCCATAGGCGGAGTGTTTGTGAACATGCACAGCGGCAGGAAGCCTCGCCACGGGAACAGCGGCCCCGGGGCGGGCAAGGCGCGAGGCTGCGGCAGCACCCCTCGCAAGTCGAAACAGAAATCTTCGGACACCATCAGGAAGAGGTCCATCTCGTGCGAGGTGCTGCCTTCCTTGGGCAGGGACGCTCGCGCGAGAGCCGCCTGCGATTCCCTGGACCCGTCAGGGATTGAGATGTCCAGCAGAGCGGAGCCTTCCTCTTCCAGCTCGTCGGCAGCCTCCACGTTCGAGGACAACCGCCTGGTGTGCAACAACGTGTCTCCAGACGACCGACACAACCACCGATTCTACCGCCAGCGCCATTCCGCTGACAGCTTCTCCGTGGTAAGTGGGCTGAGGCGCATGCGCCTGGCGGAGACCTTCGTGGACCAGACGATCTTGTCCGTGTCTGGGAGGGAGGGGGTCGCGGAGACGGAGGACTCTGGAGGCGAGAGCAGCAAGAGGGACATCTTCGTCCTCCGGGACGACAAGGACCGGCGCGTGTCTGGCGTGCTGAACCTGCGTCACCGCATCATCAAGAACCTCCGCGTCAGCTCGTCGCTGACGAAGGAGATCAAGGCGGCGAGGCAGCTGGGGGTCATCATGGGAGCTTTCACGCTCTGCTTCCTCCCCTACTTCATCCTCTTCCTCGTCGTGGCCTTCTGCGACCACTGCATCGAGCAGGGGCTTCTGACGGCCGCGACCTGGGTCGGCTACCTCAACTCCACGCTCAACCCCTTCCTTTACCCACTGTGTAATGCGGCCTTCCGGCGGAAGTTCCGAACTATGTTAAGCTTCCTGTCCCCGACTTCCTCCTCCAGTTACAACTTTTATGAGAGGAATAGCGTGACAAGGGCGAGGTATGACTGAAACATGTGGAAAGGGGAAGGGGGGGGGGGGTTACAGACGGGAAATCTTGATGAAACGAAATAAAGGAGACAGACACGTAAGAACATATCATTTATCCGAGAAACGGGAATCAAGCAAGAGAAAATAAATGAAGATCCTTCGATTAGTTCATGTATCCGTCTCATCGAAAAAGAAAGGGTGGGAGGGAGAGAGAATATCCTGATGTTCTTAAATGCTTGTCATGCATACACAAGTCATCAAATGATCTTTTCTATGTCAAGAATTTCTTGTTAAGCATTTCCCATTTTTGTGGAAGTAAACCCCCATGAAATAATACCACAAAATGAGTATGGCTTTATTGCCATCCAAACTTCTGCCCAATTATTCAGTCTGACCTTTAGACTGAATGCATGTTTTTATCGGTTGACATGTATTGTTCTGGTGCCTGTGGTACCGCATTGTGCTGTCTTATTGTCTGAATTGTCGTCACAATGAACACGCTATATGAATCAATACAAATACCGCTACAAGTTTTCTAGACAGATTTTTGTTTATTTTTGTTTTACTTCACATGGCAAACGTGTCAATGTATATGACCTCAGGTTCTGGGTATAATTGTGAGGAAGTTGACTGGATTATGGAATTATGCTATACGACATAATCATGTTAATATATCAGATATATATATATCGATAATTGTTACATTCAGTGGGGCTGACTCTTTGCCTGAATATGTAGGATTAGACGCATGCGCACACACACACACACACACACACACACACACACACACACACACACACACACACACACACACACACACACACACACACACACACACACACGCACGCAAGCACGCACGCACGCACGCACGCACGCACGCACCGAGACAATGATCAGTCTTAATCTTTTCCAAACCAGTGTTTTTTAGGTGCAAAAAACAACAGCACATTGGTAGGCATAATTATTCCAGTCAATTTGATTAATAAAAACAACTCCGTGATTATCTAAATTTCAAGGACATACCACTTCTTAACGTGCAACTTATATATTATATAACAGTTCCTAGGGCACTGTTTTCCAGCAGTTGTAGCCTATTTGATTAAACGAATGCAGCAGGAACCTGGATATATCTTTTTTGAGATTGTCAGTTTGTGTTTCTTCTTATCTGATTTGTTTGGAAGCCATACGTGACATTATGGCTAATCTGTGTCGTTACTGAAGCACTGAGACTGCTTTGGTGTGTACGGGAGAGAGTTTATTGTGTTTTACTCACGAGAGAAGCCACAATACGTTGTTCACTTGTTTGCACATGCATCAGCACTTTGGTCGCTGTATGTTCCATGTTCCAGCATTATAACACTACATGACAATTCACTATGCGACGTGACGCCAAGTGTACCTGTCAACAGCAGGTTGCTACCATTCGCAGCATCACTGATTTGCACAAGTTCCGTTTGTTTTTTGTACTCTCTCGGGGTGAGGTACTGCAAATGTGGAAAGGTTTTCTGATAGAGCTATCAACAGTATCTTCTGTTAAAAACTAAGTCGGATCAGAATCTGGCTTTGCGCTGATTGGCCTGCTACCAGGAATTCCACTGTTTAAATTTTTGCCTTCTCGGTTCATTCAACATCATTTTCTTAATTTCCGAAATTGTGTCATGAACACTGCATTTGTAAACTTTTAAAAGTGAAACAAAGTTATAAAACAAGATCTAAGCACAAAAGTTAAACAGAACGCTTATTTTAATCAGACAATGCGAAACGTCGTGATCAAAACAATACAAAACACGTGTAAATCTTCAATGAAAGCACCTTTCTCGAGCAACAAACAGACATATAATAAGACTAACTAACGGTAATAGGAATCCGATTTGATCTACTTCACTTTTAATTGGTGGAAAGGTTGTGTGTGTTTTTAACATTGTATCAAAGTTTCGCTTGTGGTTCGACAGATTTTGTTTAACTTAGATATGACCTTGGCGGTTGCTTGGGCGTTAAATATCGAGTGGCTGCTTTGCATGTACCCATCTGCTTGCTGTGGGTAACCATTAGAAAAACAACCATCAGCAATTTGGTTCAGAAGACGGAATTTTCAATGTTATGTAAGTGATGTTTAAAGCGAAAGTCACCTCATTCGTTCTTGCTTGTTTAATGACCAGTTCAACTTGTCTTCGTTTCGTCCTCTTCTGTCCCGCTCTTCCATGGCATAAATCAGTATGCAATTGCCCTTTCGCTGACATTTTCCAAGTCGGTTTTTTCCCCCTCCAAAAACGAACATTTCAAAATACGGCACTTCTTTTGTAAAATCCTCCTTGCTGTGTCTCACCCAGCGTTGATCTGCCAAAGTGCCAAGACCGCGAAGCACCGTGTCTTGATTAGTGCAGTTTCCTGTTCATAGCTCGGCCAGTCCAAAAACACACATAAAAAGCAACAACAACAACAAAATAAAAATTTAATTCGCGAATCTCTCAAAAGTAAACTTTTTGCCTGCAGTTTATGTATTTTTCCCTGAAAGGGCAGGGTGATAAACTCTTATAATCTGGCGTGCAAATCTTAACAGTTTTTCTGGGTACATTTTTTTTTTTAATTTTATTTAAGCTTTCCCTGTCTTCAACTCTCACGTATACAGTGGTCGACTTGGCTGCAGATTATTTTGCTTAGTAGCGCTGTATGCACATGTGGAGCAAAGGCTTGCAAATTATCTCTTCTACGCTTGCTTGATGGCCCTGGACATGTTTACTGGCCTGTAGTAAAGCTGCAAAATAATGAGTAAACACAATGAGCATAAGGGAGACAATTTGCACTTTTCCTAATTATTGGGAAAACTGCAAATTGTCTCCCTTATGCTCATTGTATGGCCCTGGACACATGAAAGCTACGATTTGTCTCCCCTACTTTTATCTGGTGGTGCTGGTCACGTTGCGGATTGTAACAAAGCTAGAAATCAATTATCTCCCCTATGCATACTTGGTGGCGCTGGCTACTTGAGACTTGGGGTTTTAATACAGCTCCAGATTACCTCCCCTGGACCTACTCTCACCTCTGGTGGTCTTGGCATAGTCTGGGCTTTAATGAAGATGCAAATTATCCCCCCTACTCTTCACTTGGTGGCGCTGGCTACATTTGGGGCGTAACAAGACTCCAAATTATCTACGCGCGCTTGATTGTGGCGCTTGACACTTTCGGGCAGTGCTATGCCTCGCTTTCTGGGTGCCGGAATTATCCCCAAACTCTGCTCCTTATCTTCGCGCATCTGTCCACCGACACTGTCGACGCCCTCCCGAAAGGTTTCGGTACTAATAAGACTGTGGAAGCAACATAGTGTCGAAGAACGCACGTAAACATGAGGCCGCGCGTCCGCGCCGAGTAGAACAAATTAGTTCCGTCTCGTTTCGAACGATTTTGGTTTTATTTGTGCTGGCGTAAGCAATACGAGCGGTTATAAAAGAAACGCCTGATATAATTTCAGTTGTCTGTTAAAAACGTACTGCTGTCTGAGCACCAAGGCAGACCTATGGCGTAACCAGTTACGACAATGGTTGGATCAGTGACGGATGTCGTAAACCAGTGCTTGGAGTTCGAGTGCCATGCTGCTAGCATGCAGTGTGCAAGCTAGCACCGTTGTTCGCGAAACTTTGGTTCATGGTCCACAGTAACCTCCTACGGTTCATGGGGACTGGGGGAGTAAGTAAGTAAAGATGATGCTTAACGTCCACAGAAACCATAAGGCTTATTAGTGACCGGGAGGAGGGGGGTATGGAGGTGGGGGAAGAGGGAGATCATATACCTATCGCTACACTCTCATCACCACAATGACTTCTGCATTAAGGTTGGCAGCAATGAGAGACATTTTAATGTTTCAATAATTGTGAGGGACAAAGTCACAAAACAGTGTCCACAAACGACAACTTTTGAAAGAGAAAGGAGAGCCGAAGCGGATTCGAACCGAGGTCCCTCTGCTGACCAGCCTAACGCCTTACCGCTAGGTCAAACCGGCTCACAACGGGTGGGAGTAAGGTACTTATGAGGGCGAAAGGCGGCGTGCTATAAACGATATAGTACTTGTCATCTTCATCTTAGCTCCTCGCGTGACCATGGAGGTTATGGAGGAAGCCGCACGGCTGATCTGACATGAAAGCAAAATCACTCTCAGTTCTGGTCGGTCTCTTACTACTAACTTCCTTAGCGGTTGCGTGTCGTGTCCAATCGCCGGTGTTGTTTGCCATCTAGGTCTGCCCGCCATGCCTCGTCCATCCAACGCCTGGTGTTTGTCAGCCTTTGTCTTGCGTTGTCTGCAAGGTGTGCAGGTGTTCCAACCATTGCTTTGTGTTGTGTGCAAGGTGTGTAAGTGTCCCATCCATTGCCTTGTGTTGTCTGCAAGGTGTGCAGGTGTTCCAACCATTGCTTTGTGTTGTTTGCAAGGTGTGTAAGTGTCCCATCCATTGCCTTGTGTTGTCTGCAAGGTGTGCAGGTGTTCCAGACATTGTTTTGTGTTTGCAGGGGTTCCATCCATTGCCTTGTGTTGTCTGCAAGGTGTGTAAGTGTCCCATCTATTGCATTGTGTTGTGTGCAAGGTGTGCAGGTGTCTCATCCATTGCCTTGTGTTGTCTGCAAGGAGTGCATGTCTCATCCATTACCTTGTATTATCTGCAAAGTGTGCAAGTGTTCCATCTATTGCCTTGCGTTGTCTGCAAGGTTTGTAGGTGTCCCATCCATTGCCTTGTGTTGTCTGCAAGGTTTGCATGCGACCTACCCAGTGCCTGTTGTTTTCTGAAATGTGTAGTTGTCCTTTCCGGTCCCTAGTAATGTCTGCAAAGTGTGCGTGATAGACCACAAGTACGTTAATCACCTTTGACTGCCAGCATTTAACAAACAAAAAATTATGAAAGTATCCAAAGACGGACGGGACGGGGAGGAATGGAGAGAGACAGAGACAGAGAGACGGAGAGAGAGTTTTTTTTGTTTTCAGAGAGATCAGACTATGGCAAACCGCAATCAGAGGCGCACGACGAAAATTACAAACAACGGGTCGAATTTGGAGACTAATGTTGTCCTCGGTGCTTAGGCGTTCACATCAGCTTGTGTCGTTGTTCATTTGCTGATAAAACCTACATCGTACCCATCCCCTCCAAACTGTGTGCAGGTGATAGACCGAGAGTCCTACATATCAACAGACTCAGAAAGACGAAAGCTTACAGCTAGACAATCGAACGCGTTATTTGTTAACTACTCACCATTGCAAAACACAGCAACCGTTGATTGCTTGGTTGGTTTGTAAACCTTTTTTTAGGGTTCCTACAAATATGAGCATAATTATGGTGGGCGCTATTTTTTGTTGTTGTGACATTTGTTAATTTTAGTGTATGCTTTTTGCTGTTGCTTTTTGTTTGTTCTTTGTAGGATTTTGTCTTGTTTCTTTGTTTTATTTTTGTTTTCTGCTGAGATAAGGGAATCATAATAGTATTTCCATACTCAAGGTAAGGTCTTAAAATTATATAGGCCTTATAATTATATAGTTCTTAGAGAACAGTTTGTAATGCAGTTTGTAATGCTGCCATAAAAACGGGACCTCGACAATAAAGTAAACCCGTGGAAAAACCTCGGCTGGGCAAACTATATAAACACATAGAGTAGACCCACTGACAATAAGAAGGGCTGAACCACAGAGCCAACGGGGATCCAACAGACGACAGCTCAATCGATGGGAATAAGGACAACGGGATTTTCCCCCATCCAGCGGAGGCAGGCGCCGGACCAGGAACCTGATCCGCTCAGCCAACTGAACCTTTTCAATTGACGCCATCAAGTCCGTGCACTGTTTCATTCTGTGGGAATTCAGCTCTCTTTTCATGGCCACTGTAAAACCCTGGTGGCCCCTTTTCGGGTTCCTAACGCATGATTTCACCGTCTTTCGTTCGTGGCTCGCTCCCTAGACCTGCACCTCAATGGTTGTGAAAATAGGGAGGGGTGGGTTTCTATGGAGTCCTGATTGCACACAGAAAAAATAAGCATTGCAACTTCCTCCCGACCGCTCAGATCTCCGAGTCGTCGCTTTGATTGTGTCTATTAAGTTTTGTGGTGTCTGTAATTTTTTTGAATTTTGTTGTTGTTGTTTTGGGTTTTTTTTTTTTTTTTTTTTTTTTAGTGACGAGGGATAGAAAGCGATGCCCGTAGTTGTATCGCATGTATAATAATTGTGTCTTGAATATGAAGTAAAGCGGCCATTGTTGGAGGTTTATTCACGTCAGTGAACCTAATCTAAAGCGGAAATGACGCATTTTAAAAACTTTTCCTCAAAGGAGGTTACATCAGTTTAGGCATACGCTCATTCAAAGCGTTTCACAAAGAAGAGAAAAAAAATATTATTTATTATTTTAAAAAAGGGGGGGTTTGGTTTGGTTATTGTTGTTGTTGTCGTCGTTTGTTTGTTGGGTTGTTTTGTTGTTTTTGTTTTGGAGGCAGCTAAATATAGATCCATAAATTTAAACTGTAGACCAGGACTAATTCGCGCACTTGTCGTAAAGTTCCGTCTTTCATTGAATATTCGGACAGATTAATTGAACACCTCAGACCCTCTTAATTAGATGTGTAATGCCAAATGGTATTAAGGTATTTTGCTGGATTTCCAGCTTCTATGCTAAAACTGAACTCTCAGTGTCCTCAGTATGATTGCAAATAGATAATACTGACCAGAAACTGTAGGTCTTTCAACAACAACAACAACAACAACAACAAAAAGAAAAAGGTTCATTCGACCGCTCTTTGTTTCGCACGGTTCCAGTTCCTTTTGTTCATTCTAAATGCTCATCATGATTGTATTGATTTCTGTGACGCTTTCCTTCTTTCTTCCCGAGTTTTGTGGTGCTTTACGGCCACAGAAACCAAAAGGCTTCAGTATTAGGGACGGTTAAACGCTTGCCCAAATCGGGCGTTTATTTAAACAAACTCGCTTTTAGTTCAAAACACGATCTGTCCGAAGCGTAGCCTAGAAGCGATCGAAAATAAAACCTACAGACAGCGGCAAAGAGGTCGTAGTATGCGACAAGTGATCTGTGCCGCTGGACATTGAGGTGTTGTTGTTGTTGTTGTTGTTGTTGTTGTTGTTGTTGTTGTTGTTGTTGTTGTTACTTTATTACATCCGATCCGCTAAACGTCATTCGCGAAAAGCAGCTTCTGAATTCGTTATCAAAATAACGGGTTATTTGTAAACAAACATCCGTAATTGCATGATTTGGGAGATCTCTCCAGTTCTTTTAAGTCTGAACGAATGTTCGACGCCTGGCGCCTCCTATGTGATGGTGTCAAGCCAAGCTTGGTCCGCTCAGGAAATCACGCTCCAACTCCATTAAATAAATCAACAGCGCTTTTCACAGAGTTCACACAGTCTTTTACGCCCCTTTCCCCCTCAAAGGAGTGTAACTTTGCTTTGATTCAAATCGAGCGCTATTATCTCCCTTGGGTTGTTGGGTTTGCTTTGAGTCGTTTCAGCAACCGGACGGCATTAGACCCGATGTCTGCGACACCCTTCTTTGCCCTGCCCTGCGCCCTCTGATGGCACGGGAACCGATTGCAGCTTTCACGTTCGGTCTCCCTCGGGCCGGAAGCTAGCAGGCTCATCAGTACCGCCATTAATTAGCCTGTGCAGCTGGGCGTCAGATACATGGGGCTGGCCCCACGGTGGGGTTGTGGCTGGTCTCAAAAGAAGCGGATTTCACTGATGCATATATATTCTTTTTTAGCACTCAGTCGACTGTGTACGATGTAAGAGGGCGAAGCATTGTGTTACTAAAATTAAATGCGTTCTTCTTTCATGGTGCCGCTTTAGGTCCACAAAAAAACATAATCATGGCTTATTAGGGCAGGTTTAAATGCATTCAGCATCAGCCATGCACGATGACTAAGTATTAATTTGATTTGTTTAAATCGTTGGTGGAAAGCATTCTCCAATACAGGTATAAATATGTCTCTTCCAATGCATCACAACCAACAATTAGTAAATTAAAAAAATAGCACTTAAGTTACAAATTCTTAAAAATATGACGACTATACCTCGACGTTTTTCGAAAGATAGGCCTACTTCAAACCACAAAAGGGGAGGGGGGGGGATCTGATTTATCGTTCGTGACACACATCATTTGATGTTTGGAGAGGACTAAAAAAAAAAAAAAAAAAAAAAAAATACTTAAATAAACTGAGAACGCAGAAATGAAGCACAATTAGCAACTACATTTTTGCCTATCGCAGGCTTGGGGAAGAGAGAGACAGAGAGACAGAGAGACAGAGAGACAGAGAGAGACAGAGAGAGAGAGAGAGAGAGAGTTCAAGCACTGGGTTTACGACATAGTCCTTCTTCCAGCCACTGTCATAACTGGCCATAGTTTTCCTTGGTGCTCAAATGGCAGTAAGTTTGTCAGCAGACAACTCAGGCGTTTCTGTTATCACCGTCCACATTGCTTACGCCATCACAAATAAAACCAAAATCGCTTGAATCGAGACGAAACTCTTCTCTCTTTTTTTATCCGGGGCGGACGCGCCTCATATTTACGCACGTGCTTCTACGCTGAGTTTCGGCGGACCGATGCGCGGGGGAAAAGGTCGAGTGCCGCTTCAGTGGCGTAAACAATTCTGGCAGTTTGGAGTCGGAAAGCTGCTGGGAAAGTGAGGATTTGAGTCCGAAACAGCGACAGAGAGAGGACCTTTGAAAGCTGTGGATTCCCGCCCCCCCCCCCCCCCCCCCCCCCCCCTTCTCCAGAGATAACCTTCCTGACTGGACGTAAAGTCTCTCTCTCTCTCTCTCTCTCTCTCTCTCTCTCTTCCAGATATAACTTTCCTGATTGACTGGGCGTAAAATCAAGTTTCTTCTCTCTCTCTGTGATCTAGAGTAGTCCCTTGTTTGGGCGAGGGCTGCATACAAAAAAGCATACATGCTT
>OY757547.1:14533306-14545806 GCA_963584105.1 Alviniconcha strummeri
TGTGACAACGGCTTGTGCTGTTATGTTACAATGTGGGTGTTACTGGTTGTGAAGAGTTTGTGGATGAACTGGTCATCTGACTGTAACAACGTTTTTGCGTGATGCCAAAATGCAACAAAAATACACAACTGAATTTTTTTGTTGTTGACATTGTGTGTGTGTGTGTGTGTGTGTGTGTGTGTGTGTGTGTGTGTGCGTGTGCGTGTGTGTGAGAGAGAGAGAGAGGGAGGGAGGGAGAGAGAGGGAGAGTTTGTATGTATGTATGCGCATGTGTAAATGTGAGAGTTTGTTCCATCGTGTGTGTGTGTGTGTGTGTGAGAGAGAGACAGAGAGAGGGGGGAGGGGTGTTTGGGTCTGTGTGCATGAGTGTATGAACTTTGCAACAACTCACTTACACAACTAACACAGAAAAACAACCCCAAATCAAACACCTTTACTTGCCAACACTAAACCACAAGTCAGCATGACAGGCAAAGGCAGACTACAGCGAATGACTACACCGTCAGCAAGGATGCACGGTTTGCAGGTTGAACACATTGAGTAGCCTATGCGTGTGCATGAAAGCTGTCAGTGTTTTATAAAGAATAACGAGTATTGACAGACACTCGGCATAACATTCGC
This sequence comes from Alviniconcha strummeri, assembly GCA_963584105.1. Taxonomy (NCBI): domain Eukaryota; kingdom Metazoa; phylum Mollusca; class Gastropoda; family Provannidae; genus Alviniconcha; species Alviniconcha strummeri. The sequence continues at coordinate 14,533,928 of OY757547.1, forward strand.
TTAGACTAGAAGCAAAGAAGCAACGCACAACATAATAGCATGTACTTCACACAAAACATAAGAAGAAGAAAATATATACTGAACAACGCCAGGGCATACATAAAAATTTTTACTTAAGAACAAACGTCAGGGTATTCATAATAAATACAAATCTTAAAAAAACAAAAAACATCACACCAAATGTTCAGATGACTGGCACTGAAAGCAACTAGGACAATAATAACTCTTATATACAGTGCTATACCCCAAAACAGATTATGAGCTCATTATACAATTATACATTATCATCACAAACAAAACTAACAAAAATACACTTTCTGTTGCAATGTCACGCTCTTCCTCTGCCCTGATATAACCTACAGGGTTGGCTGGTTGTTAAAAATCATTTATAATTATATCCATCTTAAGACTCCCTGTGACCTTGGAAATGGGCTACGCTCATAAACCACAGGTACAAACAAGTTAAACCAAACCAAACACCATGCTAAGCTTCAAAGTTTTGGTTCAAACAGTGCCAAAAAATAATAATAAATTTATTTCTGACACCCCTGTGATTTTGAGATTCAATCAATCTCATTGAAACCCGTAAGATGGTGTCATTTAAATGGTTGTTGTCACTGTGCAAAGTTTAAATGAGATGGGAGATGTCACCGTGCAAAGTTTAAATGGTATGGGAGCCATCACCATGCAAAGTTTAAATGATATGGGAGCAGTCACTGTCCAAAATTTGAATCACACAGCTTAATTAGCCCCCTAGAAGGATGACCCAGCGTGAAAGGCTTGGTCAAATCCAGAAAGTCCTTTACATCCCTCAAATACACACTAAATTTGTGAAAAGCCGAATGGTGTGAATTCTCATCGTTGTACCCAAAACAAGTTTCATGTGTTTTGAATATGAACTTAGGATATTTAACAAGCAGTTCTATTTTCCTGATGCCCCCCTTTAGCTTGAAGTAAGGACGTGGTCATCAAGCCTTGTTTCAAAGAGCACAGCTGAATAGCAGTTATAATCACACAAAGCTTTAAAAGCCATGATTACTCTATTTCAAAAATTAACCTTTCTTGAATTGTTTCAAAACCTGGATTGTTGAAGTGATGCATATTTTGACTGGCATAGAGCCAGTCAAAATATGCATCACTTCAACAATCCAGTCATACTTTAACAATCACACAAAGTTCAGACTCATCAACTTTCAGGGTCACACAACCTTCAACTCAGCTGTCTGGTGCTGCTGTGACACTGAACTAGGGTCAAGGTCACTATGTAAAGTATGTAGCAAATTCAGGTAAAGCCTGATACATAATTATGCTACCATCATGTGAAGCTCAACATTCATGAGACTGATTATGTGTCCCAGCCCAGAAAATTGCAGCAAAATTGCCATCTTCACTTTGCTGCACCCAGCCTGATCCAGGAAGTCTGTCAGATTAACACTGATAATTACACTGACTGACATATTCCTCCTTAAGCTGACAACAACAAAATAATAATACTAAAATAACAGTTACAGAAATTACTACTATTTCAATGAAAAACAATTGCAACAATGAACATACATTTTTTTTTGTTCTGAACGAAAGAAAATTAACAGAGATTCTTTTTGGAAGAAAGAAAATTAACCAGAGATTCTTTCTGGAAGAAAGAAAATAGAACCTTCTTTCTGGAAGAAAGAAAATAGACAGAACCTTCTTTCTGGAAGAAAGAAAATAGAACTTTTTTTCTGGAAGAAAGAAAATAGAACCTTCTTTCTGGAAGAAAGAAAATTAACGAATGCACCTCATACATTTTAACAACAGGTTTTTCATAAGTTCATTTTGATCTCCTACTGCAAATAACACACCATGCATTATGATCATGCAATGGTTGATATGTATGAGCAAGTAAAAAGATTGCTAACAAATCTGATATTCCTGGAATCACACCACAAGTGCAAGTAACAAACCAGTGGTCCAAAGGGCCACAGCACCAGATGAAGATGTTTTTTAATTACAGAACTAGTTTACAGCTTCTTCCTGATGTACTTCAAAAAGATACTGAGATGAAAATAGAACAATACTGATGTCATGTGACCAACCTTTTTATTTTTTTTATTTTAAAGAAGCTTTTTGTGAAGGGCAGTGAGTTTGTGTACATCAAAGAATAGCACTAGAAGTAAACGTTTTATTGATACTGTCTGACCAAAGTTTTGGCGTTTGACACAGTGATGTTACTGAGACAAAAAATAGTCTTCATGAGCCCAAACCTGTCACTTTCCATTTACCAAATACAAAATATGCACTTCACAGAATCAGGGTGTGTGTTTCAGGTGTTGGTATTCGTTTATCAACGCGCAGAGCAATGTCAAAATTAACTCTTGGAAGACAGAAGGCACATGCAGGCTCCTGTTGGTCCAGCAAAAAATCAACAGTCAAAGAAAGAGAGAGTTAAAAGTGTGTTCTTTAATGTAATATACAAGTCACAAAATATCATTCTCTTGTTTCAGAATTTTAAAGATATTCACCAAAGTTCCGAGATGCTTTCAGTTCACACGTATCATCTCACATTATCACATTGACTCTGACTGTCTGTGACACTCTGCCTCTCTGTCCATCTGAGGAAAGACGGACTATTCATTCATAAAGAGCAAAGCCAAAGACAATGATCACACTAAATCTTATACCTCACCAGTCTAAACACACCTGACACACACAAGCTATCTGATAACAAGAGAGTCTGGAAAGAAAGGGGGGAAATGTGTAAGTCCAATAAAAGGAAAATGTATGTGTGCTGGGGGAGTAAATCTGTTCCAGAACACACAGAGTTGCATCCATTAATACTCAAAGTAAAACATGCGTACACATGCACGCATGCATAAACACATGCATGTACATGCACGCATGCTGGTGTTTGTTGAAACTACACAGCAACATCATGTCTTACTATTATGGCAACAAAACCAGATGGACACACAGCTTCAGACAGAATAAATATATTAAGTAGCAAAAGGTGAGTACATACTGTTTACGCAGTCTTCATTTGAAACTGTGTCTCACATTTGAAGGGAGAGAAAAAGTGATTCCCCCGATACAATTTCTGGTGTAAGGATGTTGGTGTAAATGGACAGTTCATGGACGGAATGAAGCTTCATAAAACAGTGGTTACAAATACAAGTTACAACCAATACTTTCATGGTCTTTTGTCTCTGTGGGGTGGCACCAACACAGCACACATTGCCACAAACAAGCTGTTACTCTGTACAGTTATAAAAATATCAAACACAACAACAAAAGGCAGAGCAGAGCTCAGGAGCTGTGTGAAAGTCAAGGTGGCCGTCCTGGGTTCCTGTTCCTAATAAGCCTACGGTTTCTGTGGACGTAAAGCAACACTCAACCAACTCAACAACAAAGAAAAAAACATTAAAAAGAAGACTATGAATATCTTCCAACTAAGAAATGGGATTCAAACAAAACAACTGAGGGAATTAATAAAATATTTTAAAAAATCAATCAACTGCAAATCAGCGGAACAAGTCGCTGGCTGGTGCATGAGCTACTGAACCACACAACCAACCCAAATCTGGCACATATACTGCCACATATGACAGAGGCAATGAAAGAATACACAAATAAACTAATTATAGATAAGCAACAACAACAAAAACACTCTGGTCAGCACACAAGCAAAGCCACAAAGCCAGTTCAAACTTGGTACATGCATACTACCAGTACCACACAAGGCTGAAGGAATACAAGAATAATAAACTAATTACAAATACGTAATAAAAACCACTCTGGTTGGTTCATGAGTAATGGCACACAGCCAACCTGAATCTGGTACATGTGTACTACCAGTACCACACAAGGCTGTGGGAATGAAAGAATAATAAATTACTAATAAATTTGTAAAAAAAATTAATTCTGGTTGGTACATGAGTAAAGCCACATGGCCATCCTGACTCTGGTACATAGGTGCTACCACATAATACTGAGGAAATGAAAGAATAAGTAAACCGGTCACAAATTAGCAATACACGTGGTCCACATGAATCTTGTACATATATATATGTACCACCATGTATGACATCATCACCAAGTACACTGCTGAGGCACATGTGTGTGCAACATGCAGCACCTGTGCACATGAATCTCTTTCAGGTCTGACAAGAGAAGGAAGTAATATGATTTCCTGTAATATATATAATGATCTGATCAAGTTCAAATGGACAGGCAGACAGAAGTTTCATAAAACAGTAGACGTGACATGAACCCGTAACTATCTCATCTTCTCTTCTCTATGTTCTTTTCCCACAGTGACTAGCTACCTGTATAAAAATAAAAAAATCAATCCATTTTAGTGTTACGCCAGAATACAATTCAAACCCGACACTCACACTACAGATATTCTTTTTTCCCTTTTCTCCGCTCTCTGCCTCACAAGACCACACATGCACACACACAAAACCATCTTGTACAGTTGGTGAGGTGTGTCCGTTTTATAAACACCTATCTTGCCATAGGTCAGACCTGTTGAACTCATTCAAGGCTTCACCGCAACAAGCCAAACATTTTCCACGTCTAGAACCAAGGGAAACAACTACATGACAAACTATCAATTTACTATACAGAGTTGCTCCCCTTTAGAGCAAAATGTGGCTTATTCCCACGTTTTCTCTATTGTATAATTATCATATCTGAACACTGACAGTGAGGTCTTTTGTCTACACCATCATGAGAACAGATATTTAAATGGATAGCTGCTCTACATCAGTGAAAAGTGTTTTTCCAACTTCCTTGAGGATCTGTTAACAGCTAAACAAACTTGTAAATTTCTCCAAAGAACTCACATACCTGTTCCAAAACCTATCCTGCTGACATACAAGACAACTGAGAGAAAAAGAAAAAAAAAGGGTTAATTATTTTGTGTCAGATTGGTTACTTTGCTACCATGGTAACAGAATAAGGCAGGCCATTTCACCTTTTTTTGTGTGTGTGTGTGTGTGTGTTAATTTATCAAATTAGTCAAATTTTCAAACTATAGTCATACTTTTTAAGAAATATATTGTTTTTTTGCATTTCATCTGTTTGCTTTATATATTAAAAAAAACAAAAAAAACTTAAGGCCCAGAATTGTACGACTCCACAGAGTTAACATCCAAAGCAGAACTGTACTAGGAATAGGATGTAACCTGAAAATGAAAAGTGGCCTGTAAAGCAGATCTCTTTTTGTGTAACATGGGAAGCATGAGCAGTGAGGGCTTGAGCCATGTGGTGCTTCAGAGGAATGGTCTCTCAAGAGGATGAAGCTTGATACACCTGTTTATCTGACACAACCTCAAAGAAAAAAATTCTAAATGCGGATGTTCCACTGTGCAGACTGCAGAGAGATGGGGCAAAAGCTAACAAACAAAATTCACCATCCCTCCTGCCTGCGTCCAATACTGACAGAAATCAACGGACAAGTATTGGGCGATTCAGCGAAGCTGGTTTCCTAGAGTGAAAGCGCTTTGTATGTAATCTTTCGCAAAAGAAGTCGCGAGAGGTCGCAGTGCACTTCCGGGCCGATTTCTGAGTAGATGTTGCTTCACGTTGTGTATAACAGTGGAAGTTGAACCTAGAATCGCGAAGCAGTACAAATGCCAATACTGTTGCAGTTGCAAAAATTACCATGGAAAGGGGATAGAGGGTGGAAATAAAGTGTCTTTGCGTCATTTTTTGGCTGACCAAAAGATCGTGAGTTCGTAGAAAAAATGCGTTTTGGGGCATCCTATAGCACGAGCAACAAGTTATTGCTTATTGCCAGACACATTATGTCTACAGGCCTCCAAAAATGCCTTTTAAGTTGGCAGTGTAAAATTCACAAATTCACTGTCACCGCCTTCCATTGTGAAGAAAGTACGCACCGGAAGTAAAAGCAGCCAAGGGACTTAAGTGATGCCAGGCAAAAGTCAAGGGACTTAACAACCCCGCCTGAATTGCCCAATACAACAGAATCAAACCATATCCTTCACACTGAGAGAGGGCAAGAGATGGAGAGAAAGCTAACAAAGAGTTTCACCATCCCTCCTGCCTGTGTCAAATACTGACAGAAACTGACCCACAAGTATACAACATAATCAAACCATATCCTTCACACTGGTTCTTGGATAAATGATGTATGTAATTTATAAAGCAACCAATACCAAACATGTAACAAAAAAATGAATATATTTCATGCTGGTTCCTGGAAAAACGATGCGTGCCAGCCAACATCTCACAACAAACATGATAGTAATACTCCCTTCAGGCTGGCTCTTGGATAAATGGTGTGGATATATATATATATATCTATGGAACCTGCAAACTCATAGCATAATTATATATGGTGCTGTACCGTATCTTTCAGGCTGGTTGCAGCATAATGATGGATGTATGCCAGGTGCATGATCATGTACTCAACGTTGGTTCAGAGAAAGGTTGTTGTATTATCTCTGCCCATGCATAAACAAAGATATGATTAAAGAAAACACAAACAGATAAAAAAGAAACTGGGTCAGCCATGTAAAAGTGCTACTCCCTCAATATTACACTGATGTGCAGTTTGACCTTTTTGATACAAACTCCCTCAATATTTATTATACTGATGCGCAGTTTGACCCTCTTTGTAGACGAGATCTAAGGGATCCCAAAGAAACCATTATTGTTATGAGCCATTCTCATAATATGTACCAACTTTTCAAACCAATGTTCCACAAAATACAAATTAATCGGCAACCTCATTAAAAACAAATACTTAATAACTTAAACAAAAAACACAGAGAAGCTAATAAGAATTGGTGGGCTGCAGACATACGCACGCCTGGCTGGTCAGAAAGCTAGCACACCTATTGTAAACACGAGCGGCAATGAAAGTTACAGAGCATGACCTACATGGAAATCTCGGTTACCCGATGCTTAAAACAGATACAGTTTGCTAAGAATGGAATGTGAATATTTGTCAGTTAAGCTATGATGTAAACATTTTGTTTTCTTCTGAATGTCTACAGCATATGAACAAGAATGCTAAACTCTCAAACTCTAGGTACATTATCACAGACAAAATGTGGACGCAAATCTGGGAAGTGAAAATTGTGACAATCAGATCACATGCATGTAGTAAAAAAAATGTAAAAAACTTAAATTTTAGTGCAAAAGTCCTGCAGGTACAAAATTAATGCATTAAATCTCAAAATACATACTGGTCACAACTATGCTGCTTATAAAACACCACAGTTTGTGACCGATCAGATCTGGCTGAGTAACATTGCAGGTATCTTTGAGGATCTAATGTGACCATCCTTTTTCATTGTGTGTTCAATATATATAATCTTTGACATATATATATCACCTTTGACATATATAGGGATATACATACATATATATATATATCATCTTTGACCAATCAGACCTGATTTAAGAATATACAGGTCACTCTGAAGATAAAATACAACCATTCATTTTCACAGAGGGTACCGGGCTGCTGATCACCCAGGTAGCGTCAGCCAATCAGAACACCACAAACAATCTTCTGCAGAACAAAAGCCAAAGGAGTGGTGGTCATGTTCAAACCACAAGCCTAAAGCATCACAAGCAAAAGACTAAAACTTCAGAGTAGGTAATGGCACATATTTTCTAACAGTGAGAGATATCCTCCACAATCAGAAAAGCAAACTGCATTCATCTGATGCCAAAAGGACTCCAATCATCGAGCATTCCACCAGTCAACACAGTATTACATGGTGGCCAGATGGAAAGCTTGTGAGGCCGTAACTATGGGAACCAGGGCTTAAAGATCAGCATGGGACCCTCTTCAGTACGTTCAGTACAACATATCAAACAATAATCAGTTTATTAAGACGTAATAATAACAATAAACAATAATAATAATAAGTAACAACTACATCAAAGAATAAAATAATCACTGATCATGCAATCTGGCCTTTGTGGGTCGTTCACCTTGAAGATATGACCCAACCGTTCTTTTTCATCGCAAGTTCAGTGTATCCTGATAGTCACCAGTCACCACACATAGTGACTTGATGTGCAGCAGGATCTCTCTTCATGGGCAATACACTCAAACAAAAAAATATCATCTAAAAGAACGTTTCTGAAGCTCCTACACCCAAGAGGAGCCCAAAGTGTGCGTGTTTTTTTAAAGAGAAAGTCTGGAAAAAAAGAGAGAAAGTTTCAGTTTCACTGAAAACATAACAAAGGCTGAGGGGGCGTACAGGTGCAGTCAATGGCCATTAACACACCTGTCAGCATCTAGGGTGCAAAGCGCCTGACAATTTTCTCTCTCTCTCAGGGATCCACTGACCCATCCTTACTATCTCAGTATTTATGGCTGTTGTCACTGTTGTCATCTTTCTTGCCATTTGTGTGTGTGTGTGTGTGTGTGTGTGTGTGTGTGTGTGTGTGTTTATGGCAATATGGCAAAATTTACCTCCAGAGACTGGATGTGGGTGACTCAATGGCAGAGGATCATGACTTCACAGATTATATATCCAGTGAAGTACGACTGGCACCCAAAACAGTACCCACCTGCCTACAAACTGTATTTTTCTTCTAACATACTGGTGTGTAATTGTTGTCGCTGTTTTTTTAAAAGAGAGAGAGAAATAACTGAGACAATGACACACCGATAACAGACCCCCCCCCCCCCAAAAAAAAAAATAGAGGCTCTGATACACGATTTGACTTTGCTCAAAAAAGGGAAAAGAAAAAAAGTGTTCAGCCCACCCATTTCCAACCCTGTCCCACCCATCCAAGTTTATTCCACGCTGCCTCTGGTCACCTCCCTGGTCTAACACTGCCCCTCCTGATCAGCTGCTTGGTCTGCCTGATCTGAAGAGGTTCCCCTGCTTCAGCGAAGGATCTCAGCAAAAAGGTCAGCCTCCTTCATCACCTCTGGCCGTTCACCTAAACCGCCATTCATCATTTTCACATCACCACCACCTCAACAGGCATGCACTAAAAGTAACAACAATTATGATGACAAAGTTCACATCCTGACTCCCATCTGACCACTGATGAGCTACCAAGCTGCAGCACCGGACCGAACGACAGCGGTCAACAACAATAGCAGCAACAACAACAACAACTGGACCCAGAACAAGAAATACAACTGCATAAATAAACCTCAACCAGAGATCCTGTATCACAGACTGCAACTTCAGTCAAAAAAACTAAAACAAAACAAACAACACTCATAAAGAGAACTCAACAACACTGAAGCCTGCATCATAAAAAAAAGTTCAGATCAAAGTGTAGAGAAAAAAAGGGAAAAAAGGTAATTTATTGTTCAGACATTATGTTCAGTCTGGATGATCTTAAAAACAAAAATAACTTGGACGGCAGCGGAAGGGGGGCGAGGAGAAGAAAGTCCTACTTCCTTCACAAAGATTAGGTGTGTCGGTCTCCCCCCCCTCCCACCCCCGATGCACCCACATCGGGGACGGGGATAGCTCAGTGGTTAGAGCGCCGGTCTCGAGACTGAAAGGTCCCGGGTTCAAATCCCTGTAGGAGCGGCGGGAGAATTTTCTTCTCCAGGGTTGACTTTCTGTGCTGACTCTGATTTCGGTATCCGTTCCACCCCCGTGTTACCGCAGTAGCACGTAAAAGATCCCGGTCATTCTGCCAAAAGCGCAGGTGGCAGGTTACAGCTAAACACGCATACACCTTATGTATGTGGCTTTGCATGAAGTGACATGGAGCATGGTTGTATGGTGTATACAGAACTTGCGCCGAGATGGCTGCGGTTTCATGTGGCACCAGCCATGCCAGCGCTGTAAGTACACCACTTCGGTGGATATTCAAAAAACGCGCTATAAGAAGCTAGTCACTCATGTAGAACCACATGCGAGCGCAGTGAGTCTGCTCAAGAGAGCGGAGAATAGCGCTATATAAGTGATCATCAATCAATCAAACCCACATAGGCCCTTTATGTAGGGAGTGAGAAAACAAAAATGATTTCTACTCATGATGCCATGATGACAAGGAATTGCATCCTCACCTGGACCTGGACACCTCACAGCCCAAAGCCATCATCACCAAAGCACAGATAAAAACATAACCAAAGGTGAGCTTGACCACCACAGGCCTAAAAGCAGGGAGCTATCTCTGCAGGGAGATAACCCTGCAAGAAGGGAAGGGAAACAAATTGCCCCCAAAAAACCCTGACCATCAGGAACACTGCCCTGACAATAAATAGCACTGACACTATCTTGGAGATGTCCTGTATACTATTTTGATATAATTACTAGAATACCTTGGAGACATTGCATATATGGTACCATCCTGGCGATATCCTTGACTCTGAACTTGGAGATGCTAGTTCATTGATGAACCTGAACAATGCACATACTATCTTGGGGACACCACTGAGAGACTGTCTTGGAGAAGCTAACTCAGTAAATGTGAAGAGCACCTGTATAAGCTGCCTGGCCTATCTCCAGAGTCACAGATGCTGATTCACCAGTAAGCTTAAACCCTAACTGCATACACAGCCTGGCATAACTTGAAAATTCTAGCTCATTTCTAAACTTGAAAAAGAACTGTATATATATATAATATAATCAGTCTGGACTACCTTGGAGATAACAGTTCTCAAACGAATTTTCAGGACAACTATACATGTATATAATTAGCCAGGACTACCCTGGAGATAACAGTTCTCAAATGAATTTTCAGGACGACCATACATGTATATAATTAGCCTGGACTACCTTGGAGATAACAGTTCTTGAAGAAAATTTCAGGACAACCATACACGCATATAATTAGCCAGAACTACCTTGGAGATAACAGTTCTCGAAGGAAATTTCAGGACAACCATACACGCATATAATTAGCCCGGACTACCTTGGAGATGCTGGTTCACCGCTGAATTCAGGGAGAACTGTGTAAGCTGCCTGGACTACCTTGAAGATGCTACTTCACTGATGAGCTTGAAGAAGAACTCTATAAGCTGCCTGGACTCGCTGCTCTTCATCTCTCCCCAGTGCGTTGGCTGGTTGTGGTTGCTGGTGAACTGCACTGAGACGACCTCATGCGTGAGGTGCGACAGAAGGCGCTCAGCCAAGCAAGTCTCCAACTCCTGTGGCTGAGGGAAGAGCTTGGACAGCACCAGGGCTTGGTATTCGATGAAATGTTTGACGCACTGTAGGGGTAAGCAGGTGGGGAGTGTGGGGAGAGGAGGAAGAAGCACTGTATCAGTGTGCATCCACAACTTACCAAAACTAAGTTACCCACCTGTGTCTACAGTTAACCCTCTCCCCCAACATACACACATGTACACCCCCACCCCCACCTCAAACCCTGACTTTGACCATGACAAAACAAACATAGAAACTCCTACAAACAGGCACATACACACATGAATCCCCAATACACACACATAACATCCCTTCCTCCAACAAAATTTTCTCCCTCACAACACACACACACACACACACACACACACACACACACACACACACACACACAGCTCCAACTGCAGAAACTGGATGCCAACATGAACCATGGAAAGTTGTAACATTACACATATGTTACTATAAAGAGGAACATACTTTCTCCAAATGGTGCAGGCACTCTCGGGGGCTGCCTTCCCACTCCAACAAAAGTGGAAGATCTTGTCTCTTCAAAACAGGCTCCTGAAATGAAATAAAAGTTAAAATGGCATTAATTATTACCTCATGTAAAACCTGTACCTGAAACAAAAAACAGTGTGTTACAGGGTTAGAGATATTCTTCCATGCCAGTTCATCAAAAGGAAGATCTGGACACATAAAAGGTTCAAAAGAATGCTATTAATTTTGACAAAAAAACGACATGCAAATTTTTGGAGTAATCCCCTTTTTCAAACTACAAAACAACACTTAAACAAC
>OY757547.1:14550806-14600806 GCA_963584105.1 Alviniconcha strummeri
GTAACAAACAGGTGTACATCAAACTAATGCACACATATATATCAAATAGCACACAGTCTGAACCTGTTCAATGAACTAGACATTATTCATCATTACTGGCAGGTGCAAATTTTAAGTGTGTGTGCATGTGTGTGTGCGTGTGTGCATATGTGTGCGTGTGTGTGTGTGTGTGTGTGTGTGTGTGTGTGTGTGTGTGTGTGTGTGTGTGTGTGTGTGTGTGTGTGTGTGTGTGTGTGTGCATGCATGTGTGTCAAATCACCGATTTTCACCAGTTTTGATCAAGAAAGACCCCCAAACTGGTAAAACTGGAAACTAACCGTCTAGACCTGACATAATGCACAGCCTCTGTGGCTGACATCCTGTTGTTGTACACCAGGTAGCAAGCTATCAGCAGTCCTGTCCGACCTGCACAGGCACCAGAAAGCATCACCATTTCTAAATGCCCCTCTTAGCAATACATGGCATCCCTGTACATGCACTGGAAAACATCATTTCATTTCTAACTGCCCCTGCTAGTAATCCACAGCATCCCTGCACAGGCACCAGAAAGCATCATTTCATTTCTAACTGCCCCTGTTAGTAATCCACAGCATCCCTGCACAGGCACCTGCAAGGCATCATGATTGCTGACTGTCCCTGACATAATGCACAGCATCCCCACATAGGCACTTGTAAAACATCAACATTTTCCAACTGTCCTTGGTGCACTGCACAGCAAGATCATGCATAGGCACCTGCAAGACATCATTTCTAACCATCCCTCACATAATGCACATCATCCCCAACCTTCACCCTATGGCTCTAAGTCTAACAAACACAGCATGCACACACGGACACACACATCATGCATGCACGCACGCATGCACACACACACACACACACACACACACACACACACACACACACACACACAACATACACTGTCAACAGTCCTGTAAGACTTGCATAGGCACTTGCAAAACACCAACATGTGTGGCTGTCCTGATCAATTGTGCAGGGTGCGGATACTAGTCCATAACACTATTGGACTTCCCTAAAACTGGGTTTGTTATTCATACACTTGCACACACACACAACACACACACACACACACACACACACACACACATACACACACACACAGAGGAAGAGAGAAAGACAGAGAAATGTACATTCCACAGACATGCAGTGCATGCACACACACACACACACACACACACACACACACACACACACACACACACACAAACGCAATATCCACTTTTAGCCTCGTCATCAAATGATACGAGAATACATGTATGTATGCATGTGTATATACACTGGCATAATACAAAATTAACTAATAATGATATATGTGGATATGCCACCATGGTGCACACTTCAAGTAAATTCCACACACACATGCAGAAGTACACACATTCGCACACATACAAACACACACATACAAACATACCAAGTCCAGCATGACAGTGGACTGCCACCTTCCCCATGGACACACCAAACTGCATGACCTTGACAATATCCAGCAAGGTGGACATGGGAGCAATGCCGTAGTCCAGCCTGAATGCCACAGATTGAAACCACACACACACACATACAAAATCAACAGACAGTCGCAAAGGCAAAGCATATCAGGATCACAACCATTAGTGTCAAAACAGTTCACATTTCAAATTTACTCCATCTCTGTTCACACGCACACACACACACTGACAGAGCTAAACAGAGATACTGCAAAATTTGCATTTTCTACATAGTAAACAGTAGCAAAGTTAATCATTTGACATTTATTTATGTTCCTTTTTAACAACTGAAACATCATTAAATGCAAATAAAGCACTTTTTCATTATTATATTTTTCAAAAAGTGTTTTTCTTGTTCATCATGTGATAGATATACAATTGTTTTCTCTGTTGATTATAGACATGCATGTCAGATCACCGGGTTTTCAAAGTCTACTCTTTGTGATTCACATCAGAAAGGGCCCAACATCAATAGTACAGTAAAGTCAAGAAAAGTATTTCACCACACTCACAGGTGAAGTAATTGCTTAGTTCAAAACTTACCATGCAAAATTGTAGAAGAAAACTGAAAAAGAAACAAACAAAAGTTATTACTAATACCAGCAGCTCACATGACAGTAACACCACCAGCAACTCTCATGGCAGTAACACCACCAGCAACTTACATGGCAGTAACATCACTAGCAACTTACATGGCAGTAACACCACCAGCAACTCACACTGCAGTAAGTTGAGTAACACCACCAAAAACTTACATGACAGTAACACCATCAGCAACTCTCATGGTAGTAACACCACCAGCAACTTGCATGGCAGTAACATCATGGCAGTAACATCACTAGCAACTTGCATGGCAGTAACACCACCAGCAACTCACACTGCAGTAAGTTGAGTAACACCACCAGAAACTTACATGACAGTAACACCATCAGCAACTCTCATGGTAGTAACACCACCAGCAACTTGCATGGCAGTAACATCACTAGCAACTTGCATGGCAGTAACATCATCAGCAACTTACATGGCAATAACACCACCAACTCACATGGCAGTAACACCACCAGTACCTCACGTCAGTAACACCATCTCACAACTCACGACACATGGCAGTAATACCACCAGCTACTCATGGCAGTAACACCACCAGCAACATATGCCAGTAACACCACCAGCAACATATGCCAGTAACACCACCAGCAACTCACACTGCAGTAACACCACCAGCAACTTGCATGGCAGTAACACCACCAGCAACTCACATTGCAGTAACACCAGCAATTCACATGGCAGTAACACCATCAGCAACTCTCATGGCAGTAACATCACCAGCAACTCACATGGCAGTAACACCACCAGCAACTCACATGGCAGTAACACCATCAGCAACACTCATGGCAGTAACATCACCAGCAACTCACATGGCAGTAACACCACCAGCAACTCACATGGAGTAACATCACCAGCAACTCACATGGCAGTAAGACCAAGAGCAGCTCACATAACACTCTACAGTAACATTACCAGCAACTCACACAGCAGTAACATTGCCAGCAGAGGATCAGAATTCAACATGAAAGCATTACACAGCTTACAAACAAACCACATCCTACAAGAAGCAACAATGAATGGTTTGACAACCATCAGAGGTTGATTATCAAGTGCAAATAAGTAAGTAAACATGGTGCTCAGTGTCCACAGAAACCACAAGGCTTATTAGGGACGGGAGGAAGGAGGTGAAGGGGGTATGGAGGTGGGGGAAGAGGGATATTATATACCTTTCGCTACACTGTCACCACCAGAATGGATTAAGATGGGCAGCAATGAAAGCCATTTTAATGTTTCAGTAGGAAGTGATGGACAAAGTCACAAGACAGTGTCCACAAATCACAACCTTTCTGAAGAGCAAGGAGAGCCGAAGCGGTATCAAACCAAGCTCCTTCTGCTTACCAGCCCAACGCCTTACCGCTAGGCCAAACCGGCTCATGTCAACCAAGTGCAGTTCATGAGAATGGTTTTCATAGTGGGCGGCTTCAAGCTTGCCATGGGGGTCTTTTGGACAGTTCCCAGTGAGAGTGCAAGCTTGCCATGGGGGTCTTTTGGACAGTTCCCAGTGAGAGTGCAAGCTTGCCATGGGGGTCTTTTGGACAGTTCCCAGTGAGAGTGCAAGCTTGCCATGGGGGTCTTTTGGACAGTTCCCAGTGAGAGTGCAAGCTTGCCATGGGGGTCTTTTGGACAGTTCCCAGTGAGAGTGCAAGCTTGCCATGGGGGTCTTTTGGACAGTTCCCAGTGAGAGTGCAAGCTTGCCATGGGGGTCTTTTGGACAGTTCCCAGTGAGAGTGCAAGCTTGCCATGGGGGTCTTTTGGACAGTTCCCAGTTAGAGTGCAAGCTCTCGAGACATTTCCTGTCTGCAGACATGTGGGCTGATCTGCCTTCACAATTGATGCCGCTGCAGACATGTCTCCTTTGTGTGGGGCTGTCTTGGGACAACCAAGAGTGCTGGAAGTTTTGCTGCCCTCGTCCTCTGAACGAAACAAACAATGCCATCCTCTGACAGAGGCATATGTGAAGAAGCATTGACCCTAAAACTTTCACCAAACCTTGGTGAATCTTCAGTGTGCTGTCACTGAGTTTCCATCCAGTAAAACTGCTGAAGCATTTACTTTGCTCGCTAAAATGCCCCATTTTCAGTCAGAGTGTGGCTTGTTTTCAATGACATCACATAAATTTGTGACACACAACCAGATTGTTATGTACAGATTAGGGCTTCTGACAGAGCAATGATGGCACTTTCTGTGCATATACACTGCATGTTGCTTTATCTCTCACTTTCTGTCACATTAGTCTCATCCTCCTTTTCTTTCTTTTTTTTCTTTTTCTTTTTTTCAAACATGCCTTGTAGAGGAGGATTTTTTTTTAAACAAGCCTCATAGAGGATGTTTAATTTTTTTTTTTAAACAGGCCTCACAGAGGATGAATTCATACCCTTGACTCACTTCCTCTGTCCATGAGGCGTTGGGGGTTGTAAGAGAAGCCACTGCTGTCGTTGCCATAGCCACAAGAGGCGTGCTCCCCTGGCTGCTGGAGGTTGATCACAGTCTTGATGTTGGCCCTACACAGATTGCCACAGAACACCCACACTGCTGTCAGTGTCATATCATTGTTCCCACAGAGATTGCCACAGAACACCCACACTGATGTCAGTGTCATATCATTGTTCCCACAGAGATTACCACAGAACACCCACACTGCTGTCAGTGTCATATCATTGTTCCCACAGAGATTGCCACAGAACACCCACACTGCTGTCAGTGTCGTATCATTGTTCCTACAGAGATTGCCACAGAACACCCACACTGCTGTCAGTGTCATATCATTGTTCCCACAGAGATTGCCACAGAACACCCACACTGCTGTCAGTGTCATATCATTGTTCCCACAGAGATTGCCACAGAACACCCACACTGCTGTCAGTGTCGTATCATTGTTCCCACAGAGATTGCCACAGAACACCCACACTGCTGTCAGTGTCGTATCATTGTTCCCACAGAGATTGCCATAGAACACCCACACTGCTGTCAGTGTCATATCATTGTTCCCACAGAGATTGCCATAGAACACCCACACTGCTGTCAGTGTCATATCATTGTTCCCACAGAGATTGCCACAGAACACCCACACTGCTGTCAGTGTCGTATCATTGTTCCCACAGAGATTGCCATAGAACACCCACATTACTGTCATCTTCTTCCCACACATACTGCCATAGAACACCCACATTAATGTCACCTTCTTCCCACAGATATTGCCATAGATCATCCACATTATTGCCACTATTCCCACATATACTGCCATAGATCATCCACATTATTGCCACTATTCCCACATATACTGCCATAGATCATCCACATTATTGCCACTATTCCCACATATACTGCCATAGATCATCCATATTATTGCCGAGCTGTTCCCACAGATATTGCCACAGATCATCCACATTATTGCCGAGCTGTTCCCACAGATATTGCCACAGATCGTCAACATTATTGCCGAGCTGTTCCCACAGATATTGCCACAGATCGTTAACATTATTGCTGTGCTGTTTCGACAGATATTGCCACAGATCGTCCACATTATTGCCATGCTGTTTCCACAAAAAGTGCCATAGAAAAACTGCTGTGAGTCTACCTTTTAGTCCACTTCTGTCCATAAGACCAATTATGCTATTTTTAGTTCAGCCTCCCCCATAGAGACCAGTACTTAGAATATTCAAACTCAAAACCCAGAACTCAAACCAACATGCCTACATGCAGACCTGTACATGTATACACAGGCACATCATCTCTCTCACAGACAAATGCACACACACACACACCACCACCACCACAACACACACACACACACACACACACACACACACCACCACCACCACCACCCACCCACCCACGCACGCACGTACGCATGCACAGCATCTGCCTTGTTCCCTTGAATAATTCCATAACAATTTCCAGTGACCCTTGTCTCACTGGGAGATAAAAGGAAGCTGCCAAGTCAACTCACTCTTGAAACTGCTCCAGAATTTTCATTGTCTCAAAGCCATGGTTGGAAGGTCTGGCCATGGCCAGGATGTTGTCAGTCACCCTGCAATATCACAGAATCACAGTCGGGACCAGCAATGAAACCATGCTCATCTTTAACAAGAAAGGTGACCCAGCCCTTGGGGAAAATTCTGGCAGTCAGCCAGACAACTATAGACTCATCCTTCTCAGTACAGGCCGCTTATTAGCACCTGGTTAAATGTCCTCTCCCCTCTCCACACTCACTATTCAAAGCCCAATCTTTACTTCCACCTGCTAAATTATGCTCTATCCCTCTCTTCATCAACTCACTTCACCCTTATATAACCATCATGATTGACTGGACATTAAAAACTAATTTCCTTCCTTCCTTCCACCAACTCACAATTCAGAATTTTACCAGTCCCTTTGAAACACCAGTAGCATCTCCTACCCCTCCCCACAGACTCACAATTCAGAGAACAGTTGCTTTATAACCATCTGCTGATTATCCCCTCCCTCTCTCTGCAGATCCACTACTATTATATGTAGAGCTATCACCATCTGATAAATGTCCTCTCTGCCTATTCACCATTCACATCACAGTGTTTATTGCCATCTGATAAATGTCCCCTACACCTCTCTACATTATTCACCATGGGGAGCTGGGATAGCTAAGTGGTTAGAGCACCAGACTTGTGATTGAAAGGTCACATGTTCAAGTCCCCGCAGGAGCGGCGGGAGAATTTTCTTCTCCAGGGAGAACTTAATGCGCTGACTCTTACTTCGGTATCCATTCCACCCCTGTCTTACCACAGTAGCACGTAAAAGAGTCTGATCACTCTGCTCAAAGTGCAGGTGGCAGGTTACAGCTGAACACATGGTTATCTTACACATGTGGCTTTGAATGATTAGCATTACCATTCACATTACAGTGGTTATCACTAGCTGCTAAATTTCCTGTCCAATCTACAAATATTCACCATTTACATTACTGTGTTTATCACCATCTTCTAAATGTCCTCTCCCACTCTCTACACATAAAACCTTCTACATTACACTTCTACAGTGTTTACTGACATCTTCTAAATGTCCTCTTCCACAGTACACTTTACAGTGTTTACTCACATCTTCTAAATGCCGTCCTCCACATTATACTTTTACAGTGTTTTCCGACATCTTCTAAATGTCCTCTTCCACATTACACTTTTACAATGTTCACTGACATCTTCTAAATGTCCTCTTCCACTTTTATGGTGTTTACTGACATCCAAATGTCCTCTTCCACATTAGACTTTTACATGTTTACTAACATCTTCTAAATGTCCTCTTCCACATTACACTTTTACAGTGACTACTGACATCTTCTAAATGTCCTCTTCCACATTACACTTTCAGTGTTCACTGACATCTTCTAAATGTCCTCTTCCCCATTATACTTTTACAGTGTTTGCTGACATCTTCCAAATTTCCTCTTCCACATTACACTTTTATACAAATGTTTACTGACATCTAAATATCCTCTTCCCCATTACACTTGTACAGTGGTTGCTAACATCTAAATGTCTTCTTCCACATTACACTTCTGCATTGTTTACTGGCATCTTCTAAATGTCCTCTTTCCCATTACACTTTTACAGTGTTTGCTGACATCTAAATGTCCTCTCCCCATTACACTTTTACAGTGTTTACTGACATCTAAATGTCCCCTCCCCGTCAAAGTTGCAGACTCACCATTCAGAGTAGAGTCCCTTTATCGCCATCTGCTCTGGCTTCCAGTTATATGAAGTACAGTACTTGCACTTCTTGCCTCCACAGAACATGGCACACTGACCTTCCCCAGCAATAAGTCTCCGAGCCTGCTCTGACACTTTGCTGTACTTGGCTGACGGAGTGCTCCCTGCAACAAATGCAACATGTCTCACAACGTTAAACCATGCTAAACATTGTCTGTCTTTTACCATTCAAAATGCCTTGGAAGAAGGTTACCTATAAACTTTAGCATGAAAGATTCATCTGTACAAATCTAATGAAACAGTTTGATATCATCTGGTCTACGCAGCCGAACAGTCAATGCTCCTTGTCATGCCTGATTGACAAAACACTGATTGACAAAACACTGTTTTAATGCCAAGATATGTTTTACATGTCTAACAACCTTTAGACCTTGACATTTAGGTCAAGGTCACTGAAACTGGTATGAAAGTATACAGCTTAATGAAGGTTATCATCATGCAAAAGTATATAAGCTTTCCCTTACACTTGTTAGTCTCAGACAAAAGTAAACATGGTGTGTGTGTGTGTGTGTGTGTGTGTGTGTGTGTGTGTGTGTGTGTGTGTGTGTGTGTGTGTGTGTGTGCTTTTGTGCTCAAGTGAGTTTGTTTGACTGTGTTTTGGTTTTTGGTTTTGTAATGGGTATAATGTGTTCCAATTTGGAGAAATAACATATAAAACTACATTATTATTATTATTAAATAGAAGATCCTGCCATGGAAAGTCGAACAAAACAGAGGATGACCAAACAGGCAGATCTGCATAGATACATCATTATACAAACTCATGTTTTTACTTCAGTCACCACATCACCCTCATATAACCATACAGGTTAACTAGGTGTAAAACACCAAGTTACTTACAGGTTAACTAGGTGTAAAACACCAAGTTACTTACTAGTTACCCCCCCCCCCCCCCCAAAAAAAAAAAAAAACCTGTAATAAGAGTGGACAAAAATAACAAATCTGTTTGTAACAGCCATTGCTTTAGTTTGCTGTCCATGTCCATTTCTTCACTCATCTCTGACCGAATAATCTGAGGACAAAAACACTGCAGCTGTCTTCATCAATACTTGTGCTGGGAGAGAGGGACAACAACAAAAAAGCTGACACATCACAACAGTCCCTTTACTCTGTTAGGTCAACCGCTAAGCTTTCAAAAATAACAGCATTGCGCTGTATTGTGTTGAATGCCATTTAAAAAAAAAAGGAAGCAACAACCACTCGCCTCTTTGTCAGCCCTGACATTTAAGGATTTCTGATTTCTACATCATGACCGCCAGCAAAGAGAACCTATTGATTCAAACTGTCTCTACTGCAGAGCTGTGCAAGAAAGACAGCAGTCTAACTCTAAAAGAACTGATCTGGGTGTGGTGCAGTCTATATGTAAACAGTGCGCATGTCCACTTATTATGATAATGAGGAGGAGGAGGAGGATTGCTTTTATGTAGTGCTATTCTCCACTCTCAAGCAGACTCACTGTGCTCATATGTGATTCTACATGAGTGACTAGCTTTTTATAGTGCGTTTTTGAATATCCACTGAAGTGGCGTATAAACAGCGCCGACACCTTGGCGCAAGTTCTGTGTACACCATACAAGTTACAACCATTCACCATGTCACTTCATGCAAAGCCACGTACGTAAGGTGTGTATATGCGTGTTTAGCTACCCACTCCTCAATTACGGCAGTACAGCAGTACTCCCTTGCACATACAATGTAACTATTTATAAGCCTGTCCCTTATGATGAAAACGTACCATCTCTGAAATCATCTAAAAGTATGATGAATTACTGAGTTATTGAGTTGCAAGAAATAAACCCCTGAGGAAGGCAGTTGTGCCAAAAATATGGGATTTTTTTTAAGCCTCTGTGTTGTTTTTCTTTGAATTTCTCTGCTTCATAAGTTCATATGCAGTTGCTTGAATAGTAAGGGACGCTGTACATCAGGAAAATGGTTGCACATGCAAAGTGTCACCACACTCTGAGTGACTGCTGAATGTCAGTGGTGAAGTAAGAACTGCTGTCACATGATGGACAAAGAAAAAGAAGAAATTTTAGTGGGGGAATGAAAAAACAATCACAATCACGGAAGAAGAAAAAGAAAACCTGATAGCGGAAAAATAAAATCAGCAAACACACAATGGAAGAAGGAAAAAAAGAAGCATTAGTTAGAAATGAATACTGTAACCATGATTATAAATTACATCATGGAAGAAGAAAAAGAACAAACGTCATCTAATGAGAAATGAAAACACTAATCACACAATCATGATAATGGAAGAAGAAACGCTAGCTAAATAAAATTAAAACAGTAACCACATAAGACATAAAGAAGAAGAAATGTTAGCCAAGAAATGAGAATAGTAACCACATATGTAATATAATGTATATAGTGGAAGACAAAAAAAGAAGAAAAAATGTAAGTGTAAAAATTGAAACAGTAACCACATGGCACATAATGGAAGCAGAAAAAGAAGCAGTAAGTTCTGGGAAGAAAATGTCATGCCTACAGAGCAGCGCCAGTCCAAAGACTTGCTTTGCTCAAACTCAAAGCATGTACACAGTCACCAAGATCCAAAGTGTGACAAAGATGCTGGTCAGACAACAAGTAACAAATCTGACTGTCAACATACCATGCAGATTACAAGGCAGCTGTGCCTTACGCAAGTTACAGTATTGTCAATAACAGTTAACACCATTCTGCTATATTGACCCATTCAGGTTTCACGTTAACCGGTAATTTCCAGTATTTTACCGGTTAAGATCAGCATATACTGGGAATAAAATCAGCAGTCAGTTAGACAGGCTGGTTGTTATTTTGTTTGACCGGTTCTCAAGACAACCACACATACACGCGGAAGGGAGCAGGGTGTTTGCTGGTACAGCTTTAGTGGTATGATGGACAGCCATGCATCTGACCGGTTACAGTGATTATCAGACCGGTTTCCAAGAACCACTTTGGCCACACCAGTTTGAAAAAAGTCTAGCATGGTCACTGCCCAATAAATTATATGACTTATGAGCGCACCCTCAACTAATCCCTGCCAAGCAGAAACAGCTAGTACAAAGTCAAAGACATTCACAGTCCTGACAAAGTCAACACCTTCAAGTCTTCCTTGGGCACCTTCTTCTAGTTCTAGAACGAGTCACCTACTCTCACTCTGTATCACTAACCTGATCTAACACTAAAGCCCAAATGCACAGCTTCAGTCCAGTTTACTGATCACATAAAGAGTTTTTGCCCCTACCTCCACCTCCACTTTGCTGTGGGCTGGGTCACAACACACAGACACTGTTCTGCGAGAACACCAAGGCTACATTAAAATGTTGCTATATGCCGCACTTATAATCCTGTGGGACTATCTTCAGACATGATTAGTGCCTTGCATATGTAACAGCATCCACCCTCTACAAATTGAGATAAATCCTCCAGAGATGGCATGTGGCCACCCATGCAGCAGCAGGGTAATAACAATAACAATTTTAAAATGGTCACACGTGCAATCCTCTCACCCTAACGAATGCATTTGTCAGTGTACTATTGCATATAAATATATACTCATACTGGGTGACTTAAGAGCATTTAGCTGGGGAACGCTACCCAGTCCTCTCACCCTACAGAATCATTATTGCATATACCGGGTGACCCCAAGAGTGTTCAGCTGGGGAACGCCACCCAGTCCTCTCACCCTACAGAATCATTATTGCATATACCGGGTGACCCCAAGAGTGTTCAGCTGGGGAATGCCACCCAGTCCTCTCGCCCTACAGATTGCATTTGTCAGTGTGCTATTGCATTATTGCATATACCAGGTGACCCCAAGAGTGTTCAGCTGGGGAACGCCACCCAGTCCTCTCGCCCTACAGAATGCATTTGTCAGTGTGCTATTGCATTATTGCATATACCGGGTGACCCCAAGAGTGTTCAGGTGGGGAACGCTACCCAATCCTCTCACCCTACGGAATGCATTTGTCAGAGTACTACTGCACAATATACTGGGGGACCCCAAGAGTGTTCAACTGGGGAACACTACCTAATCCTCTCACCCTATGGAATGCTTAAATTTGTCAGTATATTCCTGCATAATTACATCCTGGGTGACCCCAGAGTTCAGCTGGGGAACATTACCCAATCCTCTCACCCTACGGAATGCATAAATTTGTCAGTATACTACACATATAATATATACTGGGTGAGCCCCAGAGTGCTTAGCTGGGGAACACTACCCAATCCTCTTACCCTACGGAATGCATAAATTTGTCAGTATACTACTGCACAATATCCTGGGTGACCCCAGAGAGTTCAGCTGGGGAACATTACCCAATCCTCTCACCCTACGGAATGCATAAATTTGTCAGTATACTACTGCACAATATCCTGGGTGACCCCAGAGAGTTCAGCTGGGGAACACTACCCAATCCTCTCAACCTACAGAATATATCTGTCAGTGTACTACTGGGGAACACTACCCAATCCTCTCATCCTACAGAATATATCTGTCAGTGTACTACTTGGGAACATTACCCAATCCTCTCACCTTACAGAATATTTTTGTCAGTGTACTACTGGGGAACATTGCCCAATCCTCTCACCCTATGAAATTTTCTTTTTTTCCTTCTTTCTTTTTTCTGTCAATGCACTACCGCATATATACTTGGTGACCCCAAGAGAGTTTACCTGGGGAACATGGAATGCATACAGTGTCAGTGTACTACTAAGTACTGCATGCACTGGGTGACCCCTAGAGTGTTTAGCTGGGGAACACTACCCAATCCTCTCACCCTATGGAATGCATAAATTTACAGCTGGGGAACACCACCACAACAAAAATAATCCTTACCTTTCTTGCGCTCCTTGTCATTGATGCCAGAGCCCCACCTGATGTCCTCATGGCCAGGGTAGACATGTTCGTCAGGATCAGGCTCCATGGCTGCAGACTGTGCCTGATCTTCACGCCAGTGCATACGCAGCACTTGACACCACAATTTTCTGAAATGTGTGTGAATAATTACTTAAGTGATAGACACACAGAGAGACTGCTGGTTTTTAATGCCCACTCAGCTATGACAGTTATGTTGGGGTCAGAATAATTACATAAATACACACGTGAAATGTGAGCACAAGAATGCATGAAAGAAAGATACCAGCACACAAATCAGAACTGATTGATGGCCAGATGCACCGCAGCAGACAAATCAATGCATTATGTACACAGGCTCACAGCTGTGAAGTTGTCATTTTACAGTATGGCAAAGTGCTAAATCATATCTGCCCCTGGCAAAGCATATGGGCTTCTGCTTGAATTCAGACTGTTCCTGTATTCTCACCAGGCAGTGGGGCAGACACTCATCTCACAATAAACAATTCTGGTTAGCCTGTCTTCAAATATCTATATATAACACCTGGAGCAAAATCACAACAGAAGACTGGGACGCCCAGTGGGAGGCCCAGAGAGAGTTAACGATTTATACATCAGGAAGTTAAAAAGCCTGCAGTCTGCTCTTTCAGAATGCCATGGGCATGTGTGTCACCGTGCCTCCAGTGAGGCATCTACCCCACCCAACAGGAGAAAACTTGCTCACAGAGAAATCATTAATTTAACCTTATCCATCGTGCTGGCTGGTGAAGCAGCACTGCTCACTGCCACCGCACTTCCTGGTGGTTTTTCAATAATCGTCAGTCAATCTTCCACGGTCTTAAAGTTAGACACTAACAGTGTAACAGTGACAGCGTTATCTGATGATGACATCCACTGGGTGTAACTGACAAACAAGAACCTCAAACACGTCCTAAATTCAGAACAGAAAAACAGACGTCTTTATCTTCCAAACCTTGATGCGACACTGACAACTGTTAAACTTCTTCAAGGTCACAAAATCAGCGTGAAAAAAGCACAGCTTGACAAATGCTACAATCATGCAGCTTAAAAGATTTCATTTGATCAATATAATATATAATACAGATTCTGAGAAACACCAATATTATTTATAACATTTAAAAATAGGGAGAGGTTTTGGACCCCCCAAAAATGGGAATGGATTGGGAAGGCCAAAATTAGGACAAAAAAGAAATTTCTATCAGGGGGCATAGCATGCATCCACAAAGAATGAAAGCCAGGCATCAGTATCACAAGAGTTCAGCAAACTCAAAGCTTCACATACCAGTTAGAATACTCCAGGTCCACTGTGACCATGTATCTCAGCTCTTTCTTCCCATTACCCAATTTTTATTTTGTTTATACATCTCTGGAAATGGAACTCTATTATAAAGTCTAGCTGATGCACCAGCCACAGAACTCAGAAATAGCTGATGCACCAGCCACATAATTCTGTTAGAACTAGCTGATGCACCAGCCACAGAACTCTGTTAGAAATAGCTGATGCACCAGCCACAGAACTCTGTTAGAACTAGCTGATGCACCAGCCACAGAACTCTGTTAGAACTAGCTGATGCACCAGCCACAGAACTCTGTTAGAACTAGCTGATACACCAGCCACAGAACTCTGTTAGAACTAGCTGATGCACCAACCACACAACTCTGGTGGAACTAGCTGATGCACCAGCTGCAGAACTCAGAACTAGCTGATGCACCAGCCACAGAGCTCTGTTAGAACTAGCTGATGCACCAGCCACAGAACTCTGTAAGAACTAGCTGATACACCAGCCACAGAACTCTGTTAGAACTAGCTGATGCACCAACCACAGAACTCTGGTGGAACTAGCTGATGCACCAGCTGCAGAACTCAGAACTAGCTGATGCACCAGCCACAGAACTCAGATAGAACTAGCTAATGCACCAGCCACAGAACTCAGACAGAACTAGCTGATGCACCAGCCACAGAACTCAGATAGAAGTAGCTGATGCACCAGCCACAGAACTCAGATAGAACTAGCTGATGCACAAGCCACAGAACTCTGATACTGCCACAGAACTGACTGATGCACCAGCCACAGAACTCTGATACTGCCACAGAACTGACTGATGCACCAGCCACAGAACTCTGTTAGAACTAGCTGATGCACCAGCCACAGAAATCAGATAGAACTAGCTGATGCACCAGCCACAGAACTCTGTTAGAACTAGCTGATGCACCAGCCACAGAGCTCTGTTAGAACTAGCTGATACACCACCCGCAAAACTGTGTTAGAACTAGCTGATGCACCAGTCAAAGAACTCTGATGGAACTAGCTGATATGCCAGCCATAGCCCGTCTTGGTCGGTTGGTACATGAATATATGCCAACTGGATGGCCATGCAGCATCTGAGTGTGACCACTAGAGACCACACACATAATCAGCAACAGTAGGGTGCAGGGAAATGGGGGGCGGGGGAGGAAGGGGGTACTATATTCAGGATTTGAACATCTCCACCAAAATAAATAGTAAGGAGAAGAAAGACTGTTGGCACGGTAGTCCTGCATGCTGGAAGACTGTAGGTTGCACTGTGTGACCATTATGTAGATCTTGAGGGGGTTGGGCGGAGGGTTGGGGGGGGGGGGGGTGCAGGTATGATGTTGAATTTGGTGACTACCTCTCCATGATAGTGTCTGAAGAAGGCGGTCAGCCTTGCTTGTAGTCTGTGCAACCTCTACAACTACAGCAAGGAATGTTTATTTATTCATTCAAAGTGTATACAACAGTCCAACAAAATGCAATCTGAACTATTATTCACTAAACTGACACAATGACACCTGATGATATATATAGTATATATATATATCTGATCACTTATTTTACCCATTGTAATAATAATAATAATGGACATTCCTATGGCGCATGATCTCTAGCAAGATCTAGGGCACAATGCACCGTACAAAAAGCTGCAGAAAGATGTACACAATGGACATACAATGGACAAAATAAAAAAGGTTTCGAGCCATACGACCGCCAACCACACAAGAATTTGCATACAGCAATTTCAGTAAATAAACCAAAGTTGTCAGTAATAAACATGACCAAACTCTGATTTTAGCACACATGTATGATACAAGTAGATATATACTGCAAATACAAAAATGTACAGTGGAACATTGCACACACACATACACACACACACACACACACACACACACACACACACACACACACACACAGGTGGGGTGGGGGGTATTAATTATATATGCAGATTTGAAGAGATGAGTTTTTAAGGCTTGCTTGAAAGAAGATGCTGATACTGAGTGACGAACATCATACAGTAACGAGTTCCACTGTGTCTGGCCTATGAAAGAAAAAGTTTGTTGTCCAAAGGTCTTTGTTTTTGTGAAAGGTATGCGGAAGGTTCTGGTGTTAGAAATGGAGCGAAGTTGTCTGGATGGATGGTAGACAGTCAGGAGTTTAGAAAGATAGACTGGGTAACTTTCAGAGAAAGAATTGTAGCACAGAGTTCCGAATTTACAACCCATCTCCTCCATCTTTCATTCCAACAAACCCCTGTAATTATTCTAAAGCATGGATGATGGTTATGACAAAGAGCTGTGTTGGTCATGGTTTTACTGCAGCGACTGCTTTGGTAGCCAGACTGGTCTGAATCTCAATCTGAGCCAAATACCTAAAAGCTAGTGAATGCCATCCCCTTCCTTTTTTCTTTTTGTTGTTGTGCTTGTTCCTTTTTATCTGGTTATGTAACAAGTTCTCCCCCCCCCCCCCCCCCCCCCTGTGTATGCATGTGTGTTTACCCTAGATCTAGCTAAAATATAAAAATAAAATTTAACTCTCATTATCAACTTGTTTCTCACTTTACTGGTGTCCATTTCAACATGGATTGTATAAATGTACATGTATGTACTCAACCTACTGTAGCTCATTGTATCCTTAGTTAATAGTAGTTTCCCTCATGGGTGAGGGCTGGATGTAAAAAGACCTTCAATCTTCTCCACTACCCTTATAAAACAAAGTTTATTCATTCATTCTCTCTCTTTCTTTCTTTTTTAATTTTTTTTTTTACTGAGTGCTGCAGCAAGATTACAAACATATAATTATCAAGTGTGACAGTGATACTGATAATGATACACACATCATGACAGCACAACAAAATTAATGTATTATTCAGATAATCATCCAGTCTGTTAGTGTTAACTGTTACTCTGTAGGGCTCAACTAGTCTCTAGTGTTGTATGCATTAAATCTTTTCTGTCAAAAATATAGTCCATTTAAAGAAGGCAGGGACTGCACTGCTGTTTTAACTGCACATATATATATATATATATGAGCCTGTGACAAAAGGTCATGATCTAAAGTGGGACACACTGCCTCAAAATCAAACTCCGAGTAAGCTATTTTCAGTCTTACCATTAGAAAGTGGTATGTTTCAAGTAACTATTTCCATCATCAAAAAATTGTTTTGATCCAAGTGTGTGCTGTATGGCATCAAAACTGGGGTCAGGTCAGGTGTGGATGTTTGTAACAATGGACACAGTGAATGTCATAATAATACAGAGAAAAACCATTTGTATGCAATTTTAATGCTTCTGGTGCATTTAAGTAGCTGCTAGTAATAAAATCAGAGCTGGCAGGACAAACAAATTCTGCTTTAAATGTAAGTATTATGTAATCACTGTGTCCAAATTTTGCGCTCAAGAATCTAGTTCTACAAATAATCATTTCAAACACAGAACAACTTCAGTAAAGTTTTCAAACAAGGAACACTTTATTTCATAGTATACATTGTAATGATAAATGCAAAAAAAATGCAAGGCAGGAGGCATATTCACACATTCCAACTTGTTTAAGTGGACGAACGTAACACTATGGCAGTGGAAACAGTCTATGAAAACCGAGATACTATTTCACCCAGACTGAACAAACAGTACACAACTGTAGTGAATCTAGGCACAGTAACAGTATGATATGACAGGTTAAAGGAGCGACTTTCTGAACATGCAGATCACATTAAAACTTTAGGACAATTTATAAGACCACCACCCCTCCAAAAAACAAAACAACAAACAAAAACACACACAAAACAACATCCTTTCAAACTAAACCTGTCAATCACTGTCAGTGAAAAACTGCTGCCTCACTTTGCACTCAGTGTCAGGGAAACTTTTTTTCTGTTTGCAATCAAGAAATCCCAATAAGATATGTCCGGTGGTGAGGGCCTGAAGAACATGCTTCCTTTTTGTGTGTGAAGAACTGGATCCATACATGATTTTCTGCTTGGCACACTTCCAGAACCTGCCACAGTTATCAAAAGTAACAGAATTTAATACAGACTTGAATACCAGGGACAGACAGACGTCATCTAATGTATGCTTACTAAAACTAAAAGAAAAACAACAACACATTAAAAATGCGATCAGGTCACAAAGTATGGCATCTTTAAGTCAGATACCTGTATTAAATTTTTCAGTATGTAAAAAAGGAAAACAGAAAAATGATACATGTACTTTGGACTGTAACAATCCTAAAGTGCCCTTACATACCAAAGGTCTTTATTTATACAAGAGCAGTGAAAATGTTTATAATAGATTGTAAGACAATCTT
Organism: Alviniconcha strummeri; assembly: GCA_963584105.1. Taxonomy (NCBI): domain Eukaryota; kingdom Metazoa; phylum Mollusca; class Gastropoda; family Provannidae; genus Alviniconcha; species Alviniconcha strummeri. The sequence continues at coordinate 14,569,120 of OY757547.1, forward strand.
CACCCCCCCCCCCTCCACCAGCCCCCAAAGTTGGCCTTCATGCACAGTTAATCAATAAAAATAAAAATAAATTTACAGTGGCAAGTCAACTATTACATTTAATGTGGAAAGGAAACAAAATTAAGACTGCAAAACAAAGGAATGGGGGATGGGGGGTAGCACTGTGCCCATGTCACGTTCACCTGCTACAAAGTTTACAGAGTACTTGTTTAATATGCACAAGCCTCCAGTCCGACGTAAAAGTTTGTAAACAACCACTTGAAGGGTAAGCTGTGAGCCATTTCAACTTTTAAATCGACCGCTTACCTAAATCAGCAATAATTACAGACATAGACGGACTGCAGACTAACGTAAGAAAAGACATCTGGACACACGTAACACAGACACAGTCACAAACTGTGTCCACAATCTGAAATTGCCCCCTTCCCGCCATAATACGATGAAGTAAACAAAGCACACTACCAGTGCCATTTATATCACTTACTAGTGGCTAAGAAAGCATTTGTTTGGGAAAATATATGATGAGGACAGAAATTCGACAATTATGTGGGTCGTTCGTAACATTCAGGACGTTCGTAACAAAACAAAATAATCGGACACAGTCAGAATACTCACCGCCACCCCTTCGACGAAACCATTGTCAGCGACAAGCGGCCATGTGATGTCAACAGGAAGGCCAGTGGTAGTTTTAGAAGCGGTCAGCAGTAATTAAATGTTTGCGATGCCGATAAAATTTGCAAAAGGTCGTTCGTAACAAATGGACAAAGTTTTAGATTTTTTACGTCTGGGTAAAAAAAATGAAACACGGAAATGCGCCCAGTAAAAACATCGACTGCTTTCGGTGCGCAATTGATATGCCAATAAGAGAAGCGAAGGTCCGCAGTGAATGCAATGGCGGACGGTAGCAGACGATCTTTAAACTTACGGGAAATTTGGACACAGTCCGTTACGAACGGCCAGTGTATTTTCAATTTCGTTTTTTTGGTTATGAAACGTCACGCATGGCTTGCAATTCGACTGGATACTAAATTTAGTTTATTCAGTAGCCAAATGGTGTACAAGTTGTGAAGAATAGTTCAGCTGGTTAGTTGCGGTTTTGAGCTGAAGTCAAACAACCCACGTTGTCCCACTTTCCGGAAGCCGCTTTTCGTCGATTTTCGTCAAGTATTTTTGTTTTTAATCCTCCGCTTGGTGACCAAAGCTGCCAATTTTTACTTTAACTACTCATCAATGCATACTGAATAAAAGCAACCACAGTTTTGTGTAACTGTAGTAAGACGAAAATAAATAGGAGTATACAAACATACCGGGGTTAAGCAGGAGCACCTTTTGTCACAGGCTCATATTTATATATATATATATTATGCAAACCTGTAGATAACTGTAGAAGAAAAGAAAGAAAAAGGAAAAAACATGTATGGGGTGATCATTTTTGTGCCCATGTAATATACATGTGCAAAGCTTTTGCAGTGATCTGATCTGCCACCCCCACCTCTTTACCCCCCTCCTGGTGCCCTCTGAATGACCTGCTGCTGTCCCCTACACAGGTCCCTCCACTCAAGTAAGCATCTGCAGTCAATGGTTTTGTCCAGCCGCAGCATAGCTCTAACTAGATTGACTGATCTTGATCAAATTCTGTCAACTGAAGCCCTTTTCACACAGCATGGAACTCAACTTCAAACAAATGGTAACACTAAGTTGACTAACACAAGTAACAGTAATGGTTTTCATTTTTGCTGGTAGTGGTAAGCCTTCTCTTCTGTAAAGTCATACATTGCTGACTGTGTGTGTGTGTGTGTGTGGGGAGAGAGAGAGAGAGAGAGAGAGAGAGAGAGAGAGAGAGAGAGAGAGAGAGAGAGAGAGAGAGAGATCTCAAACTTGAAAACTTTATTTTATAAGGTTTGTAGTTTATGCTCAGTCAAAACCTAACAACTAGTCCTTGCTAAGCTACTTGGTGTGTGAGAGAGTGAGAGAATCAGCTATCAGTATCACTATCAGCCATACAATAAAGCAGTGTTGCTGACTGGTGTCATGACAGGCTGCTACTTTTAGCTACTGAAAACTAGGGCATGGAGGGGGGACAATTCAAGCACTGCACAGCACAGGCACTGCTGAAACTGTGATCCTTTCTAGATGTAATTCCTGTCCTGGCTTGTCTTGCCCTTTATGTTTTGTGAATGCAGTATGCATCAGTGTAAAAAATGTGCATGGACTCTAAATTACTGAGTTTAAGTGCTCATTATTATTATTTACTATTTTTAGGGCTATTACCCGTCAGTTGAGATGAGTGAACAAATCAAAGCCAAAGTAAAATAAGCAAAAAATAGAGAAGATATTGTGTATTTTCCTATTTTAGTGTCACTGTCAGGACTAAGTTATTGATCTGATTTCAGCCCAAGTCCAATGTTCGACTCATACATTACTGTTTGGAATGCCATTCAGAAGTTGTTTTTTGTTTGTTTTTTTACCGCTTCAGACTGACTTTACAGAACTTTCCGATGATTTTTTGATCCACTATATCCTTCAGAGCCCGCCATTTTGTCCGTTGTCATCCATTTACGGGTGAAATAGGGTCGGTTCCGGACAGAGTGCATGCGATCTGCGTTTGACAAGTAACAGTGAGGAATAGCCTTCCAAACAGCATACTATACCTGCGCAACCCAAAAATAAACAACAATGGATATGAAGCAATAATTTAGGACACTAAAATGGGGAATTACCGTTCACACGGGGGATGGGGATTGAAAGCGAGAAGAAGAAGAAAATAATAATAAACCAAGTGGGGTAGGGAATGCCGAAAATCCAAAGATCGAAATAAAATCGTAAATCTTCTCTCACTTACACACGACAAGATCCATCCGGGACCGGTCTGCACCCAAGACATGACTGGAATACATGGCACACATCGAGGCTTCGCTTAGTTACCCATTCTTCCCTTTCAGGTCCCCGGCTGTCAAGATCTTCATATCTTTTCACACGCTCTTGTCTGATCTAAGTCTCCTGTTGCCTAAGTACGCCGGAAGAAGGAACAGATAACTATGTGGTGAAAAACAGATCGGGTTGAGCGGTACATGTGCACCGGAAACACATTCATATGGGTGCTTGAGAACTTGGATTAAAAGAAATTTCGTCAGGTAGACAGATCAAGGTCCATTCACTTGCCCAAGTTGTGCAGTTAAGATTTGCGAAGGAGTATGTGGCTTTGTTTCTAAACCCATCAGCAAGTTTGTCAGTAAGAACTGTTGGCGAGAAAAAGGCCTTCCTGAGACGAAATGGCAGAGCGTCTGAGTGTTGTGTTTGGACATCTCGACAACCGAAATGGAAATATTGTATCCTTTCATTTTATTTATTTCACCAATCAATAGATGAGTAGTCACTAGTTGTCGATAAACTGTTAACAGTGTTGCTGTTAGTTTTGCTGTCGGTAGCGGTTTCAGCATCAGTCATGTTGGTTTGCTGTTTACAAATGAATAGCAGAAAAGGGCTGTGTTTTTTTATGTAAATTGTAATATTATCATAGCTTACAGATCTGTACACAAGCAGCACAAATTGTGTAAATTTTGTCGTAGTCAGCTTACACAAAAAGTGTGAGAGAAAATGGTTCTTGGCTTACCAAGAAATAATCTACATAAATTTGGTCATGGTCAGCTCAAAGACTCACTGGCAACAACAAAATTCACACAAAAAGTGTTGCTCATTTCTTGGTAAATCACAAGGAAAACACATTGTGTAATCTGTTTATTATTCCTGATAGTCCAGATCAAAATCAAAACTTTGAATTTAATCAAAACTTCTGTCCACCATCTTTTGGGTATGTCCTTTCACTCTTTTAAAGTTTTACAGTGCTGCTGTTAGTTGAATCAGCCAGCCATAACAAAATAGGAATTTAGGATTAGATATTTATTTTTTATTATCAAATGGATCTATCATCTACAGTCTTACCTATCTGCATCTGTGTCCATCAAACAAAATTAAGATTCTAATGGCGGCGTTTAGCAAATTAATACATTTACACTTTCCAGATTTGTCATTATTATTATTATACTGCTGATAATGTAATATAAAACAGATGTTCTGATATGGCCTTTCAGTTTCTCTGCTAATCCACAGTCATCAGTCAGCAGGTTAGAGAGAGAGAGCTCTTGTTCTCAAAAGCCAAACGTTGAGCATGACTGCATGAGTATGGTTACCACATGAATGGGTGACCATCACATGTATTGTTAGACTGGTCTTTGCACCAGCCCCAAGATTTCTCCAGTCAAATTTTGTGCAGTCACAACAAACGTCCTTAAGATCATAAAAAGAATAAAAATTAAAATATAAGATGAGACTATAATTATTTATATTGATGTGCCCCCTGTTTGCTTTGGCTTGAATTTCCGTTGGTTTAAACAGAGTTTATTCACATCCATGTAACAGTGGACAAGCATAATCAGTACATGATAAGTGTTAAACAAGTTATTGTTCGTGTAGATGCTCATAAACATAATTAAGTAAATTTAGTTTTGTAACAACAGGCAAAAGGGTTTCAGATTCGATTCTTTATTCACCAAGTTTTACAAGGAGGAAAGTGTCTCGAAAGCGGTAACCTACAAACATAAGCAAACAACAACACTGACACACATCAACTGGCAGTCCATTTGCACTAACAAAACAACACCCAAACGCACATATATACACACACCAGCATGCACAGCTGAGTTGGATATTATGTTTGTTACAAATACAGTATTACTGTTAGAAATTATGTTACTCGCTTACTGTTAGTCCAGTGCATGGGATGACTTTGAAGTCTAAAACATAGATAAAATGACGATGCCAGTGAATGCCTTTCATGACCTTTTCTTTGACCAAACTCAGCAATGCCACCCAGTGTCTGGCTTGGACATTGGCAGCAGCAGCAATGGAGGCAGCAAGTACCGGTACACCCTGGACACACCTGGTGTCTTGACTGAGGAACAACGCAAGTTTTACGAGGACAATGGATTTCTCGTCATCCGTGGCCTAGTGCCACATGATAAACTGGATATTTACCGGTAAGTGCCACCATAGTTTTATGTGGTTTGTGTGGTGCACATATTTATGCTTCTGTGTTCATGTTGGTATAACTATAAGAATTGCCTGTCCTATAGATGTATCTGTGGAATGGTTAAATTAGTACTTTGGTTTTGTTCCACACAGTATGCTGACCTGCCAACAGCAATAAAAAATTAAAAAAATCACACACCAATAACACTGAAACTGTAAAAGCAAAAAAGGCTTTCATATATGATTAATCAGTTTAATGCCAAAATTATCAGGATTCAGTTCTGCACTATTTACCTAAACTTTGCTGGCCATCTGCCACCATGACTAAAAACAAAACAAGGGTATGGGTAGGGTAAAAATCTTTATTAACAAGGGTAGGGTCAAAATCTTTATTCACAATCAGTCAAACTGAAAGGTTTTCTGTCCAGTGATTCAATATATTCAGTGTGCCTTAAAGTTAAAGAAATTACACCCTAGGCATTCACCCAAGTTGTGCATCTCCTTCTCATGGAGCTGACAAGGCTCTGGAAGAAAGCCTAAGGGATTTGAGCCCATCAAGAATAAGATTAAGAATAATTATTGGATTTATAAAGTGCAAAATCTTGTCTGTAGAGACTAAAAATATACTAAACAAGTGCATACACACACATGCACACACACACACACACACACACACACACACACACACACACACACACACACACACACAGGCATCCACACACATGAGCATACTGACTATACAAAACTTAATTTACACACAACTTAAAATGGGCAGCAAACAAAGACTTGAGACAGGTAAAAACAGTAAGATTCTTAATGAAGGGCCTGCTCAAGATCCCTCTGACATGCAAGAGGTGTCTTGTGGTGACAGCCGATGCACCCCACACCGTAGGGCTGCTCCCACCAAGTTGCACCTGCTGTATCACATTCTGGTCATGGTTACATTCATTTCTGAGGTGGACTGAATCTGTTCTCATCAGAGAATAGCGCAGGTGCAGTTCTCTGCTCACATCCGTTCATGCATTTTCGCTGTTGGGCCCACTGAAGACATTTTGCTGGTGGTGATCAAGGGTCAGCACAGGACCAACAGGAGGTCGTTAAGCTGTTGATCCTGCTGCCACCAAATGGCACCATGCCCACAACACATCTTTTCTGATACTGGAACATGTCCAGCAACAGCTGGCAGCATCCATGCTGCAGGTTTGGGTGGATATTTGCATCAGTCATGGTGATGGTGCTAAAGAAATTGGTCCTGCATTTGAGTTGGTGCCCTTGGTTTTCCAGGTTGTGGCAGGTTGGCAGTAGAGTCTGTCAGCTGCCAGAAGCACCCAGTTCAGGCATCTGCCAACTTTCCTGGCAGACAACTGGCATCTAAAAGCCCAACAGCCATTCTTCTTGCATCTGCATTTATAAGCAAAACATGTCTCAAGCTGACCTCAAGTGCACTTAGACCAAACCAGCTGAGCATGCCTTTTTTTGGTTCTGATCAGTCATTGTGATGTGAAGACTTGCTTACAATATCAAGCAGTATGCATTGCGCATTAAAATTGCACTTTTGAAACACTACTGATACTGATAAGTTGTGTTGCACTTCTAGTACAGGAGCTGTCCAAAGAATATCGGGGATACAACCATTGAAGTAATGGTCAGGCTTTTGGTAATGTTTTGTTTCATGAAAAACACACCCCACAACTTGTAACTTATTATTTCCTTTTATTGCAGTATATCCTAACTCTGCTCATGGTAATAATTATGACATTTTTCCGAGAACCTGTTTGCTAGAATGCCACATGGCCACAAGGGTTATGAATCAGCAATCTCAGTGGATGCAGACTTGGTTAACCCACAAAACATAATTTAAGCACCACGACGACAATATAATATATAGCTCAAGTGATACGCATCAGCAGTCTCAGTGGATGTAGACTTGGTTAACCCACAAAATATAATTTAAGCACCATGACAGTGATATAAAATATAACAAGTGGACATGGATATTTACAGTGTCTATAATATAGCTCTAGGGCAATCACCATTTTAACTGTTACTTTTAGGATAGTCCACTTGCCTAGTCTTTTGTGCCGTCAGTTACGTACGTCATTGATTCAGCTACTGGTCTTACTGACAGCTTCATTCTTCCCCTCACCTGCACTTGTGATCCACTCATTTCTCTAGAAGACAATGCATGGGTGAATAATTTTATCAGTTATTCTCCCACAGGAATTTCTGCAGGTATTTTCAAGTGTGTTGCTTCTTGTAAAATTGAAGTCTTTTGACAGGAAACGTTTTGGTGAGATTTGCCGCCGTGAGGTGACTGTCCCAGGAATTACAATCATGAGGGACATCGCCATTGCCAAGTCCGAGTTTGTTCCAGGAGAGAAGGCTGTGACCAAGCTGCAAGACTTCCAGAATGACGATGTGCTCTTTGGGTACTGCTGTCTGCCAGAGGTGGGACTTTGGAGTACTTTTTGTTGTACATTATTACCGTGTTTACACTGTGCATGTGTGGGTGCGTGCGTGCATGCATGTGTGTGTGTGTGTGTGAGTGTGTGCATGTACAGGCATGTGTGTATATTATATGTGAAAGTGTATGTGCAGTGTGTATACTTTTCATGCATAGGTGGCTGGACTGGCGTTTAAGTACTTTTTCTTTTTGTTGTTGTTGTTAAGTCTTTCTATGTATGCAACATGAGTATCTGATTTCTGTAACCAGGTTTCCGCCATCTTGTGCGTTTGTGGGTAATATATCATATATGTACATGCATTAAATCCCAAACCATCACTCTAAGCTTTTTGATGAGACAGTAGGCCAAGGCAATAAAGTCAAAACCCATGCATTATCTTATGCATTACACTGAACTGGTAAGTGAATCCAGTTGCCACAGTTGTTGCACCCTCTTGCCTAAAACCCTGATGCTGACCTTAGGTGAAATACAGATGGGGAGCCTGTGTCTCTTTACCTCAACCTCATCCGAGTCATACTCATAGTGGGCCTTTAAAGAGTGAACTGGGATATATAAATATGTGCAGGAGTCATGAATTCACTTGGTTTCAAACTGTAGAGGGAGGAACATCCTGTTGTTTGCTCCAACTGATTTCAAGTGTTCTCATAAGCACAGTAAGCTGTCAGTCTAAATTTTAGCAAACAGTGATATCTCACACCAGGTCCTTCGGCCATAACAACACTCATTACACCTGAAAATGTAGTAACTATGTTTGTGTTGATTGAACTAAGATCGGGAAGCAAAGAAGTATGAGGTGGTGTGTGACCTTGCCTCAGCGTGTAACTCTTGTTTGACTCAGCCTTGTAGCAGGTCTTTAAGCAATGAAGTTAGAACAATGTGTTGCATAACCGTACCTCAGTCTGACCATCCTGAGGTCACCTGACTAACAAACTAATTAACTTTAACCTAACAGTGGGCCTCTAACTAAGCAGTGCCATATTACATGTTCAGGTGGTGCGGTATGTGGAAGCTTTTGTGGGGAGCAATGTCCTGTCCATGCACACTATGCTTATCAACAAGCCACCTGATACAGGTAATAAGCCCTACCCACCAGCTAGTGAACAGATTGCCTGATGCAGGTAAGCACTTACACTTTATCTCATCAGCATGTGACCTGACTCGAGTGAGTTCATGCTTATCAAAATCCATCTCATCAGTAAACCACATGATGCGTATTGGATAAGCCACATGCCTGTTATTTCATTAACAAAGCCACCTGACTCAGGTGTGTTTAAAACAAAACAAAACAGTATGTCTGTTTACTATTATTAGTTTAAAAGCTTTTGATGTTGCTCTGATGTTCTTTTTACCTCTGTTTTTGTTTGTTTTAAATTACTGAGCCTTAGTATTCATCTGAATTGCCCTGTGAGGGATGATGAAAGTATATTGACTTAACCCAAAACCATCTCATCAACAAACCACCTGATGCTGGTAAGCCACACACACCATCTAATGAACAAATTGCCTTATGCAGGTAATTAAGCCATGCATGTACTTTATTTCATCAACAAGCCACCTGATGCAGGTAAGTCAAGCACACCATCTCATCAACAAGCATTCAAATGGCTCACACAATTACTGCCCATCTTCATAAAGAATCATTGTGACTGATGATGGTGCAGCATAGCATGAAGTTCCCCCCCCCCCCCCCCCCCCCACCTTCATTTATCCTGAGGCAACAGGACATTAAAATTTAATTACAAACTACCCCCTCCCCCCCGTCAACCCCACTCACACACACAAACACTTCCCCTTTCTGGATTTGGTCTGTACATATCCAGAGGCAGATTACTGTTGAACAGTTCTGACAAAAACAGTCAAGTGAATGTCATTGTATGAGAGGAAAGAACATATCTGTTTGGATCTGTGCCAGATCAGGGCACATATTATGCATAAAGAGTAGATGGCACCCCTGATTGTGTTTTATCTTCTAAACGGTGATGACACTGAACAAAACTGACATGTGGAGTGCACTAGGACTACATTTAAATTAAGCAGCCTAAACACCAGATAAAAATGTCAGCTCTGATGCTGCTGTTACCGACAGATGCTACTGAGGAGAAAACAACACATGTACAGACAGACGCCATCCTACACACCATTGAAGACCACAAATTATTCAAGAAACTTTGGATCCATGCGTCAAAACACAGCATAATCAACCCAGATGGTGAAGGCAAGACAGGAAAATCTCAAATGGGAAAGGGTCATTGGGTCACTGATATCTGCTACAGTTGAAGTCAACTTTGGTTGAACAAGACTGTTGTCATGCAGTGCCCAATCAGCTTCAAGTTTTTGACGTCACATGCATTGTTGATAAAACCAGGGATTTTCCCAGTCTAAAAACAGATGCAAACAAACAGATGTTTTTGGAGCCTTTGACAACTCGCGCATGTAGGAGCGCTGGACTTATGGACACTTTAACTGGGATTAGGGACTTCTAACATTATTTGCTCATGCACTCTCAGTTTGCCCTCATCATTTGCTCATAAATGCAAGATCCTGTTGAATTTGTTGATGCTATCTTTATAAGTTACTTGTACAAGATCCTGTTGATACTATCTTTATCAGTTTTGTGTAAGTGCCGCTACCTGTTGTGACTACTGTCTGCTTATCCTCAGTTGCCCTTGTGAGTGCTGTTGCCCTTGATGTGGTACCTTCTTTATCATCCTGTGTCCGAATTAGGGTAACTCACACCTGTTTCGGTGTATATATAATATATATGTATATAATATGGTTATTTTCTCTGTATTGTATGTGAGCCTAGCGGTAAGGTGTTAGGCTGGTAAGTGGATGGACCTCAGTTCGATACTGCTTCGGCTCTCCTTTCTCTTCGAAAAGGTTGTGGTTTGTGGACACTGTCTTGTGATTTTGTCCATCACTTCCTACTGAAACATTAAAATGGCTCTCATCACCACCCATCTTAATGCAGAAGTCATTCTGGTGGTGACAGTGTAGCGATAGATATATCATCTCCCTCTACCCCCACCTCCATACCCCCTTCCCCGCATCTCCCTGTCCCTAATAAGCCTTGTGGTTTCTGTGGACATTAAGCACCATGTTTACTTACTTCTGTATTATCATTTGGGTATTTTGTTGGTGCTATTGTACCCAATACTTTTGTTATCTGTAAACAGTTTTTATGAACACAGTGGCACCTCGGTTATTAAAGTTAGTAAATCTTGTATCATCAGTTGTATTTATAGGTGCACATTGCACCTATTAGTGTTAGAGTGATTTTCTCCTTTTGCATCACTTGTTCTGTGAGTGCAACATCACCTGTTAAAGTGATGGCATTTTTTCATCCCCAGGCAAGAAGACATCTCGCCACCCCATGCATCAGGACCTGCACTATTTTCCTTTCCGCCCAGCTGATCGTATCGTCTGTTCCTGGACGGCCATGCAGCAAGTGAATCGGGAAAATGGTTGTCTGGTGGTTCTGCCCAGTTCACACAAGGGGGAGCTGCTTCCTCACGAGTATCCCAAGTGGGAGGTAGGTAGGCCTGATGTTGCAGCAGTGTAAGTTCGATCAGTTGTCCATTTCGTGTCTGTGGAAAACCAAACTTGTGTGCACGCAAATGTTGCTTGTTATGCATACTAAGTATTTAGCTCAAGACTCTGGACCCCCCAAAACAAACAAGCTTTGCTGCTGCTCGTGAGTCAATTTCTGGCAGACAGGGAAACGTATGTAAGAGAGAATGTGTATACATGTGCATGTCTGTATATGTTTGTGCGACACTGACATTATAAGAATAAGTATCCGTAACTTAATAATAATAACAATGGACATTTCTATGGCGCATGACCCCTAGCAATATCTAGGGCACAATGCGCTGTACAAAAAGCTGCAGAAAAATGTATAAACACATGCAATGGACAAAATAAAAAGGTTTCAGGCCATACGACCGCCAGCCACGCAAGAATTTACATACAGCAATTTCAGTAGATAAACCAAAGTTGTCAGCAACCAAACACGACCAAACTCTGATTTCAGCACACATGTACGATACAAGTAGATATACTGCAAATACAAAAATGTACAGTGGGATATTGCACACGCTCACACATATACGCGCGTGCGCACACACACACACACACACATGCACACAGGTGGAAGGGGGTATTAATTATATGCAGATTTGAAGAGATGAATTTTAAAGGATTGCTTGAAAGAAGATGTTGATACTGAGTGATGAACATCATACGGTAATGAGTTCCACTGTGTTGGGCCCATGAAAGAAAAAGCTTGTTGTCCAAAGGTCATTTCTGTGAAAGGTATGTGGAAGGTTCTGATGTTAGAAATGGAGTGACTTCAGCTGTTAGATCCATATTTTGGGTTCATAATTATTTTGCCCCATTCATTTCAGGGTGGTGTGAACAAACTATACCATGGCATTCAGAACTTTGACCCTAGCCAGCCGCGAGTGCACCTCAGTATGGAGCCAGGCGACACAGTCTTCTTCCATCCCCTCTTGATTCATGGTTCTGGTATGAACCGCACTGACGATTTCAGGAAGGTAGGCTCTTACGCCCTCTTTTGAGTCATGGTTCTGGTATGAACCACACTGATGACTTCAGGAAGGTAGGTTCGTACGCCCTCTTTTGATTCATGGTTCTGGTATGAACCACGCTGATGACTTCAGGAAGCTTGGTTCTTACGCCCTCTTTTGATTCATGGTTCTGGTATGAACCACGCTGATGACTTCAGGAAGATAGGTTCTTACCCCCTCATTTGATTCATAGTTCTGTTATGAACTGCACTGATGACTTCAGGAAGGTAGGTTCTTACCCCCTCTTTTGATTCATAGTTCTGGTATGAACTGCACTGACTTCAGGAAGGTAGGTTCTTAACCCTCTTTTGATTCATGATTCTGGTATGAACTGCACTGATGACTTGAAGGTAGTTCTTACACCATCTCTTGGTTCATGGTTTTGGTATGAACCACACTGACTTCAGGAAGGTAGGTTCTTACACCCTCTTTTGATTCATGGTTCTGGTATGAACTGCACTGATGACTTCAGGAATGTAGGTTCGTAACCCTCTTTTGATTCATGGTTCTGGTATGAACTTCACTGATGACTTCAGGAATGTAGGTTCGTACGCCCTCTTTTGATTCATAGTTCTGGTATGAACCGCACTGATGACTTCAGGAATGTAGGTTCTTAACCCTGTTTTGATTCATGTTTCTGGTATGAACTGCACTGAAAACTTCAGGAATGTAGGTTCTTAACCCTCTTTTGATTCATGGTTCTGGTATGAACTGCACTGATGACTTTTGGAAGATATTAGGTTCTTGCACCCTCTCTTCATTCATGGTTCTGGTATGAACCAGGGACTCAAACCCATGTCAGTATAGTGCCTGGCTTTTTGGTCAGACACTCTGTGTATGTGGCTTTGCATGAAGTGACTTGACATAGTGCATGATTGTACGGTATACACAGAATGCACCAAGATGGCAGCAGTTTCATGCGGCACCAGCCATGTAACAGTCAAACAGCACTGTAAGTATAGCACTTCAGTCGATATTCAAAAATGTGCCATAAAAAGCTAGTCACTCATATAGAATCACATGCGAGCACAGTGAGTCTGCTCGAGAGCAGAGAATAGCGCTACATCGATGTGATCAACAACACTCTACCAACTGAGCTACCCCCCCTCCCCCTGCCCTGTGAATGTAAACATCTCCATGGAGAGTATCAATGTGGTCAAAACCACTCCAGATACACATCTGATTTCAGTCCAGTTGCAGTCACGATGCTAGCAACAATTTCCCTGATGGGAATGTAAGCAGCTCCGTGCACAGCAGTATTGCAGTCAAAATCATGGAACTGTTTTTAACTGCATGCATGTCTGTTTTAGTCTTTGTCATGACACCATTGGTCCCCGTGGCCACCTTGTGAATGTCAGCAGCTTCACACAGTGTGTGATCGCAGTCAGTATCATAAAACTGTAACCACGTGCATGTATGTTTCAGTCCATCTCTTGTCACTACGCCAGCGGCGATTGCTACTATGTGGACATTAGGGATTCCACACAACGCATCGTTGCTGACGAGATCGAGGACATAATGAAAAGACGCATTGGCAGCAATGACATCAAATTAGACCTCGCTGTAAGTGTGATTGTGTGTGTGTGAATGTGTGTGTGTGCATGTGCGTGTGTGTGTGTGTGTGTGTGAGGAAGAGAGAGAGTGTGTGTGTAAGAGGGAGAAAGAGAAGAGTGTCTGTGTCTGTGTGCATGTGTGCTTGCATGTGTGCGTGTGAGTATGTTGCAGAGAGCTGGTAAAGACAATATACACTATACAGGAATATTCATTATTTCATGTGTGTGTGTGTGTATGTGTGTGTATGAGAGGAAGAGAGTGTGTGTGCATGTGTGTGTGTATGTGTGTGTGTGTGTGCATGAGTGGAAGAGCGTGTGTGTGTGTGTGAGAGGGAGAGAGCGAGAAGAGTTTGTGCATGCATGTGTGTGCATGCATGCATGTGTGTGAGTATAATTATCTCACACAGAGCTGGTAAAGACAATATACACTATATGGGAATATTCATTGTTTCATATATATATGTGTGTGAATGTGTGTGTGTGTGTGCGTGTGTGTGTGTGTGTGTGTGTATGAGAGAAGGTGTGTGTGCTTGTGCATGTGTGTGTGTGTGTGTGTGTGTGTATGTGTGTGTGTGTGTGTGTGTGTGTGTGTGTGTGTGTGTGTGTGTGTGTGTGTGTGTGTGTGTGTGTGTGACAGAGAGCTGGTAAAGAGAATATTCATTGTATGGGAATATGCACTGTTTGATACACATGTGTGTGTGTGTGTGTGTGTGTGTATGTGTGTGTGTGTGTGTGTGTGTGTGTGTGTGTGTGTGTGTGTGTGTGTGTGTGTGTGTGTGTGTGTTTGAGAGAGAGTTTGCATTATTTCATATACATGTGTGTGTTTCAACAGGACATCTGGAGGTACAAGTGCCGCATTGTGAAGGGAGAAGCCCACATGAATGACCAGTAGAACACATCAGCATGTGGCAGACGCAACTTGAACCTGAAATGCTCTACGTGCACAGGCAACATTCACAGAGCAATGATTCTATCAAGCCCGCACATGCACCTGAACATGACAGCAGTTCACTTTCAGAACCTTTGAACCTGTGGCCTAAAGCGCAAGGAATAATAGTATGCACTCGGCATACAACTGATTGATGTGATCTGGCTGTTGCAATAAGTAAACACAAGCTTGATGTCCACAGAAACCATAAGGTTTATTAGGTCCAGGGAGAAAGGGGGGGGGGGGGGGGGGGGTATGTAGGTAGGGGGGAAGAGGGAGATTATATACCTATCACTACAGAGGGAGATTATATACCTATCACTACAGACAGAGGTTATATACCTATCACTACCCTGTCAAATGACTCCTGCATTAAGATGGGCAGCGCTGAGAGCCATTTTAATGTTTCATTAAATGTGAAGGACAAAGCCACAAGCAGTGTCCACAGAGTGAGATCTCCTTTCTCTTCAAAAGTTGTGGTCTGTGGACACTGTCTTGTGGCTTTGTCCCTGACAGTTAATGAAGTGTTGCTTGAGTTGGTTGAGTGTCACTTTATGTCCACAAAAAACGTAGGCTTATTAGGGGCAGGAGCCCGGGACGGCCACCTTGACTGTGTGTGGTACTTTAATTGTTTTAATTATATTACCTTGTCACAGTAAGACTCTTCTGTTGGTGCTGCTGTGTTTGTTGTATTGTTCTCTTAACTTATGTATTATTGTTTTATGAGCCTGCTATGACCACAGCATAATTGCCCCTTGTGGGATGATTAAAGTTTTTTTTAACTGAATTGAACTGACTTTCACACAGCTCCTGGGCTCTGACAGAAATGTTACAATAACCTCTCCGAAGAACAATAATCCAACATTCAAAATATCAAGGGTGTAACGAGGATGCAGGTGGGCATGCTGAAAATTTTGCAACATGAGTCTGAAACTGGAATACAAATAGGACAATATATGCCAGAAAAAAAAAAAGGAAAAAAAAGGGGGAAAAAATCAAAGAAAAAGAAAAGAAAAATCAAAGAAAAAAGAAGGAACAAAACCTTCCAACCCCCTCCCCCCCCCCCCCCCCCCCCCCCAAAAAAAACAACAACAAAAAAAAAACAACAACAATACAACAACAACAAATAAAACAATCTTGTTTTTGACATTTAAATTTCATAGCCCATTCATTTTGGTGGCTTTGCAGCATGTCCACATGCATCCTTGTTATTGTTACTGCTTCAGTATTTTGAACATTTACTACTACTGTTGTGCTGAGAGGTTAATGAGGCAGCCTAGTCACATTTCTCCAACAGCAAGTTGTATGGTAGAACCCATCTAACACATTCCCTCCTCAGGACATGTCATGATAATGTTCCCTATTTGCCCAAAACACATACAATGTTCCAAAACGAGGATGTACCTCTGGTGGAGTTTACGTACCTTGTGTTTACACACATGCCAGGTGAGAGTTACTGTAGGCGACTCAGGTCTATCTTTTGTACTTGTTTTATGCATTTTGAGTGCTAATTAACTCCCAATGTGTTGATTCATATTTTATATATGATATTCTGCTTTAATTTCATAATTTGATAATTTTCTATTTTAGTGTCCTGAAGTATTGCTTTCTAGTCCAATTTCTGTCCACTTTTGGGTCACACAGTTGATGAGATCTTTTTTTTTTTTTACTCATTATTCGGGGCAAAGAATCAGAAAGGGGGGGGGGGGAGCACAGTTGCAGTTTGCACTTGGCTGCTCAGTTATGGCAATTCATGATTTCCTGTGATTTCACAAAATGCAGAAGATTTTGCAGTAAACCCAAAAACTTGCATTCTGTTTACACTCAAATACAGATAAGAGTACACTTTTCTTTTCTTTTCTTTTTTCTTTTTTTAAACTGGCATTCTTTAGAAAGCTGGAGTATTTTCATACCATACCAGGGAGAGGAGGGGCAATACCGGCAGTGTGCAGAAGATTTGGAAACAATGCCGGGCTCAGATTTGTAGCTGGACAGGAACAGAAACACTTGCTCCTTCACAGCTTTGGCACTTTCACCATCAGTTCTTTTCAGTTTCAGTTTGTTCTCAGTGAAAATAACCTGAAAATAATTTGAACTCAGCTTCCAGAAAAAGGGTGATTGTTTCAACTTTGTAGTTCAAGCCTCACTTTGAATTCTGCCCAAGTATTCAGTGCCAAGACTACACAAAGCACCAAGACTACACAAAGCACCAAGACTAACCAAAGCACCAAGACTACACAAAGCACCAAGACTAACCAAAGCACCAAGACTAACCAAAGCACCAAGACTACACAAAGCACCAAGACTAACCAAAGCACCAAGACTACACAAAGCACCAAGACTACACAAAGCACCAAGACTAACCAAAGCACAATACAGAAATCGACACTCTGGCAGCCAGAGGTTGCAAGATTTACAAATGTGCCACCAAAAACCCAGAAGTGGGCATATTCTGGACTGGAAAGCAGATGAACCACAAAACACTCTAGAAATATTGATGCCTGTATTTATTTTCAAAGTTTTGTACTGAAAATATGAGCATACAAAATGTGCCTAAATCATGAGTCAACACATCTGTGTATTCTGGTCTTTACTACTCACTGCTGAAATGTACAGCACATTCTGTGATTATAAATAAATTATCTGCAATTCTTTGTGCCACTGTTTGCAGCATCTTGTCTGACTGGATAAAGATACAATTTTTACTTTAAAAATTGACTTTTGTGAGAAACAATTTGCAGGAAAATTGTCAGAGTGCACTTGCACTGCATGCAGATTCTAGCCTTGCCAACCCTAATGTGTGTTGTTTTTTATGTTCTCAGATGGCTAGTTCCTTTAATCACTTCAGTGTGACTGTGTGTGATTCTAAGATATGTTTTATCTTAACTCATGGTGTTTTGCATCAAAGTCTTCAAAACTAAGAAAAATCTTTCTGTACAATATTTTTATTAATCTGAACAATTCATATGCTGGTGTAAAGCAAAATCAATAAATGGTTTCTGTAAAACATTTTCAGCAGCACAGGAACTTCTAACAAACCTCCAAAACTTATATCAAACATGCAAAGCACTTTCAAGTCCAAAACATGTTTGCACCATTTTCATGATGGTCAAGCTAAAATACTCGTTTTTGAAACAACAACAAAAAACAATATTACGCTTTACAACTCACACTCAAGAGCATGACTGGAAGAAAAATGCTCATTATCTCCTTCACATATACACCAGAGTCATATAAACTATCCTGTGCATGATTTTTTAATGTATGCAGCAAACATACAACATGTAAATTACAGTAACAAAGAATCTAAAAAAAACAATAGGCAGTTTATGTTTCAGGTACCTGTGACCTCAAAACAAGATCAAGGTCATCAAACCTATATGAATCTGTAGACCCCAGGCAATAATGTAATCATGCAAAATTTGAAAGACATTACTTAAACAGTGTTCAATGACGAGCCAATGTTAAGTTTTTGGCTAATCAGGAAAAAGTTATCTCCCTTGAATACATGCACATTAAAAAAAAAAAAAAAGGGGGGGCATATTCAGGATCTAGTTGTGCTAATTAACAATCATACAAAGTTTCAACAAGTAAATTATCTCCTTTGAATACATACATACATTAAACAATTTAAAAAAAGAAAAGAAAAAAAAGTGGCATATTCAAGGTCTAGTTGTAATTAATCCCAAAGTTTCAACTTAATAAGACTTCAGCTGAAACTGGCATTATTATGACCTTGAAATAAGGTCAAGGTCACTGAAAGTGATATAAGCAGGTCAAAGCTCAGTAAGCAGCACCTTCTTACAAAGTTCAACAGTCATCACACCTACGGTGTCTGAGACAATCACATTAACATATTTGATACGCCAGATATTTGACCAAGCGCGCCGCCAAACTGACCGACCCAACACTGATCATTGCATAGACTCACATTTTTTCATGTGGGTCAAACATGTTATTAATAACATTTTGCTTAAGTACAAACCAAACAGCAATTCAACTGGTAAAGTCTTAACTTGGACAGCGCATTGTGCTGAGTTTGTGTTCATGAACTGTACTGCATAAATATCTACTGAAGAAAAAATATCTTCACTGAAAATGCAATAGTATTAATAACATGTACAAATCCCAAATATTTCTTGCAGTTTTGATTTGTGCGCAGTCAAAAAAAGTTTTTTTTTTGAAGTGTGTAATTATACAATTATACAAAGAAGGGAGGGGAGTGTGAAGCCTCATTAAAGGAACTGAAAAACTCTCAAACCATGATCCATCTAGCTGGCAGAACAGATCAAAACAAGAACTCAAAATGGTGAATTTAGTTTTTTTAAAGTTCTCCATCGACTTTCAATCAAATGCAAAAACCCACGTTTCATGAGTGACAATTGGTGGGATCAGACATACAAAACACCACTAAGTGCTGTAGCTCACCAAACGTGTGCTGCAGCCTATTTAGTGTCTGAGTGGTGTGACAGCATGTACATCACACCTACTGGGTGTCACCAGATGCACTAAGAAAACTACCTGTTTAATAAACTCAGTATGAACCTGAAGAGGCACTTCAAAGCAAAACCCTTCCCTCACTTTGTTCTCTTTTGGCCTCTTCTACCTGTCAAAGCAAATACATTTTGAGGAGGCTAGACCCTCTAAGAAAGAAAAGAAAAAATATTAGGGGTAGAACCTCTTGTCAACCAAGAAAGAAGGTGGCAAGTGGCAACGGAATCTGAAGAAAGGCAGATGTGAAAATGAAAGCAAAGCAGCAGAGACCAATTAGTTACACATTGTTCTTCTTTTTAACCTTTTCCATGCCTTGTCATTATTTTAATTCTTGTGACTTTCTCTCCATTCCCCCCACACGCACCCCCACCCCTTCAGCACACTGAGCATTTAATGGAATCATGCGCTATAAAAGTGATCAACATCATCATCACCGTCCACAGAAAAGCACTTCCTCAATGCCTAAGGCATCTTCAGTGTCCCGTCTCAAATTCAGACTTTTTCTGCAGTTTCATGCACATCGTGGGTAGATTAACATCTCATTAACCTTTTCCCTGCCTGAGGACATTGCGTGACGTCACTGGCAGAGCTTTTCCAGTTTACTCATGTGATGCTGCATGGCATCCTGCTTAAATTCCAAATGTTTGTGCATCTGGAAATTCTCATGGGTAGAACAAATGTTTTAAACTTAACATTTCTGGTTTGCTGAGACTCTTTAAGACCATCCCTGAGGGAAATGGGAACTGGCAATACAAATTCCTTGGCAGGGAAAGGGTTAACATCTCTGTGAGACTGCTCTCCTAAAACACTGTGCACCAGCAGTGCAAATGCTTCAGCAGGGAAATGGTTACGAGGCCTTCATCTTCCTATCCCTCCAAACTTCTCAATATTTTCTAGTGCCTCCAGCTCTGCAGACACTTTTACTGTGTTGTTGTTGTGCTTCTTCACAGATCAGGATGTATTTACAACGCCAGATATTATCAGTATGCTGTTGTCAAAATCAAGCAGCGAACCTCGGTGAGATAAAGATCCTCCTGAATAAAGGCTGAGGCTCAAATGTTGAGGAAATTTAAACTCACTGCTACAGTTAGGCTCAAATATTCAGGAAATTTAAACTCATTGCTACAATTCTTCTTACTGTGCATGTATGTGGGTGCATGCATCGCATGTGGCATCTCTAGCATTGCACTGCTTTTGGTCCATCTGCCCATCAATTAGAATTTAGATACATCACATGGTGAATTAATCTTGAATGTGATGGCAGCAATGTTGATAATGATGGAATCTCTCACAGACCTCAGAACTGTACAGCTACAATACCAGTGAAATATGCATCATCTGTCCTCCTTGTTGACAAAGGCTTCACTGCTTGGGGAAATCTTGATCACACGGCTGTAACGCCTGCCATCTGCAGAGCTGAAAACAACAAACATCCATGTTTACTACTGATCAGAGCTAAACATGCAGTGTAAGCATTTTTTCTTTTTTTAAAATGACCACATCCTTTTTTTCTTTTTCTTTTTTTTCTTTTTTAACGAACACATCATAGGTGTACTTTGATGGTTACTTCAAATGTATTTATTGTTGGTTGTACAACGTACCTGGTGATATATACAAAAATAAAAACTACTACTGTCCATACGTGCACAATTTCGGTGAAAATCACCCAGGTTTAAAAACAGAAAGAGTTAGTTTGACACAATTATTTTAAGCATCTGTAAACAAAAATGCCCACACCCTCCCCCCGATTCCGCAAGTACTAAAGCAACGTCCCAGGCAAAGAGCTGGGAATGTTACAAAACACTGAACTTCCTGGCACTTGCCAAAAACAGCAGGTCTAATTTCAGAGATGTCATGGCAGAAGCTGACGATCAACACTTAATCCACTTGGTAAAAATCAAGTAAGAAACAGATTGCTCTGTTCACCTGTGTAAACTAGTTTGCATTCAAAAACTGTTCACATTTCTACCCCAATTTCTTCTATAACAATGATAGACACAAAAGGCTTGGCATGCCAATGATGCGGCGGTTGTGCCAAGCTTGGTTGCCAACAATGGACCACAGCTGCACTCCCATTACCAAACACTGTGCCTCTGTCTGTTTCCTAGGCGTTGTAGAGCCAAATTAAAACAGAGCAGTACAAAAATGGCTGGGTCCGCAAGTGCTGTGTGAGTGGGGATGGCCCAGTGCTGATTAGCTGGTCAGCAAAGAGTAAAGCTGTGGGCCAACTTTCAGAAGGGGACTGCTTACCAGACATGTACTGCTTTTGCTACACTCCAAGAACAGAGCAGAGACCTATTTAGAGTCAATCAGCAACCCCAACAAGCCATCCCCTCATCTCTAATTGGTTTAATTAAATCACTTAGTTTCACTTGAATGCATGCCATCGCTCAAAACAAAAATCAGCGGCAACTAATTAGCAATTCAAATAGCTGAACACTGAGCAAAAATTGTGCATTGCTGCAAACCACAGGCTTACCACGTGCGTAGGATGATCAGGTCCTTGACCTTGCTGACATCCACTGGCTCTTTGTACGTGGTCCACTGTTCCCCATTGTCTGTGGAGAACTGGATGGGCAATCCAACTATCTGGCAGTTCACTTCCAGGTACGTTTCATCTCGTATCCTCCAAAGGTGAAGTGAAACAAATTCAATTACACAACAAAAACATTCCAGAACTATGTGAATTAGTTCTCACATCTTTCTCACAAAAAGAAAACAACATAATATATACTTAGTTTGCTCACTCGGGCTCTTACCAGAACTTCAGTGTTCAAGAATCACCTGTTGAAAGCCATAAAGAAACATTCTGACGCAATTTGACTTAAACAGCTGCATCGTCTAATACTGATACTGTGTATTTCAACCACTTCATTTCATAAGACTCCACACTACTTGACACACAAAATGAATGAAGAACATCCCATGTCAGCAAGTGAATGTGACTGCTGCAATCATTCCACGTTACTTTAATGTGATACAGATAGTCATTTTGATCATCACCACCGATTCATGTTCCAAAAAGAGCAAACTGTAAATCAATGCACAAAAAGACACACACACATATATATACCAATAAATATGCATGTGCGCATGCACACACATGCATGCACGCACACACATTTGCACACAAAACTACAAACACAGGTACACACAAACGTATGTGCAAAATGAAATGCGTGAATGTACCACACATGCACACGCATGCACTCATGCACATCCACACATGTGCACACCCATACATACATACATACACACACACACACACACACACACACACACACACACACACACACACACACACACACACACACACCTGGCACCAGGTGGGGGCAGGTAATACTGCACACCCAAACTGTCTAGCCGCCCAAGCTCCTTCCGTCCAAGTGAGCTGGCAAACTGCACCCAGTCCTTGCTGCATCCTTCCTTTCTCTGCTCATCATCCCGATGTCGGCATTCCCATGGTGCCTCATGCCAGGCGCGTTCAGCAAGAGCCAGCAGACGAGGGTAGATCATGCAGTCAAACTGATCTGCCGTCCGGACCAACTCTGTCCACAGCTGTCCTTGCAAACCTGAGTGAAATGAACATCACCCTTCGAAGTGCAAAGTGAACACCATCCCTTGAGAACAGTGAGAACCCCCCCCCCTCCCCCCTTCAGCATTGTACATGAACAACAGCACACCACTCTTTGAAAATAACTAAACCACCGACTTTAAAAAGAACCATCGCATCTCACATATTACCTGCTTCACACTGCATTGAAAACAGAATTTACCATATGTGCATGGCACAGTGGTAAGCACCTTGGAATGCAGTTCACATGGCCATGGATTTGAGAAAAAGTGCTACCCAGCCCGATAAATTCTTAAAGTTGGAGGAATTTCAACAGTTTCATCAGAAGCCAGGTTGTCTGTCATGCTGGTCCTGTAATACAGTTCAGAGCCACATTCACAGCCAGGTGGACTGCTGCGAATAAATGCCAAGACATACGCGGCTGTTGAACCACGACCTGCAGCAACTGCCAGTTCTTGACCATGCTTTGGATTCGTAGTGCACATGCTGCAAATTTAATAACAAAATCATAAGACTTTCCCACAGAGTTCTGAGGATGTGCAGAGACATCATGATCCCTGCCATTCCAACATTCCGATTTCAAGGGTCAGGTACAGAGTGGATATAAACCAGCCACCACTCACCTATAATGTTTTCCGGTTTCTCCAGTGGCGTGAAGTCATCATCCTCCGTAAGCGCCTTGAGATCATCGGTTGAGAAGGCCTCACCTGTCAGCCTGACGTCAGCATTGGAGAAGAGGTTGTCAGGGGCAAAATCAAAGACTTTGCGAGTGTCGGTAAAACGACAGGCCCAATACAACCCACGCTCCTCCGGATCTGGTTCTTGGGGGTGGTCAAAGTACAGGTGCGTCCCTGGACTTAGGACTACCTGTAGGAGACAAACAGGCAAAAATGGATAGATACAGTGATCTGGCCCTAATAAGGGGAGCAAAGGGGTGGGGGCAGGGGGGTAGGGGTGGAGGGGATTCCAATTTGGGCATTCAAAGTTATGAAAACAAACAGTGAGTGAAATATGTGTACAAGTTTCAAGACTATGTATCACACCAAAGTTAATTATTTAATCATTAATCATTTAGACTTGCACAATGAGTTGTGAACAGTAAGAACACGATAGAACAGACTTGCCAAAATGTGCATGCACACACACACACACACACACACTCACAACAACAACAACAAACTTTGATCAAATGACCCTGATTTGACCATTTTCATCAGTTATGATCTTCCACCTGCCTCTTGTCCACCTCTTCTCATTACTGGTCACACATGCGTACATGCAGCGGATGGGCAGGAGAGAGGTACAGAGAGAGAGAGAGAACCAGAGGCTGAGTAACATAAACAAAGAGTTAGAACTGCATTTGATGTTGGAAAATACAAAAAATTTGCAGTTAGCATGACCCTTGTCACCACAGACTCAACTGCGTAAGACTGTGTATTTGGTGGACAAGATAGGCACAACACAAGACAGGCACAAGATGAGACAGGCACTCTCATTTTCTCCATCTGATCTGGCAATTATTCCCAAATCAACCACTGTCAAAATGGGACAATGGGTCTTTCTCACCTGATAATCAGCATTGGCCAGTTTGTAGATGTCTGATGCCATGCCAGTCTCCCAAACATTTTTCCAGGCATACACCATCACGTTCTTGCTGGCAAACTTGCTGCGCGGAAATGGCGGCTCAAACTTGTGAACTATCCCATCCTGCCATGCTCCAACCTCCAGACCCAGCTCCGCCACAATGTCTGCTACCTGCCGTCATCACAAACACAGAGATGACACTGAAGGAATGTGCTCAGCAACTTACATGCAGCAAGGAGGAGGGAAGAGAAACAATATATATATATACAAAAAGTTGAAAAACTAGGTATAGTTAGCTAAGTGAAAGCACGACACAATTCTGGACAGTACAACAGCTCCGATGCACCTGGATTTCTTGGAGGAAAGTTGGGAATTTTCCAAAAAGGGACAATGAAGCATACATAATAGACCCAGTAAACATGCCAGATCCGATCCGGAAGCATTTTGGTTACGGCCAGTTATGGCCATCACAGCCAGCATGCAGCCCGAACTGGACCGGATAGTATATGCTGGCATATCCAGTTTGGCTCTGGCTGATTGTGTCAGGTTTGGGCCAAACGGATCCAGTCCGGAAGCAAGCCAGTGTGCAAGAATCATCCAGCCCACTTCTGGTCATGCTTCCCAGCTGATCTGGACCAGATGCGAATTGGATCCGGCACGTTTACTGGGGATGTGCCTGTTTTTAGAAAGCCTGATTGTTTGCTGACCATGCATTATGGCCATTTTCCTGAAGATCTTCATGTGCAGTTCTTTTATTTGGTTGTTTGATTGTTTGTCTGTTGTTTTTGCGTGTACATGTGTTCATTGTTGCTGTTGCTGTCATTTTTGCTTTTTGTTTTTGTTTTGTTTGCTTGTGTCTTTTTTTAAACTTTTTTGGGGGTGTGGGGGGTGGGGGAGGTGGGGGTTATCTCAATCCTATCCTATCCTTCATTTTTCTAGTACCCATAATTACTATCATTTGCAGCATCAGCATCAACATCTGAATCATCACTGTCATCTCAGACACTGATTATCAATCCCCACCATCATCGTCACCACCACCATCATCATCATCAAAAGCTGCAAACTGGACCTCACCTTGAGCACAAAGTACTGCATCAGGTCCTTAGGTGACTCGACCTCACCACTGTCAATCAAAGCCTGGCAAGCCGGGGAGTCCTCCCATGCCTCGTACGGCACTTCGTCACCGCCAAAGTGGAACACTCGCAGTGGGCAGATGTCACTGTGCATCGCTTTCACCTCCCTCACCACCTTGCGGATGAACTCAAATGTTGAAGGGAGGCCAGGGTTGAGGGAATTCTCGCTGAACATCTGCACTGACTGGGATTCAGCATTGGTTTTTGCCGACAGATCAGAGAGGAAGTACTCCTCCGCTGCCCGCACGTCTCCAGCTGCTTTTAGTCTTGTGTAGCGTGCCTGTATAAAGGAGCAGATTTTACAGGAGTACATAATCATCAGAAAGCATGAACACTAATGACGGTCACTTTTAAAAATTAATTTATTATTCAGTTTTTCTCTACTATTTTCACTTGAATCACCCTGAGGGCAGGGATGTAGCTCAGCTGACTGTCAGGTCCAGTACACTGCACTATGTACTCCCAGCTGCAGTAGAGGCACTGATACACAAAGTAGAGGTACTGATACACAAGCTGTTTCACCCATATGGTTGAGGAGGACTGTCCAAACCTGATCTCAAACAGATCATGTGTCAGCATAGCCATGCAGGTGAAACAGCTCAGCACATCAGTTTTTAACCTGTCCATTCTAAATACAGCATGCTATATTCCATACATATGAACTGCATCCCCCATTCAGTGACTGCCCCCTGTTTGGACTAAAGTGAAGGAAAGGCCAGAGGTCACAAGGAATAATAATAATCATAATGTACATTTATCACGCACTCATCAATGCCCTGAGCACTCACATCATACATATTAACCTAAATACAATATTCTATATACATGAAGAGGACAGTCCTAACAAAACAATTTACATAAGGCATTCTATGGACAGACACACACGTGCACGCACACCCACGTGCATGCATACACACACACACACACAGGCATGCACACACACAGGCATGCACACACACACACACACACACACACACACACACACACACACACACACACACACACACACACACACAATGACTGTAGCAGAAACTAGGTATTGATATTAGTTGGGGCAGAAATACCGTGAGAAGAGAGAACAGTTCAGCTTTAAAAGATGACAGAGCTGAGCAGTGTCTAAGGTCTTGTGGGAGTGAATTCCAAATGTGGGGTCCAAAGGCTGAATATGTTGACCTGCTTGCTTTTACCCGTAAGTTTTGATCATATCATGTTGCAGTCAGTACATTTAAGACAGGCAGATATGATCGCAGGAGGTCTGAGAGGTCCTCCAGAACCATTAGGCCAAAATGGCTGATGCATCAGGGAAACTGAAAACCATTACATACATACATGCAATACATCTCCATCAAAACAGGCACACAAAAGAAGAAGAATCGTATGCTGACAATCAAAGGCAAAACACTGAAATATTATATACGAGCCTGTGCCAAAACATGCTCAGATAAAGTGGGACATTTGATGAAAAACCAAACAGTAAATTACCTTCGGCTGTCCTTACCATGTGGAAGTGTAGTGTTTCAAGAATGCATCCCTGAGCTTAAAATAATAACTCTGACCACGATGACCAGACATGGGCCATTTTTAATGAACAGAGCAGCTGTCTGGGTGCAACATGGGACACAGTGTCATATGTAACTCTGCCTTGTTCAATCACTTCAGACACAAATTCTGCTACTTCTACTACACATTTTACACAGTTTAAAGCACCTGGTGCAATAAAAAATGCTGAATCATTCTTCTTCCTCCAAAATATTCCATGAACACTGTGTCCTGTGTTACATCTGAACATGTAAACAGAAAAAAGGTTCTACAAAAAGAAGCAACAGAACATTTACAGTTTCAAACCACAACAGCTTTATTCAAAAGAGTGTCTGAAACTTATTTCATGTAACAACAACATCATAGTGTTATTAAAAAGTAGCACAACTGTATATATTTGTTTGGATGCAATGGACAGTGAAAGGACACAAACAATTACTACTTAACTCTATATAAACAGAAGCCAAGGACTAGTCTGGGCTTTCTACCTTCTGCATTTTTGTGTAACCAACCATTTAGGTCCTGTGTTTTCCTGAAATGCATATCCATGTTGCCAATGTTGGTACAGCAAGATTTTGGGAGACAAATTTTTAAAAAGAAAAAAGTGAAAAGAGACTTTTAGATGTGCTTTGGCGGAAACAATCTGACAGTTCACCATATCTGAATCTAAATAGGATGCAGGAGATGACGACTAACAGTCTACACAATACCTTGCTTCAGTTAAATCTGAGCAACAACAGCAAAAAGCACCCATTGCCCAAAAAGCATCCATCACCACCCAACTGATTACGTTTTTACTTCACTTCAGTCAAACTAAAGCACCCATCACTACCCAAATGATTACATGTAAACCACTTCACTTCAATCAAACTATGAACAAAAAAGCTCACTAGCTCCCTGCAGGCCAGGAATGGGTAAAACATCACACAGGGGTGTACAGTTACTTGGCTGTACCCCCGGTGTGCTGAGTGAACCTCATTCTGGTAGCGGCAGAGGTAATTCTCAGCGAAGTCACACAACACAACAGCAGTCTGCTGCAGGGATGGCAACTTGGCCAGAAGAGCCGTGTATTGCTGAAAATGCCATCTGTAGGCAAAGACATGCTTGGAGTAGGTTGTCAAGTCCCTCATCAAAATGCTGACATGGTCCTTAATGGTCCCTTCATGCCCCACCTTCTCCTGCCTCTGTCCATTCTCCTTCATGACCATATCCCATGATTGCCACTTGACAGACATTGTGCTGGCACAGGTCAAGTTCTCTTTGATGTGCTTTTCAACATTCTCTACTCCACAATGGTCACAGTTCCTATTCAGACATGACAAGGTAGGTGGTGAACATACACTCATTTCTGACAAAATGTCACGGCCATCAATGGCCTGTTGTAACCGTGCACTGATGGAGTCCAGCTTCAGGTGAATGATCCTGCTGTGCTTTACCATCAGAAAAATGGGGTAACTGATCTGCCACAGGAAAGACAGATTTTTTTTCATCCTGTACCTTGCCTTTCTTGCTGCCAATTTTGAAGATGACAAAGATTTTTTCAGGGGCAGGCTACAGACTTGTACGGAGGCAGTGGCTGGTGGATGGGAGAAGCAGGGCTGTGTGCAGGCAGGAACACCTGAAACCAATTGATTAAAGTAAGTAATCATCAATCAAAATAAAAGAAACTGTATTATCATGTCATTACAAATTACTTACAGAAATGTGATACACACATCAGCAACTTCATGGGAATCACACAGCAGCTATAATTTCTGAGGATTTTTTTTTTTTTTTAAATCAACACAAAGCAAGTTTGAAAACAGTACAGTATTGTCAGTACAGTCTCTGTGATGCTGGCATTAACAACAAAACAGTACAATATTTTCAATACAGCCACTGTGACGTTGGTGTTAACAACAAACAGGCTACATACTCTATACAAACCTTGCCAACTGGTGCTCCACACCTGCATGGCTTTTCAGCCATAGTAGGCTTGCAGATTCTTCTCCTGGTGTCGCCTCCATTTCTGTGCAGTCCACTTTGCCCTCTCTTTATGCTTCGGCTCAGCTGCTTTCCACCTTTTTTGCTGCTATGGCTGTTTGGTCAGAAAGGATGACCGCCCTTCCCACAGGTCAAGCAGGTGGAGTCGAGGATAAGTTTAGGCTCAGAGCTTCTGCAGCCCTCTCAGCAGCCTTTTTTGCTCTGGAGAGCGAGAAATGTAACATTCTAAATCTAATGTCTTGTGTGCACGTCAAGGAGGGGGTGGGGGTGGGGGGGGCGGCAGATTTATATTATTCAATATGACAATGATTTTTCAAGTTTAAAATGTCTGGCTGATCTGTGCTATTGGAATGCACAATACATTCCCATCAAACATTTGTTTGTTTGCTTTTGCCAGCAGTGGCAGAGATTACGCACACACAAAAAGCTTCTTCTTTTATAAAAAAATTAATTTGTTTTTACAGAAATCACCCACCAACTTTTCTGCATGTGAAGTCTGGGCAATTCTCACATCTTTTCTTTTTCTTCTTCCATTTGTGGCTGCTGACAGTTTATCCTGTTGCATTCATTATCCTAATTCTCTGGATCTCATACAACTCGGGATCTAACTTGATTTTTTCTCGCCAAGCCTTGGCTTGCTGGCGTGCTGATTATGAGCTTGATTTTGGAATGGAGCGTACCTGCAGTTTATCTGCAGTCCTGTAAAAGTGTAAGAAAACCAACAAAGTAATAAATAATTATGTGAACAACAAATGTGAGTAGTAAAAATAATATTTAACACTCAAAAACTAAGTGATGCACATCAATTAAATGAGTATGGAGGGTAACTAATTACCAGGCTTAACAAGTTTAAGGCTGAAAAATACTGCAATACTAAATCATTATAAAATTTAAAGAAAGAGCCTGAAAAAAACACTAGATTTAGAACATGAATTTTTAATACCATTCACTGAGTCAACCAAGCAGAGTAGAATGTTTTGGGAAACTGCTTCTTTTACAACAGCCATCTTAAAATTAAAATACAGGCTGCCATCTAAAAAGAGACTGTGGAAAAATTAAGTCTCATGCCATCTGAATGACCAGTGGTCTTTAACTGAAGTGATCTCTTACAACTATACAAGGGCATTTAGAACTTTACCAAGTGTACCAACAGTCATTGCAAAAGCAACTCATATTAGCCTTCTTTTTTTACTATGGAGAGGGTGATCAAATCATTTCATGTGTTGTGTAAATGTGGTGACACTGGAACATAAATGTGGCATGTTGGTCTTGGAGTATGAAAACAAAAACAGCAAAGTACATACATGTGCACTGATTATGGCTGAAATCATTTAAATATTATCAAATGCAACAGCAGACACAGTAAGTTTTGTGTCTTTGTGCTTGTGGTCACAATCATATTCATAATTGTTAATATTTGCAATTTTGGAAGCAGCCTGCCATTTTATTTCGCTGAGCAAGAAGGGCTAACGAAATTCAGATTAGAAAGACTATCAGAGCACATCAAAGTTCAATACAGAAAAGGATATCATCACTATTATGCCTGATTTCAACGCTGACCCAAAAAATGGAGGTACGATGGCAACGATGACACTAAATGTTACTTTGTCCGGCATGAGGAAACCTGGTGACACACATGGAAAATCTTGCTCCTG
The DNA here is from genome assembly GCA_963584105.1 of Alviniconcha strummeri. Taxonomy (NCBI): domain Eukaryota; kingdom Metazoa; phylum Mollusca; class Gastropoda; family Provannidae; genus Alviniconcha; species Alviniconcha strummeri. Next base: position 14,599,648 of record OY757547.1, read on the forward strand.
GTCTTCAACTTTTACCACTCTCCATTATAAAAAATAGTGCAGATATGAAAATTTGACTTTTTCACATTAAGACTGCAACACTGAAAGCAATATTATTTGTCTGCAACAATAAGAAAAGTCCAACAGAAATATTTTCCACTTACCTCCTCATCAACTGGCTGCCATTACGAAAAAGAACTCCCGTCATATGTTGAACCGGGTGTAAAAACTATTTACTGTACATCACAAATCAGCCCAAAACAACAGAATTTGTTTGTAAATCCATAAACGTATGACTGCAACAGAACGACATAATTCTGTGCACTGTCCATAAATCTTTTTTTTAAAAGGCCTCTCTTCTTCACAACACAGTTCTACAATATTTTTTTTGATCAGACATACAGGAATTATTTTCAGCATTGCATCATTGTTCACTCAGCAGCAAACTGTGAACAGATCTTAGTAGACAATTTTTTCACACTAGCTTAAAATCGATACATGTTGCATCCAAACAGCATATTTTCAAGGTCCCAATTTTACAAAATATCCATCACGATTTGCTTTTCAAGAGCTAAAAAAAACAAGTTTAATAGGCTTCCCTTTACCAGAAATATGCAGTCCAGATTTCAGAGAATGGCTGTAACCTTCACACTGGGAGCTTATTTTTGGTCACTTGCAATGTCCCACATTCTGAGAGCACATTTTCATTGAACATGTTTATTTTTTGAAAAAAACAGTGTTGCCTTAAGCAGCTGTATCAGTCTTCATTATCTCTTACAAGTATTAAGTTCAAAATTAATCTCATATTGGGCAGTGGGGAAAAAATCTGCCTCCTGAACAGGGACAATGTTGCTGAGACCACCTTTTGGCACAGGCACATATACACCGGAAAGACTGGGTAGGGATGCTCTTACCGCTGCTGCAGCATTGCCTACATACAGTGACATAATTTCCTGCTTTGGGTTGATAAAAAGGAGCAAAAATAGAACTTCACACACATGAAAAACAAACAAAACATACCTGCATGGCTCGCACGGCAGCGTGACAGTGGCCAGGCATGTCGATCTCTGGAATGACCTCGATGTGGCGCTGGGTGGCAAACTGCAGAATCTCCCGGTATTCGTCAACACTAAAGAACCCTGATCCAGAACTAGAGGTGTGGGGTCCAGAGCCAAGCAGC
>OY757547.1:14605806-14648306 GCA_963584105.1 Alviniconcha strummeri
TCACGTGCACCATGTAGTAGATAAAAGGTGAAGTAGCAGTGTGACGTGTGTTACAGTTGTCCCTAATATGTCATTTTGTCAGCCCAACATCCGAGGACATTAAGCCCCACATCATCGTCGTGTGATGTGTGTGATGCATGTTGCGTTTGGGGCTGCAGTAATACATTGACGCACAAAACACATACTTCTTCCACAGTGTCAATTAGGAGCTGACACTTGTCGCAAGTCCTTCAGTAATGTGTGTTTAAAATGTGGTCACACACACACACACACACACACACACACACACACACACACACACACACACACACACACACACACATCCTGTTTTTCTGCAATATGATGGACCTACTCCAGCACATCCTGCCAATATTATATGTACCGTCCTAAAAAAAGAAGAAAAAAAGATCAAAACACATAATTAGGTGAAAAGAAACCTAATATCATACAATACAGAAACATTTTCAGTGAAAGAATCCCATTTTGAAGCAGTGTTGAAGCTGGACAGACAGACAATATACGATGATAGGACTGAAATTTGATCTGCTTTGCTTTCGACTGGTGCAGATGTTTTTGGGTGCTTGCATTCTCCCCAAAGCTGAAAGCTAATTAAATAGCTCAGATTTAAATTTTCATTCCTATCTTCATCTGATGTTGCTTTACAGCCCCAGAGACAATAAGGACTATCTGGGACTGGCAGCCCACGATGGCCAAACTGGGGACATTCACACAGCTCCTGCATGGGCTCTGTCATTGCTATCATTGCTTCTTAGTGTATTATTATTAGCTCTTCTCTTCTTCTTTTTTAAAGCTAGGTTTCTTCTTGAAAATGGACATATTTTTTATAGTCTGATTAAAATATGTTCTTTTCAACCTAGGCTTTTGTGTTTTGATCTCCTTTCAGGATGCTTGCAGTCAACTTTGTTTCAGATTTTTCTTTTTTTCTTTTTCTTTAGCCAATATCCCAAAAAGTGAAGAAGAAAAAAGAGAGTTGTTTTTCTTGTTGTTTTTGTGTGTGTGTGCTTTTGGTGTCTTTTAAAAAATAATAATAAATCTTTTTTTTCTTCTTTTTTTCTTGTGTGTGTGTGTGTGTGTGTGTGTGTGTGTGTGTGTGTGTGTGTGTGTGTGTGTGTGTGTGTGTGTTGAAAAGTTAAAAATGATCATCAGCTTTTTTTTTTGGTATAAATTATTGGCAAAACCTGCCAAGAACCATAAGTACATTAAATAACATTGTTAAATTGATAAGACAGATTCAAATTGGTGCTGTTGTTTGTGATCATTAAGTTAATATTTTGTTAATTATTGTATGAGTGGACAAGCAGAGACTGATGTGTGCATGTCAGTGTGTGTGTGTGTGTGTGTGTGTGTGTGTGTGTCTATTGTTCGATAGGCAATAATGGTAATTCAAGCTACAATAATTAAGGTTTTGTTGGCTGAAATGTATGTTAATGTGGTTTTTGTGATAAGATGTTTGTACAGCGCAGTCAGTTTAACTCTGGTTAAAGAATAGCGCTTTATAAGAATTATTATTATTAAATTTCAAGAGTAAGTCAACAGATTTTTAAGCTTCTCTGTGTCCAACAAAAACTTTTTTTCTACTGCTTTTACATTTTTCTGAAGTTTTCTGGCTAAACTTTATAGCCTTTTGAACAAGGTTTCTAAAAGGGGAGCCAAACAACAGATGGGATTAAGCTGGCCTGAATGGGTAAATATTTTCATCTGCATCCTTTACACACCAAACTCTAGGGCAGCAAGGAGGCACTGGAGAAGACAGCTACACACATCTTGCAGACAGGACTCTCAGTCTAGCAGCAACTGCGAAGAAGAAATCTGCATCCTTGAATAAAAATTGTTTTCTTCTGTCAATGTTTATACAAAATCAGTATTTATTTCCTTACAATTTGAGCTCCTGAGGCTGCAGCCATGTTGGTTTTCTCTTTACCTACGAGGAGCAGAAAAGGGTTGGCTCTTAATGTATTTGATACTTTTGTCCCAATTGCTGGCCTTGTTTAGAGATTGTGTGCTGGGCACAAAATGGCAACGCTCAATTTTTGCAAATTTCAAACAGAATGATAAATGAAGGAAAAACTCATGTTTTTGTTTTGTTTTCTTTAAATTTCATTCCGATAGATACAATGATACGAAATGTGATGCTTTTTCAGCTTGGTTCTCCTTGTAAGTGTTTCTCTTACTGGACATGAACCAGATATAAACTGTTGTTTACATATATCACAAAAAAGCTCTCTCTCTCTCTCTCTCTCTCTCTCTCTCTCTCTCTCTCTCTCTCTCTCTCACACACACACACACACACACACACACACACACACACACACACACACACACACACACATGCACACACATATAATGATATTACACACACACACTTTGCACAAAACCATGTCATGACAATATTTATTGCAAACTGTGTCATTCATATTTCTTTCTTTTTTCCACCTTGCACAGAATAAATTTACCAAAATATCACAGAAGTCAGAGCCTGGTTTAGCCATCCGGTTCTGGTTTTGTGTGCTAACAAATGAGTAACTGGTGACCACCTCTTTAAAAACAAAAGGCATGCAGCATTCTCAATGGCTGCTAAAATGTTCACAAAAGAAATCTGTGTCTACTTTTAGATTAACACTGTTCTGTTGGTCTTGTTTTGTCTGAATGGAAATGAGTGAGAATAAGAGAGAGAGGGGGAGGTAAGCAGTAGAAGAACCACAGAGGCAAGAGATGTGTGTAATGGAAAGCTATTTCCACCTGCAATCTGGCTGAAAGTAAGGTAGAAAGAAGGTAGGCACATTCATAGGGAAAGTTGTTTGGACCATCCATCAAAAACCTTCAAATGAAAATTGCTCCATGAAAAATCAGTACTACCCACAGTGTCTGTCTACATGTGATACACATGTTGGTAGGGAACAGCTGCTAAGTCAAAGTACCATCTGAGAGAAGAAAAAAAGAGTTTTAATTGCGAACTGTAAATGTTCCTGAAAATGTGCAGGCTCATGCAGGGTTGTGGAAACAAATTTCTGTTTACACTGGGTGAACAAAGTGTTGGTTGAAATCTCAAGTGACTTCCTAAATCATATAGAACATTTTTAAAAAGCTTGCAGGTAATACTGTTTTGGGATTGTGACAGCAGATCGTTTTAGTTAAAGAGATGTGGAACAAATCAAGTATTTGGTTTCTCAGTTTCATGCATTTCAGTGCATGTAATACTGCTTGTTAATCATGACCAAGTGTGTGTGTGTGTGTGTGTGTGTGTGTGTGTGTGTGTGTGTGTGTGTGTGTGTGTGTGTGTGTGTGTGTGTGTGTGTGTGTGTGCACATTCTTATTTAATTTGCATGGGTGCGCATGTGTTTGCTTATTTGTTTGACTTTTTGTTTCTGGTGGAAAACAGTTTCATCTGTTAAAGATACTGCAACAGATAAAGCTGTCACTCCAAGTTATTCTGATACAGTAATAACAAGAATTCACATAGGAAAATTTATAACAACAAAAATGCTGGCTCGGCACTTTTTATATGTTACTGTTTTCATATTGTATGTAATATACATTTTTGAGGCACATTGATCAAAACACAAAGAAGCCTCCATCGTGCTTGCGAGAGTACCCTGCGTTGGTCGCCCCAGAGTGAGCCCATTCTGTGTAAGTGAAAGAGCAAAACTGATCAGACAATTGCAAACCATAAAAGGCAGAGAAACAGCATGGAACAATAATTATTATGAGAACATGTACAGTCTATGCAAAACAATTTTCAGCAATAGCCTAGAATATATATATATAGAGAGAGAGCCTTGTAGCAATTAAAGTACAGGCAATTTAACAGAAGAGTACCAACATACATGTACCAACAGAAGAAGCCTAATGAACTATTCTACCACACATGTAGATACAGGTACAAAAAGCATATATAAAAACTATATCTATATCTATCTATATATATACAAAATGATTGAAAGCCCCCTGAGAAAGGCTGAAATATTGGGGACAGTACATATAGCTCCTCTTGTTGTCTTAGTTCCTTTTTAATGTATGTGCTTTTTAAACACATGATATGGTTACAAAATGGTGAAAAATGTGCATGTATAGAAGGGTGGGGGTATGACAGTTGTGTGCCTGTCTTTCTTTTCTCTCTCTTTTTTTTTTTTTTTTTTTTTCCTACATGATTTCTTTCAGTGAGAGTAATACATTAACCTGTTCAGTATAACTACTACATGTTTAGGCTATCTTTCCTAGGGCTAAGCATGATGTAAAAACAAACACAAAACCCCCAGCTATTTTACATTTGTTATCCATACAGATTTGTCTTGATATATCACACACAAAACAAACAGTTAATCATAAATAGTATATCCCCTCCCCCCCTCTAAAATGCCATGACTGCAGACGTGGAATTGTGATCCATGTAATTTACTAACGCTTAAGAGGAAATACAAATTCATTTTCAGTACGCAAAGGTCCTGACATAGATGCTCTGTATATCGCAATGTTATATCCACAGATGATCTGAACCGGTCGATTACGTTAAGGCTATTAAATTCAGAAGACAAGTGTGCAATCATTCATAAATCTGTGTTAGCTACATTGTAGCCTGTTGTGTCACCTCTTCCATTTTTATTTTCTGGACTGACGTTTCACACTGACTGAAGAAAACATGTACAAAAGTACAGCAGCAGTCATCACAGCCTATGTAAATAATATCACAGTCTGTGTCCCTCAGGAAGTGAAGAATCCTCCATCAGGTTTGCGGGAGTACCCCTTGTTTGTCGTCTGCGTGTGATGACTCTCTGGTATACACAAGGCGTGCAAACAAAAGTACACAAAACACATGCAGAACAATAAATGGTAGCACAGCATGCAAGTTTGATCTAGCATCATCATAATTATGGGCATACAACTGGCCATCGTCTGTACCAACCCATCCTCAACACTGTTTCTTTGTTACTGTTCTTGTTGGGTTTGTTTGTATGTTTGTTGTTGTTGTTGTTGTTTTGAGGGGTTGTACATTATGTAGCTTACATCATGTTTATTCAGTGAAAAATGAGAATATCATTTTCTTTGGATGTATTTGCCTAACATTATATTCCTCTTGGTTGATCAGTTGTTGGTTTGTCAATGTTTGCCTAACGTTCCTATGGTTGATCAGTTCAACCACAAGTTTATGGGTCCTGCCAGAGTACAAATTGCTTCTCCATTAAAAGAATGGTCATTAATCCTTCTCAAATCATGTATTGTCCAGCATGTAGAAGGGATCAAAATGAAAACTTAAGAATTTGTTTGTTTGTTTTGAAATGCTCCATTTATTTTATACCGATTTAAAATTAAAACTAGTTAAGTCAATGACAGTATGGTTTTATATGCCAAACACAGTTAAGTGTTGCAACTGGCATGGTACCTACCATATTCTCTTTAATATTTTCTTCTAAGGTAACATGAGTATGTCTATACTTCTCATGCTGCACACACATAAAGGGGCCAGTGTTTTCAACAAGAGAGCTCATAAACTTAGCATTGTTATGTGCATCCAGTCCCACTAGCTGTCACTTGTTCCTAAGCTAAAAAGAAAAGAAAAAAAGAGTAAAATCAACAGGGCAATTTTAAACAGAACCCCTGACTGTACATTTTATTTCCCAATCACTTCTACCTTTTGGGCCAAAACCTGAGAACTGGCTAGTTTTGTTTGGCCAAAGAAATCATCTTGCATCATGATGGAATGGGATCTCTTGTCCATTGTGGGGGAGGGGGGAGGCCGGGGGGGGGGGGGGGGGCTCATGGTTTTGATTCACAAAGAGTGCTAACAGTTACCTGTAAGGTGGAGTACAGTACCTTATAAACATGAACTTCAATAAATCAATACACTGGGCAACATAAATGTTGATAACAAAAGATTGGATGATGCAAACAGATTTATTTACTGGTAATGTTCACTAAGCTACATGTTAGCCAGTACTGCACCTTGTCATCCATAGCTCCTTCGTTTTAATTTGAATGATCTCTTTACTTTTTAAACTGCATTGGTTTTGGCTAATCTGGAGTTTACAGTGTTATAAATAGGTGAACCTGCCTGTCATCACAACTGATTGATGCAGGTTCCCATTTTTCATTCCTGTGGAATATGAATATTACTGGTTTGAAAATAGGTGAGATTATTGTATTGTAATAGTGAATCAGACATGCGTTTGTGATTTCATATATTTTCTCACCTCTGTTGTCAAGTCAAGTACTTATTGCATTCGAAGGAAAACATGGATGCCACACATGAATTACACACAAACAAAGAAACAATATCTACATTATAGAAGATTCACGTTTAAGAGTCTGCAGTAGCGTACAGGCAAGGTTAAAACAACAAGTATTATTTAAATAAAGATTACTTAATGAAAATGCACTCAAAAATATGACTGACATAATATAACACATTAATAGGCAAAAGTACAGCTATCATTATTTTCATCCTATCCCTTCACACCTAAACCCAGATGAACACACCCTCTTCCCCCTTCCACACACACATACAGCCCCACTCTATCTCTCTCCCCCCTCCCCCTCCTTCCTCCCTCTCCAACACACTCCTCACACACACACACACACACACACACACACACACACACACACACACACACACACACACACACACACATGCCTCCACTCCCCCCCCCAGCCCCCATACACACACACAGACATGCACCCACACATACACACACACACACACACACACACACACACACACACACACACACACACACACACACACACACACACACTTGCATGTGCATATGTAGAGTATAAGGTTTAAGGATTCCAACATTCTGTCACCTGTACTAAGGTCAAATGTAAATACTGAGATGTGCACAATATACTTACATTCTTTCTTTTTTAACTTTTTTTGTTTTTGTTTGACTGCAGTTGCTGTTGACCATGTTGTATCCAGAACTGTGATCCAGCTTTTCACTTGAGATTTAGTGACTTGTGTTTTGAACAGGCATAAAATAATTTGCCGTGTATGATTTATCCTGAGTTGACTGTTGATGGGACTTTAAAATCCAAGACTAACTAGCATGCATTATATTCTACATGTGTATATAATACTTCTGTTTTAAAACCCAAGGGTAGCAATGCATGCCCCTCTTTTAACTTGAAGACTAAAAAAGCAGTAGCTACAACAAATTACTCTAGCTGTAAATAAAGCCAAGCATTATTGAAAGAAAGAAAAACTGGACACACCTTCTACTAAGTTCTATTTCTAGCTAGGTGGACAATGATTCTAGATGCATGTGCTTCAGTAGTCATGATTAAGGAAAAGCAAGCAGCCATGATATTGGTACTGTTGGTATTTCTGTGCTTAACTGTGTTTACAATCTTTATAAATTAAACTACCATCAAAGTTGTTTTTTTACTCTTAACAAGTATGTGTATCTCGTAACTAAACAGAGTACACAAATTGTACTGGTATCATCTGTGTGTGTGTGTGCGTGTGTGCATGTGTGTGTGTGTGTGCATGTGCATGCATGCATGTGTGTGTGCGTGCATGCATGTGTGTGTATTTAAAGTCAGAGGTGTATCTATGTGTCTTATTAATGTGTGGTCAGCTTTCTTTACTCAAGAGTACTGTATATTATTTCTTCAAGAGTAATAAGCTTTATTTATTCATTATAAACAGAAACAGTAAAGTCCAAATAAATTTTCTTCTGATGAAAACAGCTGAACGATAAACAACAAAGCAATGCAAAATATAATGAAAACATTTTAACTGAACATTCCTTACCAATGGCATTTTTGACGCTGTGGACACTTTCCATTTTTTCTTGTCCATTTATTGTGATTGGATGGTTCATTTCTGGGGCCTTCTTAGGTTCAACCACAACCCGGTTCTTCAGTTTGCGACTGAAAAAAGAGACATGTTTCTTGTTAATGAATGAGAAAAAATGTAAAACACCTACCCCCCAAAACAAAAACAAAAATCTTCCTTTTTAGTTCATTCAACTTCATTTTTATAGATTTTTAAAATTTATTTGTTTGTTTGTTTTTGTTTTGTTGTACATATAGTATAGTGCCAAGAACAGTAAATTAAACTTTTACTTGTGATTTGATTGGCTTGACCTTTACAACTGCATAACTGCAGAGCATTAAATATTAAATGACACTCCCCTCTCCTGCCCCTCCCCCCCCCCCCACACACACACAAACACACACACACACACACACACACACACACACACACACACACACACACACACACACACACACACATCTTCATAAACATATTTTAAGAAGATTAATTCCTTTAAATGTCTGATTAGTGATGCCTTGTTATAGTACAGAGTATGTGCTGGGTATCTGCAAGTTTAAGCTGATCACACTGACGATGTAAATTCAGTAGCATTTAATGTTATGTAATGTAAAAGAAAGTTTAAAGTGCCTGCACCTATTGTGAGCCTGAAGGTGAAGCACAAAATACAAATCAATAGGGTTAACAAAGTTGTACATAATTAACGGAACAATGGAACATACCAATCAATTATATAACCAAATAAATAAATGGCAATACTTCATTTAACATCTTTCCCATTACTCCTAACACACACACACACACACACACACACACACACACACACACACACACACACACACACACACACACACACACACACACACACACACACAACCACACAGGTAAAAATGTCGACAGACATTTTAGTTCACACAGATGCAGCAAAACGGTTCCACATGACTTGATAAGCTCAACACCCACCCTGCATGGTCCTCATCGACGGTCTCTCTCTGAAACAAGGTCTCGTTTTTGTTCTTCAAAAACTCTTCATGCTGACTATATGTGGACTTGAGGACAAAATCCAGTGAGTCATTAGGAGCCTGGGGGTCAAAATGGTACACCTCATGTCGAGAGCTAGTCAGTGTGTGCTTGCTGTTGAGTCTGTTCCAAGGGTCCTGCTGCTGGGCCAGATGGGTAGGTACACCATAGACTTCACTGGAGTTCTTATAAATAGTCCAGCTGTTGGTCTTAGGGGCTACCTGTGTTGACAGATCGAAGACTTGCAATGACAACTTCTTCTTTTTCAAGATTAGTGCAGAGTGTGAAGCAGCAGACAGAAAATTGAAGCTTGAGAGTTGCAGACATATAATGTGAGTGGAATGAGAATGCCATGTGCTTTGATGGGTTCTTTAATTAAATGGTCCAGCTGCTTGTCAGTGAAAGACTTGTAACCACCATAAAGGTTTCTTTGGTATTAAAATACACTGGATCTTCTCCCCCCCAAACCCCACCCCCCTCCAACCCACCTATCCCTACTTTAAATGGTTATGGTAAATAAAATTGGTTCTTGTTTATACCTTCACGTAGACTCAATCCATAGTCAGCCACCAGAAGCAGTGTCAGAACAGACCCTTTCCAGTTTCTAATATCTACCCTCAGACAAAACATGATAGCGACAAAAATCATTCTTAAGAACACACCAGTGCGGAACAATTAATCTTCTGGATGAAGCTAATACCGCACTCTCTCTGGACTCCACTGAGTTCAAACACAAAACTGCAATGCATATTCCTAGTTATCCCTCCTTCACCTTTTCCGCCATACCCCACCCCGGCTACCCTACAAGAAAAGAAAAAAAGAAACACACACACACACACACACACACACACACACACACAAGAAAACAAGTGAATGTAGTTATTCTTTTTGTGTTAGGAGCTACATATACTTCAGATATTACATGCCATCAGCTGTCAGCACTGCATAGTCTGGTCTTCCGACAATGTTTAGTGGCACAAAAAGTTTGTGTTTAAGCCCAAAAGTACCTGTTGTGGTCCGCTGCCGTAAAAATTTTCATCATTCTGCAGCTTTGGGAAAGGATAAGGATCCCTTGTTGACATCGTAGCCATTGTGACTGCTAAAAGCACAGCTGAAAAGCTCTCGACAGATGTATGGGTCTGTTGTCAATCTAGCAGACGGGCAGAGGATGTTGAAGTAATCACCTAGGATACCGTGATGCATCATGGGAAAAAATAGCACTCGCTTGCGAATGTGACCAATCACTTTTTATCTAATGTAAATGCAACATCTTTTTTGGTCCTTTCTTTGGTACTTAAGCAAATAACTAGCATGTGTACGATTTTTAAGGGACAATTTTAAGATTCGGTCGACCGAGTCGCGCACGCGCACTTCAACGAGGTCACCCGAACCAGAACGATCCTAAAATAGACTTACACCATTTCAGCTTGACACAGTGGACAGTCGCGAACGGGCAAGACTGTACCGCTTTCGAAACGGACTGTCATTTTATAGCAGACCGCTTCTCTTGGATTATGTTACCTCGGTCAGCCTGTGTTTTTGTGCAGATCTGTCCACACAAACTGAGTCTGAAACCGTCGCAGAAAATGAAATCATATGGTGTGGTTGTGCTGGTGCTGTGTGTTCTTTTGGTGGACATAGGACTGGTAGCAGGCGACGATTTACCAACTTGCCAACCGGTAGGCCGCAGCGCTGTTGTTTTTATTATTTTATTTTTTTAATATTTTTTTTATCCATGATCACCTTGTGCTTTCGTTCTCCACCATCGGTTTTAGTTACCTCCAAATGAAAAGTGACGTAGATCTAGATGTAATAGTACTAGAGAACTGCAACCGATCGCTGAAGTTTTCCTGTGTTACGATACGATTAGTATTAGGCTAGTACTTAAATGGGCTGGCAGATTGCACGTGCTAATGGCAGCTGTTGTTTGAAAAGAGACCGTACACCGTACAGAGTGCCAGCCAGCTGTGACCGCTTCATTACTTTGTCTGTGATAAAAACCAAACTTACGTTGTAAACCAAACAGTGAACTGACACTGCTGATAGTCGCCCAGTTAACTTTTAAGCAATTATTATTTTATAAGCGTAAACATTTCCTCTGTAGTGTTTACCGTTTTATTTTTGTGCGATATTTTATTTTATTTTTCCTTTTTAGCCCACTTAACGTTTTTTTTTTTTTTTAACAATCATTCAATATTCATTTCTGTTTTGGACCAGTCCTTTCTATTTTGGACCATGGAATTCCCACTTTCTTTGTTTAAAACAAACTATTAAAACTATAAAAATAATTATGTATGAATATATTATATAATTATTATACTAAACTATGCTAGACTTTTATTTCATAAAATCTTGCAAGAAAGATATGATTCTGAGTTGATTTAGCTGCACATGGTTATCATTAAATATTGTCAGTTTGAAGTATCACTATCAGTCTATTACAGTAAATTAGTATTAATTAATATTTTGGCAGAACTAATTCAATAATTGTGTGTGATTTTTTACAGAAAGATTTCCACTATGAGTACACAGAATGTGACAGTGATGGTGGAAGGTGGAGGGTGTCTGTACCAAAACCAAATGTCTGTGTCGGTGGTGCCCCCAATCCTCCAGTTAGAGGAAAAGATTGCAGTAAGTATTTAATCTTTGCTCTCTTGTTTGTAACAATGCAGGAAATATTCTGATTCATACAAAAACATCAATTTACAAGCTTATGTTTTAATTATATTAGTGTTTAATATTCACATATTGTTTCAGTTTTTTCCAACATCTGACTTCAAAAATCAACTCCACCAAATGACATGCAAAGCCTTACATGTGACCTGCAATCATGTACAGATGACATAAAAGCATGGATCAGAGCCTGTGCTAGACTCACTCACTGTTGAGACTATCAGTAAATGGTAGTGGTACCAGCAGTAAATAAAAATCTGGTACCAACCCTCAGTCAGCAGGTACAGTCAGCATGACATAGGCCTAATAACATGCCCAGGTTTCCAGCCCCACTGCCCTCCCCCATTACAGAGGTCATGCTTCTTTCTCTAAAGTTATAAAATAAAATTTACATTCACCACTCCAGTCTCCACCCTGGCACTGGCAATGGCACAACACTGTCTGGAAAATGAAGGTCACACTGAGAACGTGTCTAGACTTATTATTATTATTACATAACCTAGCCAGTTTCAGCTGCCTTTTTGGGTGGCAGTTTAGTTTTGGAGCTGGGGCCATATTTCTGAGAACAATCCATGATTGCAGCTTTCACATGCAGTGCTGGTCAGTACCTTGACCTGAGTGGGGATCAAACATGCCAGCCCTGCCCAGTGGGCACTTACTCCCTTGGTGGTGGAGTGCGTTTTGATGACTGGGAGAAAATGCCAGAATCTTTCTCTGTCACATCCGAAGGGCTTGAATCCAGCTTCCTGTGGAGAGATCGTCCTTCTCATCACAGTGCCAATTGTAGCAAGTAAGTGCTTCTGGGACTGCTACATGGTTCTTTTTTCTCTTTTATATCATCTGTGATCTACTGATCACCTAAGTTTTCAGATTATTAATATTATCATCTAAATGAAGTATTAACTTCATTGTGACTTCAAAAGTGTATTGCCACAATGTCATTGTGCATGTTGAAATCCTGTTCTGTTTCTTCTTCATGTTGAGGGCCTGTGATCAAATGGCTGATCATTCTGGTGCCTAGACACTTGTTTAAAGTTAGGTATAGGACTAGGAGGTGTCACTGTCAGCTGACTTGTGGAACTGTGCTAATCTGCTATAAACTAATATAGTAATAAAGCTAGGTCTGTGTTCCTCTAAAAAATTTAAAAAAAAATGCTTCCAGTTCCCCAAAGGCCTGAAATAAAATCAGGAAGGATTGTTGCATTGCCATGAGAATGCTTCAGAACGGGCATAAATATGCACAAACATTGAAAACGTGGAAGCCTGCCAAACCTCTTGAATTTTACTCTCCTGTCAGTTGCATTACTGAAGCATTAACAATTAAGAGCATGGTTGACTGTCCCATTACTCATGCTGAGTATGAGAGACAGAGAGAGAGAGGGGTTATGAATGATGTTGTAATGTCTCAGTCACTCAGTGTGTGAATCTGAATTCACAACAATAAAGTAATAGCTGCAATTTATGGCAATTTATGGTTCTGTGACTGTTGGTACGATAGTGTTAGTAAAATTCTGAGCAGTGGGTTCTCTCTGTCTCTCTCTTTCTCTCCAAGTTCTTTATACTTTATAAAATACAAACAAGAATGGGAGACCTGTCCTGTTTGAGAACCAATGATGATTTTTCCTTCTACTGCACATTCAAATCAGATTTGTCCTTGTCACCTTACTTGAATGACCTCACAAACACATTAAGGCCAGAAATTTCCCTCTCTCTCTCTCAGAAAGTCTTAGTGAGGGCTGGTTGTAAAAAGACCCTGTGTCTACTCCTGTACCCTCATAAAATAAAGTTTATTCATTCTCTCTCTGAGTCTCTGTCTTTCTGTCTCTCTGTCTCTCTCTCTGTCTCTCTCTCTCTCTCTCTCTTGAGTAGTCCCTTGTTTGGATGAGGGCTGTATGAAAAAAGCATACATGCTTATCTGTTACTGTTACTGTTAGTGTTACCCATGTAAATATTTATTATTGTTGTCTTCTGTCTGTCTGTCTCTGTCTCTGTCTCTCTCCCTCCCTCCCTCTCTCTCTCTCTCAATAGTCATAGTCCCTTTGGCTTTGTCTGGGTGAGGGCTGCATGGAAAAAATACATTATGCTTATAAAGTTATATATTTATTTATATATATTACCCTTGTAAATAAAGATTTTTTTCTCTCTCTCTCTGTCTCTCTCTCTCTGTCTCAAAAGCCTCAGTCGCAGTATTAGTCTATTACCCTACAGAGACAGGCTGCTGGTCAGAATCAGCATGGTGCATCTAATTAGCAGTCTCAGTCTGCCACAGGTCTCCCACCACTGTATCTGGTGGTAGAGATAGATGACTCACTGAGGCTGTCAGCAGCAGCTGTGTCTTGCTGTTAGTGGTACTAGTGTTAGTGTTCCACTGTGATCCTTGATAATGATATTAGGGGAGGATTTTGTCGGCCCTGCCTGTCCTGGCAAGTGACAGCCAAATCTGCTCTGGTTTTGAAGCCATATAATGATATATTGGCTCTGGCTAGGCTTGGCTGTCTGATCTCATTAAGATCAGTTTCATCCTGGGACTCTTGCACTGCTTGCTGAAACTGGCCACATATTATGGGTTATAAAAATGTTGTTGTTGCCAAGAGAATGCATGTGTCCAATAGTGTGAACTGTGTAGCTAAACGTCTAAAGCCAGCAAACATTTTGCTTGCTGACAGGCAGTGACCAGAGAGTTTACCAGAACTGCAGTGGAAGACTTTAATTGGCAGTCAAACCCAGGTATCATAATTTGAGTATGATTTATCAGTAAAACCTTAGCCAGAAAAGTTACTAAAACCTTTGACTTTGAGCCGTTGCATCAGCTAATTAATATCTCTCACCATCAGTGAGCATGCCTCATTGTATGATTATGTAGTTTGAAGATGTTGTTTAGAATCAGCCTGCCTTTCACTCCGGCAGTTACTAATGCAGTAATAGTAACTAATTCATATCATAATGCTGTGCTTAAGCCTGTAGGAGACATGGTGGTGACTTGTTTTTGTGTGTGTTTGTTTGTTTTGTGGAAAGTATTAGTTCAGTAATCATGATGTTCTGATTGACCAATGTGCTTCAGTGATCGGCAGCACAGAACCTTTATGGCATCCAGGGAAGCACATTAGTTTTTAAAACACAATAGTGTGTGTTTTCCTAAGAATAGTAAAGGTACTTGCATCTGAATTCTGATTGTTTTACATTTGTCATTACAATGGAATTTGGTATGCACTATATATTATAATTATACTAAACTGTCAAACTTTTAAAGTAATTTACAGTGGTTAAGTAAAGGAATCTTTCTTTAAAAGTGAATGCATAATCTATAAAAAAAAAAATATATATATTTTTTTTTAGGTCATAGCATAGAAGAAAAAAACAAACAAGCAAGTAGTTAATTGTTTAGGCATTATATTTAAATTAGATCTGGAAGACCTTAAACAGAGTAAATATGACTTGGGGGATGGGGGGGGGGGGGGGTGCAGAGACAATAATAATTTATGAAAAAATGTGTGTCAGTAGTTTTAGGAATTTGTTAAACAGCATTTCTGCTTTGTTCATGAATAGACATAGCTGATGTCTTGCCTTGTAATTTTATGCTTGGCTGCTGCAACCAAAAAAACAAAACGTGCCCTTGGGCAGTTTCATATGGCTGCCATCTCTATCACTATCAGTACCACAAACTCCATAACTTTGTCATGTGTGTGTATATATATGTAAACCTATGGTAAACAACAGTTTTGCTATAAAAATGCACCATGAGTGACGGGTAATGCTTGTACACAAAGGAAAAACAGAAGTACAGCTGGGCAGAACTAGGTACTTAGACCAAGAAGTAACAAGTAACAAAGTAAACCTGTTGAGCAGAAAGAATGGGTCAGTTTACAAATGTAGTACTTGCACAGTAGCAGGCTGGCCGATTCTTGATATTTATCATCGGGTCAATTGCAAAGGTAAATATATATATATACAGTATAATTATATCAGCTCTGTATGTCCAGTCACAAACTTGGACACACTGATTTACTGTTGTTCATCACACATGACACTTCATCAAGTTCACGATGACACTTTGACAGGGATCAGTTCAGAGAAGAAAAAAGAAATTGAAGAAAAGGAGAATTAGGTGGATATTACACAGGCACAACTTGACAGCTACGAAGGCATGCGAGGCTATTCCACAGCTCTCTGGGCTTTGAAAAAGAGAACCAGTAGCTCTGGATTCTGTGCACTGGAGATCATTATTTTCTGTGCACACTGAAGGTTACAACCCAACATGAAAATATCTTTTGATGACTAATGGCCCAGAATAGCCACAAACAATTTTACTGTTGGCAACAGCTGCTGTCTCAGTGTAGGCATAAAGAATTTCATCCTCACCTGCTCATTTAATGATTGGAAATAATCCATGCAGGAAACCTAGCAATGGGATGGATCTGCCATACACTAAATACAGACATCTATAGTTGTACGTGAAGAATAAATGTTTGGTTTTGGTGATCTGTGATTTCTGCCTTTAGTTTTGCATTTAAAAAAGTATTGTTATAATTTGTATACATAGATAGATCTACAAGTGAACCAATGACTCAAATGAGACACATTTCCTGTTGTTATATATATATATTATGTGTATAATATATATTATATATATATACCCCATTCTGGACAGGAAGCAGTTGTCCTTCTGAGGAACAGTAAATTGTGTACAAAATGTGTTTATATATAATATAATCAGTCAATATCACAATGTACCTGTTTGTAGGGGATTTTCCCCACAGGTCTATCTTAGGAAAACCAGCTGTGACAGTATGGCATTACCTGCACAACCCCATCCCAATTAAAGAGTAACTAACTGAAGCAAACAAACGTCATGTGCCCTGTCAACAGGAATGGAATTTTAAATGTTTTTCACTCGGTTTCTGGACCTGCTTGTTGAGAAATCCACCTTTGAAAGTTGCAAAAACACTACAGTGGGACTGCCACTTTGTGGAAAAGCAGTTTTATCAGTAATGCCAGGAACAAGGCCAGACTGTGACAAAAAGTGGCAGTGTACATCTTGAGCCAGCCATTATTTCTTCTTTTCTTCCTGCATTTCTGATAAAGAACAAAACATGACTGTGCCCTGAGGAGATCCATTTTTAAAGCAGGAAACAACTTTTTTTTGTGTAAGTACTGACAGAACAGCCAAATGGCGCCTGCAGATGGAAGTATTTGCACAGCTGGGGGGTGAGGGGGGGTGGGGGTAGGTCTTTGATATATCATAATAACTAGTGCTGCCTCTTCCAACCCCATGACTCTTACTCTTAAATGAACATAATAAAGCCTATTTGTTTGTTAAAGTCTTTTAGTATAATTAGTGTCATACACTAATTATTGGAGCAAACATTTTGTCGCAGTCGATTTCTAAACAGATTAAACCAGCAATGTTTTCACAATTCACATGATACAGTCAACTTAGTGTGTCACTGTGTCATGGAATACTAATGACATTAATATTGGAAATTTGCAAAGCGCCTACCATGCACTGAACAAACATGATACACATGTATAATGTACATGAATCAAGACAGAGAATGTTATCCACAATTTAGCGAACATCTAACACATAATGTACACATCAACAAGGGTTCAGTGCCAGATGTAATAATAATGATTAAAGTATTTATATGGCACAAAATTTTGTCCGTTGAGACTATTCTAAGTGCATATATATATATGCGCACGCACACACACGCATACACATGCATGCACACACACATGCAGGCATGCATGAGTGCATGCACACGCGCACACACACACACACACACACACACACATATACACAGGTACCCACACATGAGCATTCTGACTATACAAAGCTTAATTTACACAGCTTAAAATGGGCAGCAAACAGAGACTTGAGATGGATCAAGCCAGCAGCACAGAACAAAAACATGGGAGGTCTATAGTTTTGGGAAATATTTTACACACACACACACACACACACACACACACACACACACACACACACACACACACACACACACACACTGTACAGACTGATAGTAGTGAAGGAAGGAAGTAAACATCCACAGAAACCATAATAGTAACAGGGAACATAGAGTGTTTTCAGAAACTCAAAGTGCTTTAGAACTTAAAGAAAAACATACAAATACCCATAATTATAGAATTCAGTGGTATACAAGACAGTGTACAAATCACAAAAATTAACAAACATTTTTATACAAAGCATGCCTAAGAGTAAGACAGTGTTGCTTAATTGAAATTTGTGGAGAAAGCCAGCTGCAGTGGAATTTGTTCTGACTGTTTGCAAACTAGAGCAGTGGGTCTCTTTTTACTGAAAGGTGTGTATAGTGGGGTTTCCTCCACTAGGTGTGAAATGTCCATGTGTCAGCTGACAGCACTGGGAGCTGAATGCAGCCCTTGATGCACAGTATAAGCTGGCAGTTCTGAGTCACCCCTGAGGCAGACAGATCAATATTTGCATTTGCTCAGCCTTAATACCTTCCTGTTGCCTGGACCTCCAGGACAAAATGGCTGAGTTAAAAAAGAAAAACAGAAAAGAAAACCCACTGACTCTGTGGATGGAGGCATGGTAACGTTTTACAGTTTGAGGCAGTACAGAGCAGCTTTTGTGATCTTGGGATTGATCAGTGAATCCATTAGCACAGCATTTTTTTCAGTTAATTGCTTTTTTTGTTTTTTTGTGAGTGTGTGTTGGGTTTTTGTTTTGTGTGTGTGTGTGTGTAGGGAGGGGGGTTGTGGGGGGGGGGGGGGGGAGGGGCTCTACACTTTGGCCTAAATCATTTACATCAAGCTCAAAAGCAAAAGGAGCTGAACATGGTTTGCATTCAAAAGTTTTCAGTCCTTGGTTCCATGGACTTGAATTAGTTAAAACTGTTAAAGGAGTATCACATTTATATTCATGGCAGAGCTGTTCTCTAATTTGCTATCCTTTATGTATGAATATTATATATATAGAGAGAGATATTGTGTGTGTGTGTGTGTGTGTGTGTGTGTGTGTGTGTGTGTGTGTGTGTGTGTGTGTGTGTGTGTGTGTGTAGTTGTTTTGCTTCTTAAAATTTGAATCACTTTTACTGTTGTAGTTGTACTAACTTGTAGTCATTGTTATTGTCATTTTATGCTTGTGGTGTGTCAGCGTGGGTGTGGTTTCTATTATTAATTTTGCACAGCTTTCTGAGCTCTGTTTTCATGCTACTTTGTTAGAGGTTTGCACTTTACAAATATTTCATTATTATTATTACTATTAAAGTATTATTATTACCACTTTCAAGACACTTTCCTTGTTGTAAACTTGGTGAATAAAGAATCTGAATCAGAATCTACTATTGTACTAATATTGATCCTTTTGGGAATATTTGCAAAGGTTGTTAAATTATTATAATTGGAACATCCTCTATGGCTGAGAAGTGGGGAGAGAGGGTAGGTTTGTGCATAGTGCATGCCATTGTTCCAGACAACCCCAAGTCCTAGCCCCTTTAAATGTCATTTTGTTTTCGTGTTTTTCACTAATGCCAGTGCCTGAGTGTCCAACAGGTTATAAATTATGTATTATACTGCTTTATGTTTTTGTGTTGTGTATGGAAATCTAGGCCAGTACACCCTGCAGTACACTTGAACAGTGGATGCTGGCATACTGATGTTGAGGATGCTTCAAAATAGATAGCTGACATTCTGTGTTGTGATTATGATCAATGAATGAAATAAATCATGCCCAGCCTGAGGACATGCAAGGACCATTTAGCTGCCAGACACAGCCTCCTGTCTGTTTGATCATCAGTTATCATCCTGTTCAAAGCTGCTGATGGATCAATTACTGGCATTCATCACCTTGTCTGCATAACATGTGTTATTAACAGGTGCTGGTGAAATGGTGTTGGGTTGCTTTAGTACATGAAAGCTTTCTGCAATGGCAGGTTTAGATATTATATGACGTGACATTCAAAGTTGGTTATGTATTGATAATGTGCAATAATGCTGCCACCTTTAGCATAAGAGAGAGAGAGAGTGTGCGTGTGTGTACGTGCGTGTGTGTGTGTGTTTGTGCTTCATTGGTTTTGTTACATTCAGGATTTTCCTGTAGGAAATTCTGGCAACTTTTTTTCCTGGAATAGACATGCAACAGTGGTGCTATCCTGAATGTTCTTTTTTTTTTTTTTTACTAAAGTAGTTCCTAAAGTGTGATGCTAGCCTGTGTACACAGTGTGTGTGTCTGTGTGTGAGCGAGTCTGTGTATATGTGTGTGTGTGGGGGTGGGGGTGTGTGTATGTGCACACACATGCGCATTAGTGCACATTTGCATGTATACATGTATGTTCCTGTAATCCTAGCACTTTTTTCTGATCGTTTACTGCATATTACTCTGCCGGTGGCATTGGGTATGTATACATTTCATTAGCACAACATGCTGCTGCTGGGTCGATCACCATGTTGTCACAGCTGTTCCCAGTTAAGGCTGCCACTTGCACCTGCTGGGCTGAGGAACTGTCTGGCCTCTATTGGCCTCAAGGTACCTCATCTGCAGATGATGATGATGATGATTGCTATTTTCTGCTCTCGAGCAGACTCACTGCGCTCGCATGTGACTCTACATGAGTGACTAGCTTTTTATTGCGCGTTTTTGAATATCCACTGAAGTGGTGTACTTACAGCACTGGCATGGCTGGTGCCACACGAAACTGATGCCATTTTAGTGCAAGTTCAGTGTACACTGTACAACCATGCACCATCTCACTTCATGCAAAGCCACATATGTAAGGTGTATGCATGTTTAGCTGTAACCTGCCACCTGCACTTACTTTTGGCAGAATGACCAGGATCTTTTAGGTGCTACTGCGGTAACATGGGGTGGAACAGATACCAAAGTAAGAGTCAGCACAGAAAGTTGACCTAGGACAAGAAAATTCACCCGCTGTTCCTGCAAGGATTCGAACCCACGACCTTTCAATCACAAGTCCAGCACTCTAACCACTGAGCTATCCCATTAGATAACACTAACAGGTCCATTTAGCGAGCTTAAACTAGCTGTAATTCATTGTAGTGTATGGGTATACAGTGTACACCAGTCATGTCCGTGGAGTGCACTGTTAAGCATCCTGGTACTTGTGCCATTGAAATGAGATGTCTGTGTCATATAATTTATGAGCTCTGGTGGTTTAGTCTCCTTTTGGAGAGGTCAGTACTGTACCTGCAACAGTGGAATGAGGTGTCCCCTTTGTGTAGTCTGTACATATATATTAACTATATTTATGTGTATGCCTGGTGTGTGTGTGTGTGTGTGTGTGTGTGTGTGTGTGTGTGTGTGTGTGTGTGTGTGTGTGTGTGTGTGTAGTTTAAAAAATAAATAAAAAATAAATGAGGTGTTGGCACCAGATTTAGGAGTTTGATGTAGTCTCCATTCAGTACTGTACCTGCACCAATGAAACAAGGTGTAAGCACCATCTTTGATTAAGAGGCCTGGTGTAGTCTCAGGGGAGTTCATAATAACCTGTGCCAGTGGAATGAGGTGTTACAAGCACTGATGACTGAAGCAGCATTTTTATGGGCTACTGTGGTCTTTGAATTAAGACTTTTAGTTTGACTTGTCTACTTAAAGTAAATCAGTTGGCAGTTGAGAAGGTTATCTCCCTGTGAGTCACAAAGTGAACAAATTGTCCGCACATTGCGTAATGTGCGGCCTTTTGCATGTGGCACGTAATTCCTACCTTGTGTGGGATGCTGAAGCTGTCATGGGTTATATTGTTTAATAGTGTTGGAATGCATGATCTCGAACTGCCAGTACTATGCACCCCACATCACACACGGACACACACACACACACACACACACACACACACACACACACACACACACACACACATTATATATATATATAGAGAGAGAGAGAGAGAGAGAGAGAGAGAGTATAACAAAGTCCAACTTTTGACTCTTTATTTTTCTACAGAAGGCTTTTACTCTACACAATACTATCTGGTCTGGACAGATGTTGTACCTGTAACTTGTGTGTGTATGTGTCTGTGTGTGTGTCTCCCTTTCTCTCTCTCTAATTCCTTGAAGATCTATCTTTGAGTACTGTGTTCAAGTCTTTCCTTGTGTTCATACCCTTGAGGATGGCGCCCAGGTT
This sequence comes from Alviniconcha strummeri, assembly GCA_963584105.1. Lineage (NCBI taxonomy): Eukaryota > Metazoa > Mollusca > Gastropoda > Provannidae > Alviniconcha > Alviniconcha strummeri. The sequence goes on from OY757547.1 coordinate 14,627,415, forward strand.
GCACATCCAATAATTTTCCCAGACAGTGAAGTCTTTTTTTCCCCTTTTACTGCTTCAACTGCCATGATAGTCTTCAGGGTGCTTAAATTTTGTTACATGCCCAGAGCAGAACGAGATGCAACTTTTTTTAGTTGCACAGGAGGTGTCTTGGAGTGGCTACCTATTAATTTTGGCCACACCCACACGGCATAGTAAAGGTGCACCTCTGTGTAGGTACACATGAGTTACAACAAAGGTACCATTTACGCTCCACCCCAAAGATAGGAAAAAGGTGTCCGCTGGGTACTGAAAAAGTGCCGTGCCTCGAGGGGAAACAAAAACTGAGGAAACAGAGGAATAAAATTTGAGAAGACAGAACAGTTACTCCCCTTCGGAAAACTGAGACTGACTGAGTCTGACGATCTTTTCCACTCATGCTTCGGAACGGACTTCAGACAACTGTGTTTTGGGGGTTGAACTAGACAAAAATCACTGGCTGCTTGGCCTACTTACAGCAGTAAATAGCATGCACGCCTCTTCTGCTCAGGTTTTCCTGAGTCTGGTGTATTTCCTGTGTGGGCTTATCGCGTAAAAATTAATCATTGGCCATTTTTTCATGTGGCTGCCCATGTGGCAAGGTAATCAAAATCGCGGTCACAGACAATCCTCTCTCTACGGAATGCACAAAATGTGTCATACCACCATACATTTTGTTTAATGCCCTCATCTGCTAAAAAGCATATTAGGGACAATACTATTTGTCAATGTACAGTTGCTCAGATATACCTGGTGACCCCCGAGTGTTCAACTAGGGAAAGCTGCGACAACACTGGCCTTTTTTCCTCTCTCCCCACGGCTCATGCATTTGCCTGACAGGCGGTACATCAGAGACTGCTGTCCTTGTTGGAATCCACTTGTTACCTTGATGACAAGAGATTTGGCAGGGGTGAGGGCCTGCGCTTTGATAACTGACCCCTATCCACCTAATCCCGTTTTGCGTAGCCTTTAATCTAGCCGCCAGGGCTTTCTCCCGTCTCTTCTCTTGCGAAGCGGTGGCGCTTTGCTGAACTTGAATGCTCAGAAGCAATATAGCATACTGAAATGAGAGATATAAAATGAGAATGTTTTGTTAACACCCTTCTGTCCCTAATAAGCCTTGTGGTTTCTGTAGATGTTTACTTTAACACCCCTTCCCCGTCCCTAATAAGCCTTGTGGTTTATGTGGACGTTAAGCACGATGTTTTACTTGTAACACCTTTCAAAGCTCAGGAGCTGTGTGAAAGTCGAGGTGGCCGTCCTGGGCTCCCCGACCCTATTAAGCCCGGGGTCACCAAGGTAACAAAACGTGCAGCGGTGCCTGCACGTTTTGTCACTAACGAGGTAGTGACAAATCGTGCAGGCATTGCACCTTTTTTCTCTCATTTGGATATCAGTACATGTGACATTATGTGTGTGTGTGCGTGCGTGCATCAAGAGAGAGAGAGAGAAGGAAAGAGAGAAGTCACGAGAGAGAGAGAGAGAGAGAGAGAGAGAGAGATTTGATTGATTGTTTGATTGATTGATTAAACTTTATTTCTTATTAACACAAAAGCCGACTCACATATATGCCGTTGCTCCAGTACTACTAGTAAGTAAGACATTCACAGTGAAATATTATGATAGAAGGATATAGACAAATACAGTATCAATAATAATAAGAAGAAGAAGACATATAAAACGAGACAGTGAATGCAATGGAAATGAAAAAGACAGCAGTGAAAAACAACGAGCGAAAAAGTAAAAAAACAAAAGCAACAACAACACATTTTGGGTAATTTACAGAGAGAGCAGGGGAAGGGGAGGGATAAAATTAAGCTCAAGAAAACGACAATAACAACAAAGAAAAGGAATCGGATATTAAATAAAATTAAAACAAAACAAAACACAACAACAAAAATAATGCAAACAAATTAATAGGTAAAAGATATGAAAGATATATATACAGACAGAAAGAGAGAGAACGAATGTGTGAGACAGAACGAGAGAGGGGGGGGGGGGGACAGAGACACACACAGAAGAACGAAAGACAGAAGGAGAAGAGAGAGTGGGGGGGGGGGGGGTGGAAAGGGGTGACAGAACGAATGTGTGAGACAGAAAGAGGGAGGGGAGGGAGAGAGACAGAGAGAATAACGAAAGACAGAAGGAGAAGAGAGAGACAGACAGACAGACAGACAGAGAAACAGAGAGAGACAGAGAAAAAAGTTACAGAGAGAGAGGGGAGGGGGGAAGAGACAGAGACAGTCAGAAAGACAGACAAAAAGAAACACACGCACGCGCGCGCACACACACACACACACACACACACACACACACACACACACACACACACACACACACACACACAGAGTGATCGTGAGAGACAAAGAGAGAGAGGGAGGGAGGGAGAGCGAAAAAAACAAACATGTCAGGCACATATTATGCTACAAATTGTACAAGATGCTGCATGGAATAAAACATCACACCCAAAGTCAATCCATGTTTACTTTCTGTCTCATCAAACCATACCAGCCATTCACACACACACATACACACACACACACACACACACACACACACACACACACACACACACACACACACACACACACACACAGATATTAAAACAAACCCCTCTCACCCTCACTGCCTATATGTATATATATATTTATAGCCTTAATATGATCCTTATGGTATATATAATATATTTCCTGGTTCATTGTTAACGTTGTGAATTTTGTTTAGCAGTGGTTACTGGTATCTACCTGGTTGCTTGCAACGAGTTTTATTTCTAAACAGTGATATCTTCCTGGTTACTTGTTATTTTATGAATGGCCAATCCTAGAGCAGTAACCTAGGATAGTGCACCTGTCCCTTCTGTACATGCATCTGTCCTTGCTGTGGTCTTCTTGTCATTTACTACTTAAATTGCTGTACCTATTGTCTGCTGCCTCAGCCATTTTGAACTCATCAATGGGAGACTTAATGATATGATATGGTGATCAGTTTTACTTGCTAAAAGCCGTTATCTGGTTTTTGCCAGCCAATGCTATTCTAACTTTCAACACTGAGGTCACTACGTGGGTGGGCAAAACTCAGTGAAGAAATTTCTTGTCTTCCCTGGTGGTGTTGAACCCTCTCTTGAAAACCTGCATGAATGGGGTGTCGACAGTCTCTGGCGTTAACGAGTTCCAGCTGTTCAGGACTCTGATTCTGAAGGCGATTTTTTTTTCTTTTTCTTTTTTACACAGGCTGGTACATCTAAGTTGTTTGAGCTTCTATAATTGTGTCCTTTAATGCGTGAACGATGTGGCGGGTCTGTAATCGCCGGGTAGCCTACTTATTGAACAATTATGACAAGGTTTACATTGTTGGAGATTTTAACTACCTTTCAGTTAGATGGGACGGTGAATGGTCCAACAACAAAGACAACGAGTTTGTTGAATGTTTCAGGGATGTGTTTCTGACACAGACGATAAAAACCAACTAGGAAGAGAGAAAGACATATACCTTTAATCTGCTTGGCCTAGTACTGGTAAACGAGGAGAGCATGGTGTCTGGTATTGAACACTTATCTCCAGGAACAAATGATAATGGAACACTGGTATTCTCATTATTATATGTGTGTGAAGAAAAGCAAAAGGAACAAGAACAAGAATTTAAGTATGATTTGAGCAAAGCCAAGGGTAACTTTGCACTGATGAGGACAGAATTTGATGAATTCGACTGAAGCTGTATTCTTGATACCAGCATAAATCAGTGTTGGCAGATAATTAATCAAAGGACACATAATGTCATGTGTGTTTAAAAGGTCACAGTGGTCACCATTAAAATCATGATTACGTAGGTATTGAATAATCTGTTTCATTGTATAGTGCGTACTGGTGTTTATGGCATATTATGCGCCTAACAAGTTTTCGTCATTATTAGTGAGGAGATGATTTAAACTCCAGTAACTGGTATTCGACATCATTCCTCCACTTAAGGTGTACACTCACACACACACACACACACACACACACACACACACACACACACACACACACACACACACATGTTGATACCCTGTCCCGTCAAGGCTCCAGCACCAATCACGTCCTGAAAAGCTGAGGGGACCCTGGTCATCACTTTGAAGAGTTCCACAGGCCCTTAGTTGGCCGCCAGTCCACTTGACACTTTCCCATGAAGTGGACTTTGCTGTGACAGATGGGCTGTTCACGCGAGGTGATGTCACCTCATCATAATTAGACCCTTGCCCGCTCTTTGGTTGAGAGCCGGTGTGGCCTGGCGAGGTGGCTTCGACGACCTACACTAACGTATCCACCTGACAGATGCTGAGACAAAAGTGACTGACTTCGCGCTGAGAGCAAAATTAAAATGTCAGCTCCGTGTCACTACGTGCTAATTTTAGACGCGGCTATCCCATCAGGGCATGCGCACTGACAAGCTTCGTTCATTTCCTTGCGACGTAGTTCCCACGTGTAATGATCAGTAAGCATGCATGGCAGGCCCAGATTGTGGGTGTGATTTGTTATGTTTTACTTCTGCGACATCCAAGCGATCTCGGCGAGGTCACTAGTCGTGAAAAGGCTCACCACACTCCGAGCACCGCTTTCCGGCACCTTCCTCCAAACGAAGGAAGTATGTCGTAAACCAGTGCTTGGAGTTTGAAGGTTCACCTGTCGACAATAAAAACAGGCAGTATAGTCCCGCGCGAAATCGCTAGTCTAAGTCTCGGGTGTCCTGACCCAAGGTTCGGCTCGGACTTTGGCTATGAATAGTATGAAACCAATGCTGTGCAACAACAAACAAAAACAAAAACAGCCAGTGCCCCCCTCCCCCCCCCCTCCCCCGCCCCCTAACCCTAGCCAACCCACCACGTGTACGTCCCTACCTAGCTCGCGCAACTGCCGGCCGAGTTCAGTGATCCACTTGACAGTGATGCACTTGACCTATCGCTGGCCCCCAAACTCTCTTTGTGCGCCGAGAGCACACCGACAGCACACCGACAGCTTCAGAGGTTACAGTTTGTTTACAAGTAGCATGCAACAGCGGCACCCAAGACCCAGTTTTATGAACTGCCCTTATCACGCACTTACTGGCGTTTTGACAGACCAAAAGAGAGGCCCGAACTGTCGGTTGCTTTTCAATTTGATCCCTGAACATCCTTTTACAATGCTTTCTACATCTTTATATGACGACATTAGGGCAAAAGAAGCTAGTCAGAAAAGAATTTGCGACTTAAAGAGAGAGAGGGGTGAATTGGATATAGTGTAGTCATATGTGCGCGCGCGTGTGTGTGTGTGTGTGTGTGTGTGTGTGTGTGTGTGTGTGCGTGCGTACGTGCGTGCGTGCGTAAGTTTATATGCGAGGGAAGTGTTGTACATACTTGCTATTTTGAAGGGCTCACGGTTGGCAGAATGTGTGTGTGTGTGTGTGTGTGTGTGTGTGTGTGTGTGTGAGAGAGAGAGAGAGAGAGAGAGAGAGAGAGAGAGAGAGAGAGAGAGAGAGAGATTTGATCCCCAGACACCTTTTGACATTTTCTGCACCTTTGTCTGACGACATCTGGAAAAATGAAATTAGAAAAGAGTATGCGAATTCTTTGTGCCTTCCAAACACCGTTTTTAAGCCCTTTTTTGTGGGTATTCCTAACGTACAGGAAATGACTTCGGAGAGGCCAGAAAAGGTACCAGGGCGGTACATTGAAAGTTTCTCGGGTGACTTAAAGAGAGAGAGTGAGGGTAAGGTACATATATAAACTACCGTAGTCGTGACACTATAGACAGCTCACTGGTGTGTGTATGCTGGTATGGAGATTTTAAAAAACAAAACAACCCCCCCCCCCCCCCCCCCCCAATAAATCATGTTTCAAGTGTATAGACCAAAATATTTTAAACCACCCAGTAAAACTTTTTCACCAGAAGCAGACGCAGTCGGTAGTTTTATTATTCTGCTATCATGCTGCTATTACGCGTTATCCTTGTGCATGCCACAGTGTCGTTAAGACCTCTTTTTGAAGGTGAACATGGGGTGTTTAACTGACTAGTGCAACGGTGTTAGTGCAAACTGTATCTCAGAAAAACTGAAAACGGTCCATTACGCTTTCTCTATCGGGAGTTGAACCCACGGTAGCTTCGCTTTCACTGGATCAGCACCATAGCGCTAACCACTGAGCTACGGCCCTTTCAGTCATGTGGGTTGTCAGGACAAAACGGGGCATGACTGATCAAGACTAGTACAAGTCAGCCAGAAATTGCGCTTGTCTACGGGAGGTAATCCATGAATAATAATCAGGCAAGTGATTGACAGCCTGGTACCTTGAAGACACCTTCTGAGTACTCCGGGCGTGCCTTTTATGCACTTTCCGAGCACCTTTTGAATACCCAAACAGAACGAGTACTACAGAGGTGTTCAGAAAGTGTAGGCGAGGTGCACCTCCAGCCTTGATTTGCATATGTTAATTGTGCCATTTTGGTACCTTTTCGGTACTCTTTTAGTACCTAAAGTTGCTACGGGCATGATCAGCTGTTTTGTCACTTTTTCAATGTTTGCATCTGATTTATGGTTTTTCCAGTGAGCTTTCAGGTCAGTTGTAAATCCTATATACAATTTGTTGTGTACTTCGCACATAATGACGTAAACAGTGTTTGCACTTGAACAGGTGATGTCTGCTTGATGGTCCAATGTATACCATCCCACGGAGATACAAGAACAGTGGTTTCTTTTAAATGGTGACAAGTGCCTCACTTTTCTTTTGAAGGAAAAAAACCCTGGTCTGTTCTTGGGCCCGTGCTGGACATATCTCTGTGGAACAGTAGACTTGTACATTTGTGGAAGATCTTTTTCTGTCAGCCAAGATGATGGTTCTTGGGGAGAAGATCTCTTTATTAACTACATTGGCATGAAGAAGATGGAGATTTTTCTTCATTATAGCTGTTTTGGAAGGCATTCTAGTGTTGTAAGTGCTCACCCATGTGATTTTCGTTTCTTTCTTCTCCTGGACTGGTTTAGGAGTTTTGCTGTGTCTTTCTTCGCTCCTTCCACAAGTCTCTCTTTAGCTGTTTTGTACTTCCATCCGGAGACAGATGTCTTCCATATTCCTCCAGTCTCCGGTCTAAGTCCTTCATCTTCACTGCAGATCATACACAGTCTGGTGCCTATTCCTTGTACAAAACCTTTAAACATGGCTGGCATATGGCAACTGGATGGTGGTAAATAGGAATGGTTGTGCTTGCTGAATGCATCGGTGATGATCTTTCCATCTTTCAAGGAAAGAGAGACATCCAGGTAGGTTGCCGTTTTCCCGTGGAAAACAGTCCACATGATGTTAGGCAGGTGGAGCGACTGGAGGCAGTCTGTGAATGGTTGGAGGTGTTCGGTGTCTAGAAGAATGGCAAATCCATCATCACAGAACCGCAACCAGTCCAGAGATCTGTACTGTTCCTGCAGGTGGCGAGGTAACAGTGATGACAGCAGAGGAACTGGACACGTGGACACAAGTTTTCTGTCCAGTTCAGACATGAACACGTCAACATAGTTGTATGTCATAGTTGGATCCCATGGCGGTTGCATATAATATGCAAACTCACACTTGCATGCACCAGGTGTTCGGGAAGAGTTTTGTCATAAACACTGTACTGTGTTATGTGTGCACAGCTTTGACAAATGTAAATCATTATTAAGACAAGGATATATATATATATGCGTGTGTGTGTGTGTGATAAAAATTAGATCCTTGTGGGAACTTTTGAGAAGCCATATTGTTCTCAGTGTATCTATTTATCAAGAGAGAGAGGGAGAGAGAGAGAGATTATATATTCGGGATGCAGTCAAATGTATAAACGTCACCTACAGCTGTACAAACTACAAATCACTTGTTCTCTCACAAGCTGTCCCTCACCATAGCCAGAAGGCGGTCATTATATGTAATTGCTCAGCATGACCCACTTAGCTAAAGGGCAGAGCAAATTGGTGTTCACAAACAATCTGATATCGCCCTCCCTTCTCTCTTCTGTCGATCTTTGCTGAGTGAATTGCCTACATGGTTTAATGACATATGCACTGCTGTGGCCGATAGAGAAGAATGTTCAAGGGTAAAAAGTCGAATGGTCAGCACCCAGTATGTGGTGTTTTTTCCTTCCTCCCCCCCCCCCCCGTTCTTTTTAACCTATTTAGTTGTTTGTGTATACTTACTTGAACTATTTTAGGTCAAATATGATATAAAAAAATTAAGTGATTCTAACCTCTGCACAGAATCAACACACAAAGGAGTTAATTAGCACTCAAAAGACATCACACAAACACAATAACAAAGACCTGAGTTGCCTACTGTAACTCTCAACTGGCATGCAAGTAAATACAAGGTACATTAACTTCACCAGAGGTGCTTGTTGTTGTGTTTGTGTGATGTCTTTTGAGTGCTAATTAAGTCCCTTGTGTGTTGATTCTGCACAAGCACTCTGGGCCTTGTTTTGTTTCAGATTGTAATCTCTGTATCACTTTATTCCTGCTTCATTGACCTTGATTTAATTACCTGGTCTCAGTGGCACCTGAAAAATGAAGCAGAACTTTTTGTTTTGTTTGTCTCGGTGTGTGAATGTTGCACTGAAAGCAGTAGTGTGCATAAGTGTAATCTATTTTGCTGGTTCAGACAGGAAAACACAATTTACCGCTCATAATCCCAACCGGCCTTGTGCAATTAAGAGGGACTGTGTATACATGAGCTGCTGAAGCAGACAGACAAAAAGACAGCATCACAAATGCACCTCTAATGTCATCGAGATCTGTGTTTCAAAGCACATGGAAAGCAACTGCACCTCTAAAATCACTTTAATCTGTGTTTCAGAAGCACATGGAAAGCCCGGGGGTCATATGTCTATGCTCTGCCAGGGTCCTGCACAACGACCTTGACCTACTCAACAAAACTGGTCAAGGCTGGGCACGTCACATTTGAGTACCAGTACACTGACCCTGAGACCATCTTTCACTTCATTGTGAGTGGCAACATTGTTGTGGAATCTGCTCAAGACAAATGCCCATGTGCTCTGTTGTGATTTGGGAAGATTTTATCTGGTGGACTAAGTTGATTAGCTACAGCCATAAATAATAGAGGAAATCAGTGTGTCTTGAATTCGTGTGGAAATGTGCAGATTTCTGTGCAGCAACACCACTTAAAAGAACTTTAAGTCGGGGGTTGGGGAGAGGAGGGAGGTTCTTGTCATGTAAGCATGTAGTAGACCTTGACTCTCTGACGCAGGACATAGACTTTGCTGCTTTGCTTACCAAAACAGGATGACTGGTGGTGGATCTGTACTATCTGTGATGTAAAATGTGCGCTCTGTGCTAGATGTAAAATGACTAGTGCCAAGTGGTGATGGATCTGTACTATCTGTGATATAAAATACGTGGTCTGTGCTAGGTGCAAAATGACTAGCGCCAAGTGGTGGTGGATCTGTACTGTCTGTGATATACAGTGTGTGCTAGGTGCAAAATGACCAGTGCCAAGTGGCCGGGGATCTGTACTACCTGTGATATACAATGTGTGCTTTGTGCTAGGTGCAAAATGACTAGTGCCAAGTGGCCAGGGATCTGTACTACCTGTGATATACAATGTGTGCTCTGTGCTAGGTGCAAAATGACCAGTGCCAAGCAGCAGAGGATGAGAACAGTAGCAGATGGCCAGACGCGACCGAGGAGGGCAAATGGGGCTCTATGACTGTGAGTTTGTATACATTCATAACATTGTGTGAATCAGGGCAAATGGGGCTCTGTGGCTGTGAGTTTGTATGCATGTGTGAACCAGGGCAAATGGGGCTCTGTGACTGTGAGTTTGTATGTGTGGACCAGAGCAAATGGGGCTCTGTTAGCTTATATGTGTGAACCAGGGCAAATGGGGCTCTGTGACTGTGAGTTTATATACATGTGAACCAGGGCAAATGTGGCTCTGTGACTGTTAGTTTGTATGTGTGATCAGGGCCAAATGGGGCTCTGTGACTGTTAGTTTGTATGTGTGATCAGGGCCAAATGGGGCTCTGTGACTGTGAGTTTGTATGTGTGAATCAGGGCAAATGGGGCTCTGTGACTGTGAGTTTGTATGTGTGATCAGGGCAAATGGGTCTCTGTGACTGTGAGTTTGTATGCATGAACCAGGGCAAATGGGGCTCTGTGACTGTTAGTTTGTATGTGTGAACCAGGGCAAATGGGCTCTGTGAGTGTGACTGTTAGTTTGTATGCATGAACCAGGGCAAATGGGGCTCTGTGACTGTGAGTTTGTATGTGTGAACCAGGGCAAATGGGGCTCTGTGACTGTGAGTTTGTATGTGTGAACCAGGGCGAATGGGACACTGTGACTGAGTTTGTGTGTGTGAACCAGGGTGAATGGGGCTTTATGATGGTGACGGTGAGTTTGTATACGTGTAAACTGGAGCAAATGGGACTTTGTGACTGTGAGTTTGTATACATGTGTGAACCAGGGCAAATGGGGCTCTATGACTGAGTTTGCATGCATTAACTAGGACCTTTGGTGCACAATGAGGTAGTTGGAATAGTCATTATTTATTTACTACTAGTAGTACTAGTAGTATTGATTATAAAGCTGTTCTTTTGTCCTATAGGTGGCCTTGAAAACTGGGACTAACATCTTGCAGTGGCGTGTGATTGGGGCCCTCTCTGATGCAAGTGGATCACAGAATCCTATTCTGATTCGCAAAATTGAAGTCACAGGTTTGTGGTACTGTTCTTCCTGCCTGCTACATGTATAGGGCTATGTGTCAGAATCACAAACTATAAGGTACTTGAAGTATAAGGAATGTGAGCTTGCTACGTGTGGACAGAACACAATGACCTAACACAAACAGTGAAAGATGAGATCGACCCCCCCCCCCCCCCCCGTCCCCCCCAAAAAAAGCAGCTACAGAAGTGGGGTGATGGCATTCTGCATCATTGTCTTTGGTATGGTTTACACAAATTACAGGTATGGTGTTTACCTCTGAGTGCACTGAGTGTCATAATGGCAGCTACAGCAGTGCAGAAATGACATTCTGTGTAAAACTGTAATTAACATGAGTATGGTTTACACAAATTACAGGTATGGTGTTTACCTCTGAGTGCATTAAGTGTCGTAATGGCAGCTACAGCAGTGGAGAAATGGCATTCTGTGTAAAACTGTAATTAACATCAGTATGGTTTACACAAATTACAGGTATGGTGTTTACTTCTGAGTGCACTGAGTGTCATAATGGCAGCTACAGCAGTGGAGAAATGGCATTCAGTATGACCTACAAGTGTGGTGTTTACGTCTGAGTGCACCAAGTGTTACAATGGCAGCTACAGTATTGGAGATGTAGCATTCTGTGTCACTAAGGTTGGTGTGGTTTACAGGTGTGGCATTTACCCCTGAGAGCACCAAGTGCTGCAATAGCAGCTATGGCAGTGGAGGGGTGGCATTCAGTGTCACTATCATTGGTGTGGTTTACAGGTGTGGCATTTACCTATGACTACTGTCACAATGGCAGATACTGGAGTGGAGGGGTGGCATTCAATGTCACTATCATTGGTGTGGTTTACAGGTGTGACATTTGCCTATGACTATTGTCACAATGGCAGTGGAGAGGCAGCATTCTTCATCACTAACATTAGTGTGGTTTACAGGTGTGGCGTTTACCTCTGAGTGCACAAAGTGTCGGAATGGCAGCTACAGCAGTGGAGGGACGGCCTTCTGCGCCCCTTGCGAGGCTAACATGTACTCCACACGCGGGGCCGCTCAGTGTCTGGCCTGCAAGCCAGATGAGTATTCGGGTAAGAGACGGTGAAATTGCATTGGTCATGTGGTGATGACTCACTGAACAGCTGATTGAAAGATTATGATTCATTGAAAGATTATGATTCACCCAGTTCCCAAGTTATATATATATGTCTTTCTCCCTTCCTCCCCGCCCCCTGCACCCCACACTTTGTATAATAACTCAGCACTCTTCTAAATGTGCTTTCCTTTTACTGACATTTATTTTTCATGGAAAACTATGCATTTTTTATCGTCAAGTAGTATGCTATTTTAACCCTGGTCCTTTTAAATGAAATGTAATGCCGCAGTCCAAATCAAACATGAAAATACAGAAACAAAAAGGAGAGGCAAATCACCCAACAGTTTGTGCCTGTTAATAAGGAAGAGTGTGTGCATGTGTTTGAGGGCTCTGTACAGATTGACTGTTCACTTACGGTAGAGTGCCTGATGGGATCTCCAGATTGTCTTCTGCAGTATAGTTATGTGGTGCCACAAGTATCTGGTAGCAGTTCTCAGATTGTTTTCTGTTCTGTGGTGTTTCAGAGCCAGGGTCAGGATCATGTCTGAAGCGCCCACCATGCACAAAGTATGACTACTATGAGTTCCAGACACCCTGCGACCAAAACAAGCAGGTACATGCAGGTGGCAGCGACTGTTTTCTGTAAAAGACAAACCAGGCAAACTAGCTGACTGTGTGTGTACTCTGTACTAGTTTGAAATGATCTGTGTATTTTTGTTACATCATCATTGGAAGAGGTTATGAAGAACACCAATCTGTCATTTGTATTAGTTAAGCTGTGATTTTGTTGTTGCTTAGTTAATGTAAAGTTTCTGAATTAAATCCAATCATTTCAGTGTGGAAATAGCACGCTTTGAGATCTGACATTCATTAGACCGAGATTTAACCCTCCTGTTCGGATGTTGTATGATGTTGATGGTGAAGTGTTTTTAATTTTTGCAGAGGATGTAACGTGAACTCCAGGGTCAATTCTAACATTTTACGCATTGCTATGAAGAACAAAGTGGGCAAATTCAAATTCTGGTTAGATCAGCCTGTTCTCAGGACCCACCTCAGAACTGAAATGTGCCAGCAGCATGAATTTGGTAGCAGGATAAGGGCTCAAAATCTGCTCTCCTTTCATTGCCTGTTCAGACCCGCAAGATATACAAGTGGATCATGCCCAAGGTGTGCAACGACCAAGCTGCGGACTCAGTCAAGCTACCCCATAGCACAGACCTCAAAGCCTGCCCCCCGTGCAACCCGGGTATGTACCCGGTCAATGCTTCGCACTGTGAGTTCTGCGCTGATGGCTTCTTTTCTGATGGTGCGTCAGCGTGCCAAGCGTGCCCTGTGTCAACATCACCCGAGTATGGCATACACTACCAGTGGTGGACTGTCATGCCACCCAACGTGTCGTCCCATTGCATCGCCATGGGAGGTGAGCGAGATGTCCGTCTGAAGACTGGTTTGAGTTAAAGGAATCTGTCTTTTTCCCTGGAGACTTTTGAGTTAAAGGATTCTGTTTTTCCTGGAGACTGTTTTGAGTTAAAGGAATCTGTCTTTCTCTGGAGACTGTTTTGAGTTAAAGGAATCTGTCTGTCATTTTTTGCTGCCATCCTTTTTTCCCTTCCTTTCCTCCTTCCATCTTCCACAGGTGTCTGGTTCCTCTTTTTTTTTCTTTTGTGTCTTTGACCCCTACAGTTTGTTTTCATGTGAGATCTTTCTCTTTCTTTGTACAGATAAAACTCAGTTTAAATGTTCCCTAGACTAAAGGCTGTAATGGTTCTGTTATTATTGAAGCATCCTGTTTCATGCAGTCTCTTTCATGTGTTGTCAGTCCTTTAAGCATTGGCATGTGGTATACGTGGACTAGATGTCCTCAGTAGGTCAGTTATTAATAGAGTGGTTGATGTGTTTATATATCAGTAAGAATGCACCAGAATCATGGCCATTTTAGTGAAATAATTAACTGGTGCAAAAACCATTGATATCAGAATGGATTTAACCGGTCTGAATTTTGGTAACATTTTGAAATTGCATGAATTCTTCTGAACTGAAGATGCTACATTCCACTCTTCTTAAGTTGTTGGACACACGCAAGTACCCATGCATGCACGCACATGTATGCACACACACACACACACACACACACACACACACACACACACACACACACACACACACACACAAAATGAAAATGACATTTATATCAGCAACATTCTGCTGCGATTCCTGCCCAATTGCATCCAGAGGTTTCTGTTGGCCAGTGAGCAAGTGCTCAGACAGTGCCGGGTGGCAGCCAGCAGGGGACCACATCCAGACCAGCTTTGGCCCATCCGACCGCAGCACCTTCCTCGTCTTGGGGCTTCAAGTGGACGGTTTCCGCGGGGAGCCCTCAACGGCTGACGGCAAAGTGACGGTGCTGGGGCAGGTCAAGTTCACCTTTGAAGTCAACTGCTCGCAGGACTGCGAGTTTGTCTTCTTATCCGTAAGTTTGGTTTGGTCTGTGTGTGTGTTTGCCGGGCTGTTGTTGTTATTGATCGCTTTTATATGGCGCTGTTCTCCACTCAGAGCAGACTTGCTATGCTCTTGTTGCGTGTGATTCTAAGTGAGCAAGTAGTTTTTATAGCGTGTTTTGAATATCCACCGAAGTGGTCTACTTACTGCACTTTGGTGGATATTCAAAGTTTTGAAGTTGAGCACTCACTTGCTGCTAAAGCGGATGCTTTAGCACTTTCTTGCTGGAGAGCTTCGGAAGAAAAAGTTTGGTTCTTGTTAGGATGTTGGCTTTGCCTGCAGCCTGTGAGTTTCAGGCCTTTCGAGCTGTGTTTTTGGTTTGGGGAAATGCGACAAAAGTGGTGCTGAGTTCTCCACTTTGCTGGCTCACACAAGGGATTGAGCTGTGCTTGTTCTTTTCCCTCCATGTTTATTGTGCATCTCAGAGAATGTAAAACTCGGCCCAGTGATTGGAAAATGGAAAATGAACCAGGGCTGGACAATAATGTGGACTGAAACAGATGTAAGCGATGAAAATGATTAAATTCCTTTGCTCTTTGCAGGAAACATTGATGTTTTGCGTCTGTCAGATACCTGTACATTTCGACGTCTGAAATAAAAGGGACTGCCCTGATTGTTTTGTTTGTTCCTGGCTCAGTGGGATTTTCTTCCCTTGGCTCTTGCAGATGTCTTCTTTTTCTTTTTTTTTCTTTTTTTCATTTTTTTTCATTGCAGTTAGTGAAATCGAAACCTCTCACATGCACATTCAATAAATTTTGTAATGATATATATTCATAATCTTATTATGGAGATGAATTGGTCACCTGTGCAGCTGAATCTTATTTTGGGCATCAAGATCAGCACAGGCAGAATAAAAACTTCTACAGAGATTTAACTTTGCTTTTGTGGACAAAGGGAAAAGCAACAGAAAAGACCGATTGTTTGCTTGCAGGATGCCTTAGGCAGAAACAGCATCGTGCAGACCTGGGTTGGCAGCGTGAAAAGACAGGAGTTTGTGTGAGTACTTTTTTTCTGGGGCACGTTGGACACAATTTCAGAATGGTGAATGTTTTTCTGAACATCTGTAATGCTGATGAAAGATGGACTAGGGGTTGGTTTAAGGGATTAATTTTTCTGGTTATCACTGCTCTGTTGCAGATGGCTTTCTGAGGGAAATGATTTTTTATTTCTCTTGATGACACTACTGTTTGGAGAATAAAAAGTATGAAATACAAAAGGAAAGCTCAGGTATATTGGACTGGGCTGTAATGTGACCAGATCTAGATGCTTATTGCTATGTCATAGTACCAATATAATTATGTCCTTATTTATATGTATAGGGTTTGTTATTTTGAGGTTTATCAGTGGCATATCAAAGTCCAAAATGATTTAAAGAATTGTGCTTGGGATGACATTTTTGTGGTACAGTTTATTAGTACAGCTGCAGCATATAAGTACATTTGGCTGCTTCTGTAAGCAATGGCAGAGAGTGCTGAAGGCAGTGAAAGAAAACTCCTCTTGCTGTCAAATGAAGTAATGTTGTTAAGAGCCCAAAGGAAACAAATCTGACCTTTGACAACATTTGGGCCCCTGTAAGCAGAAGTTAGATGTGCAATGTACATGTGTTTGTGGTGTGCATGCACTTGTGTGTGTGTGTGTGTGTGTGTGTGTGTGTGTGTGTGTGTGTGTGTGTGTGTATGTGTGTGTGTGTGTGTGTGTGTGTGTGTGTGTGTGTGTGTGCGCGCCACTCAAAGGCTGAAGAGAGGAGAAGGTCGATTGCTACCTGAACCTGAATTTGATCCTTCAGAGTGTTGATATCCGGTCCACCATCTTAACCGTTCATCCACGCCAGCACCTGAAAGTAGGGAGAGGAGGGTAACACACTTCTGTTCTTTTATGTGCTTGCAGTTACGATGTGCATACCAATGGGCCACTGACTTTGAGCTGGGCCTTCCAGCCTCTGTCCTATGACACTGAGGAAGAAGAAATTGGGGAAGAGGACGAAGAGGGCATGAAGACGGTGGCGGCTCCTAGCAGCAAGAAGTCCAAGCCCAGCATGGTTGGCTTGGACAGCGTGGTCAAGATCTACTCCATCAAGGTCACCAACACCCTGGGAGGGGGTGCCACCCAGTGCCTGGCCTGCCCCAAAGGACTGAGCGAGAAAGGGTGAGATGAGTGTGGCTGTGAGCTCCTGTGTCTGTTTTTTCATAGCCTGTCTTGTTGTTGTGCTGCAGAGCTCCTGTGTCTGTTTTTTCATGGCCTGTCTTGTTGTTGTGCTGCAGAGCTCCTGTGTCTGTTTTTTCATAGCCTGTCTTGTTGTTGTGCTGCAGAGCTCCAGTGTCTGTTTTTTCATGGCCTGTCTTGTTGTTGTGCTGCAGAGCTCCAGTGTCTGTTTTTTCATAGCCTGTCTTGTTGTTGTGCTGCAGAGCTCCAGTGTCTGTTTTTTCATAGCCTGTCTTGTTGTTGTGCTGCAGAGCTCCAGTGTCTGTTTTTTCATGGCCTGTCTTGTTGTTGTGCTGCAGAGCTCCAGTGTCTGTTTTTTCATAGCCTGTCTTGTTGTTGTGCTGCAGAGCTCCAGTGTCTGTTTTTTCATAGCCTGTCTTGTTGTTGTGCTGCAGAGCTCCGGTGTCTGTTTTTTCATGGCCTGTCTTCTTGTTGTGCCTTGGAGCTCCTGTGTCTGTTTCTTTATGGCCTGTCTTGTTGTTGTGCCTTGGAGCTCCTGTGTCTGTTTCTTCATAGCCTGTCTTGTTATTGTGCCTTGGAGCTCCTGTGTCTGTTTCTTTAGGGCCTGTGTTGTTGTGCTTTGGAGCTCGTGTCTGTTTCTTCATAGCCGGTCTTGTTATTGTGCCTTGGAGCTCCTGTGTCTGTTTCTTCATAGCCTGTCTTCTTGTGGTGCCTCAGAGCTCCTGTGTCTGTTTCTTTAGGGCCTGTGTTGTTGTGGTGCCTTGGAGCTCTGTTGCTTTTTCTTCCAGGCCTAGCTTGTGGCCCAGTGCACCTTTGTTTGTTTCTTCAGGGTCTAGCTAGTGTGTTGTGCCCCATGTGCTTTAGTTTGATTCTTCAAGGCCTAGCTAGCTTGTTATGCCCCAGTGTGCCTTTGTTTCTCCAGTGTGCCTTAGTCTGCTTCTCCAGGGCTTAGCTAGCTTGTCATGCCCCAGAATACCTTTGTCTTGTTTTTTTTAGGGCATATCTAGCTTGTTACGCTCCGGTGATCCATTGCTTTTTCTTTGCCTAGCTTTTATACTGCTGGGAGAATCAGTAAGAAAGAGTGAGGGAGGTGTGGCTGTGGGATCCTTTATCTGTTCAGAGCCATGTTTGATAATGGTATACCCAAGTCTGATTTGGAGTTAGTTTGAGTGACTTCCACTGCCAGACGTGCACACACTCACACACACAACCTCTCTCTCTTACACATGCATCCTATATATGATCCTACAACCTTTTCATGCCACCCCCACCCCCCATCCCCCAGTATGATTATTGCATGCATACTTACAATTAGTTCTAAGGTTCTTTGAAGCACCAATTTGACAAGATTTATTTCATGGACACACGTTGTCAGCACTGCTTGTAAATAAACCATAGTTCTTAAAAACGTCCAAAATTGATGTTTCAGCTGCATTCCATGCCCAGACGGCCAGTACATTGACCAGAAGAGTGCCCAGTGCGTGGACTGCCCTGCGGGTACAGTGCTGCCCAGCAGCAATTCCTGGGGCAAAACGTCCTGCATGGCATGCGGGGAGGGTCTCAAGGCTTTCAACCGTCGCGTCTGCAAGTCCGACTGTCAGTTCACCGACAAGGCCGGCAGGCTCTATGACTTCACCGCGCTGGACGGGTGAGCATAGCTGACATTCGTGTACCTGTGTTTGGAACTAAAGGGTTTCTTCCAGTCTTATACAGAAGTCCCTGTTGCCGCAGGGCGGGGATAGCTCAGTTGGTTGAATCCAACTGAAAAGGCAGGCACAGTACTGATGCTGGTTCAAGTCCCCCGGTGCGGCACAGGATTTTTCTCCCAGAGTCGGCTTTCAGGTCAGATTCTCTTACAGTGTACGTACAGCATCTTTTTTGCAGTCACATGCATCAGCATCTGTGAGCATGTTAAAAAGCCCAAATACTGGCAGTTGTACTATTGTTTGGACACCAGAAAATGCTGTACACACTGATAGGAATGGGTAATGCTGCTCTTGCAGCTGCTGTGCCTTACCCAGGTAAGACAACCTGAATTTCCTGTAAGGTACAAAGTAATAATAAATAAAAATTATTTTTAAAAAGAAGTAAATCTCCATCAGCATGGGGCAGTAATGCTTGTTTCCAACTTGCCCAACTCTGTTGACAATTGGCTTCACTGGATGAACCTTTTTGATGGTTTGTTGGTTTGCAGAATGCACTATGTCCAGGGTGGGCGTCTGTTCACCTCCAGTGGTACCTTGTACTACCATGGCTTTAACCTGACGCTGTGCAACACAAAGAACACTGATCTGCCTGTCTGCATCAACAATGTCACCACAGACTCACAGGTGAGGGTGATGCTGTGAGGAGTCAGTTAGCAGTTTGAATTGAGGCTGCCTTGAATTCAACAGCTCAGCAGTTTGAATTGAGACTGACTTGGATTGTTGTTCAGCAGTTTGAATTTAGGTTGACTTGTACTGTTGCTCAGCAGTTTGAATTTAGGTTGACTTGAACTGTTGCTCAGCAGTTTGAATTGATTCTGACTTGGACTGTTACACAACAGTTTGAATTTAGGCTGACCTGTTGCTCAGCAGTTTGAATTGAGGCTGACTTTGACTGTTGCTCAGCAGTTTCAATTGAGGCTGGCTTTGACTGTTGCTCAGCAGTTTGAATTGAGGCTGATTTGGACTGTAGTTTGAATTTAGGTTGACTTGGACTGTTGGTCAGCAGTTTGAATTGAGGCTGATTTGGACTGTAGTTTGAATTTAGGTTGACTTGGACTGTTGGTCAGCAGTTTGAATTTAGGCTGACTTGGACTGTTACTCAACAGTTTGAAGCATGTGTTTGCATTCAGAATTCAGATGTTCATGTATGTGTGTGTGTGTGTGTGTGTGTGTGTGTGTGTGTGTGTGTGTGTGTGTGTGTGTGTGTGTGTGTGTGTGCATGAGTGAATGTGTGGCTTATGTTTATAGTGTGTGTTTTGGCAGGGGGTAGGGGGAGTGGGGGTCTACAACTTGTGTCTGCTGATCAGTGTTATCTGTAATCTGAGTCAGAGTTTCAGTGTGGTTTGCTCGAGTCATTTATCAGCATTTATTTGTTAGATGACTGGAGAAAGCAGTGTTGTTGTTTTATGCAGTAGGCATCAAAATAACACCAGCTGTGTGTAAAAGGAGACTGTTTGCTGTTGATCATGTTTTAGGCGAATGCAATCAAGAAAACACTGATGAAGGTATTCCAGTCAATGATCCATTGACTTCTTGTTTGATCACTTAGTTTCTACTATACTAAAAGGTGTGCACCAACTGTAACTGTTAGACTGATATTCTTACTAACATAACTAATCAATCAGTAGTTCCTCTTCAGGTGTACATGATGAGCTCACATGATTAACTGCACTGATGCTTGTACAGCTTCTAAGTACTAACTAACTATATACACAAGTATATATATTATACATATATACATAAGTGGGCTGGGGTGGGAAGGTCATTCTTGAAATGAATGTAGCCTGAGGTTGCTGGTGGAGTAGCTTTGACAGCTGCACCAACAGCTGCACTGAAATAGTAAGTAAACATGGTGCTTAACGTCCACAGAAACCATAAGGCCTGTTAGGGATGGGGAGCTGTACTGAGACATTGCAAAGGCTTTGCTTCTTTGAAGTTACAGTACAAGTCAGGTTGTGCAAAGTCTTTGTGATGTGGCCAAAGCTGACCATGGCCTGGCCATTAAGTGTATTAGACATGACCAGGCCCTCACTGGGTCCTGAAAGTTTGTGAAAAATCCTTAAAGTTTGTCCCCCAAAGCCTGCGTGTACCATGTCTAAAGCAAGCCCCTGTTATGAGGCATGTTGTCGTAATGGTCCCAAACACTTTGTGGTCAGGAGGTCCACTGTATTTTGAAACTAACTGCAAAGTCCATATAAAAAGTCTGTGAAATTTGTCCCCCAAAACCTGCAAGAACCCTGTATAAAGCAAGCCTCTGTTATGGGTATGTTGTCATAATGGTCCCAGACACTTTGTGGTCAGGTCCACTGTATTTTGAAACTAACTGCAGAGCATTTACTCACTGGGGCTTTGTGGGTGGGGGGTGGCAAGACAGCCTGCGTGGCCAGCTTATTTTTGGCAGTTTAGTCTTATACAACTTTAATGACTAAGTAGATGATTTTTTTGGTGCTTATTTGCATTTTGCAGAAAAAGAACCACTCCATGACTGAAGAGGCTGAGATAATCAGTCGTAATAATGTATGTTTTTTCAACTGAATAAATTGTGTTGTGTTTTTTCACATTATTTCTTTGTGTCAGAATACATATGTTGAACTTCATTCTCAGGAGACACAGAGAGAAAGAAAAAAAAGTTTATTTGGTTTGGGTTTCTGCTGCCTCTTTCTGTCTTGTCATTCTTGGAGGAAATTAACTGCATGACTTTTGTTTTTTCAAAAGACATCTGAAACCGA
>OY757547.1:14653306-14700806 GCA_963584105.1 Alviniconcha strummeri
ACAAACAAGTCTGCAAATGGGGTATTGTGTAATAAATTTGCTAAGCAGCTAGGGCCTTGCCACACAATATAACAACACTTCCGCAGTTGCCACTGTTTTCCTGTGGGTGATTTAGAGTGCATGTCTCTTGTCTTTGATTTGACGAGAAGCAGTCTTAACATGCCATTTGAAGGATGTTATCTACAACACAAAGCATCCATTTACAGGTACTGCTTGGCGCTGGACAACGGAGACATGAAGCCCATGAAACAGAAGTGTCAGCTCCTGCCTTTTGCTGTGAGTACTGAGTATTGAGAGACTCAACATAGGAGGAACTTAGGGCAGGAAGAGCTCAGTTGGTAGATTAGAGCGTCCTACTAAAAAGCCAAGGCTCAATGCAGATGCAGGTTTGAGTCCCTGGTGTGGCAAGGGATTTTTCTCCCATTGTCAGCTTTCATTGCATTCTCTCTGATGGTATCTGTACTGCTCCTGTGTGGAATTGCATGCATCAAAATCTGTGTGCACTTTAAAAATCCCAGATGCTGTTCACTGGTAATTTGCTGAATGTGCTGACTGTGTCACAGGTGATGGTGTCCATCCCGGTGGCTCTGGGAGTGGGGCTCATCCTCATCCTGCTCCTCATCTACTGCTGGTCCAGAAACAAGAAGTGAGTGCGTGGTTGAGTCTGGCCCCATCCGGGGATCAGCTCATGCTGGTCTGGTCATGGGTCATTTGTTTGGTGCTGCTTTTCTTGGTGTACTGAACTGAGAATGATTCTTATTGTGGTGTTCTTTTGTGTGTGTATGTATGGTTTTGTGTATGAATCAGTTTGGTCACTTTGACTGAGAGAGGGTTTATATATGAGAAGAGTTTTTTTAATGTGCATTTGCTTATGAGAGATTTGAACCATTCTAAGGTGACCCTTGTGTGGCTGGCAGGACGTTAAAATTCTACCATGACTATTTTTATCGTTTGTAACAGTTGTAAGTTGGCAAGGTGGAAGTTGAGAAGCTTACAAACAGTGTCTGGGTAAGATATTCCTTTGATCATTATGCCATGCTGAAGGTCCTGTTTGGAACGTGACACTGAAGGTCATGTTTGAAACTGCACAGTTGTAAGCAAAGACTTTTTGGTCTGTTACTGCAGCAAGTACATTTGCAGTTTTCTTCTGATCACCACAGCCAGGTCATTGATACTGAAATGCACTTCTGGCTCATCAAACAGCAGCAACAGTGGGCATTCAGTGTAAATTCTCAGATCATGCCTTCAGATATTTTTTCAAATTTTAATCAGTGAAGAGACCATCACACATTGTTTCTGTCTCGGTTTCAGTTTGTGTATGTATTTTTCTTGATAATATACAGTATGCAAGTGAATGTGACTGCCAGTAACTACCCACCAGACACGAGACAACTTCACCAGTGTCATATCACTCATTTCTGTTGTGTGTGTGTGTGTGTGTGTGTGTGTGTGTGATAATTAATTTTGCATCATCGTAAAGGAGATGTCTGAGAAAAAAGGTACAAAGTGTGATGCTGTTTCTAGAAGAATTATAGAGACCAAAACATCAACAGGCACAGACTGACATACACTAGCGCATAGGCTGATGCACATTAGTGCACAGAGTGACACATGCTAACACACAGACTGACACCTGCTAGCACACACACACACACACTAGCATGCAGACTGACGCATGTGCCACACAAACGTACAAGGCATGCACACACACACACACACACACACACACACACACACACACACACACACACACACACACACACACACACAGAGACACACACACACACACACACACACACACACACACACACACACACACACACACACACACGTACACACCATGTATAAATTCGAAAAATTTCTTCATCTTTTTGCTGACCATTGCCTTTCTTGTAAGTGTATAGCAAAAGAGTGAGTGCGATGTCAGTTTACCTCCCCATCACGGGATCAGGAGGGTGCAGCTCTGTCGCAATAAAGAAAACGCCCCAAAATTGCACCCTGTTTTATCTCTGGAAATCATCAGTTGGTACGCAAATGAATGTGACTGCCTAACGTCCCACCAGACTGGAGTACAAGTACTGCAAGCTGGTGGAGTCGGCCGGCGGTCGCGATGGAGAGCTGCCTGGAGTGGAGTCCTGCGGGATGGAGGAAGGGGAGGAGGAGGAGGCTGTCCACTTCTCCGACAGCAAGGGGCCACGGCTACTTCAGAAGATACGCCTCAAGATCAGCGGCGTCAGAAACAAGGTGAGGCAAAAAACAGAGCGGGAGACTTAACTGCAGCCGAAGAGCCTGATGAGGCTGGTGTGAGCAGCCTGCTCAAACTAATTTACAACTAATTCATAATGTACTAGTGCTACAGATGCAATGAGCCAAGCATATTGTAACCAGACCTGCGGCCCGTTCCTCATTTTAGGTTCAGGGGGAGGCTGGAGATTGCCAAGGAGAGACACTCACACTGAAATAAACAATTGTCTCTAGTCATCCTCATGTAGTGTGCCTTTCATTGTCAAGTTCCTCGCGTTGTGTTCAAAATCACTACAATCGACCGACCTTGGTATCCAGGAAAAAACCTGTGTTAGTGTTTGGTTGTTTGTCCACTCCTCAGAGGTAGGTGTGCCGTTTTACTATGCACTTATGCCACTTAAAACAGACAGAAGTTGTACACATGTACCGACTTGACGAAAACACTGAGGCACGCTCACAAACGCGCTCACTGACCACACTCCGTCTCAGTACATACTCCCATTATAGTGACGAACCAAATAAAGAAATGCATACAGTTTTATTTACACTACCGCATGTTACACATACAGTAAACACAAGAACAAACCAAACTGACACATGACTATGCGTAACCTATGCACTAAACTATAGCTAACTTAGCTACCGGCATAGGCTCAGCACCAATTACCTACAAAAGTAAGTTGCACCCTTGCACTGACTTAACTAATACTTGCACTTTGCAGCACAACAAGACAAACAAACATAAACTTAACTAACGCTTGCACTTTGCAGCACAGGTCTCTTAATAACTAAACATGCGTGCCCACACTTTGCAGCACAGGTCTATTAATAACTAAACATGCGTGCCCACACTTTGCTGCACAGGTCTCTTAATAACTAAACATGTGTGCCCGCACTTTGCAGCACAGGTCTCTTAAGAACTAAACATGTGTGCCCGCACTTTGCAGCACAGATCTTTTAAGAACTAAACATGTGTGCCCGCACTTTGCAGCACAGGTCTCTTAATAACTAAACATGCGTGCCCGCACTTTGCAGCACAGGTCTCTTAATAACTAAACATGCATGCCCACACTTTGCAGCACAGGTCTCTTAATAACTAAGGGAAGAGCTACACACTTTTTCAGCATGTAAACTCGGGGGGATAGGGGATTGGACTTGCACTTTTCAGCACCAAGTCCTCTAACTAAGGGAAGAGTAACACACTTTTCAGCATGTAGACTCAAGGGGCAGGGGTTGACCAGCACTTTTCAGCACATGGTACAGAAACTGGGCAGGTACTGTCTTTTATACCATACTGCGCGGCACCGACCAGTCACTGGCAGGAAGAGTCGGACTGGAGAGAAGGGGTAGGGGGGAACTCAGGGCCCGTAACTCGAGCTAGCTTGCACAGCTCTCCCGCTACAATATTATAACCTAAGCATCACACACACCCAACACACATACACACACACACACATACTGTAGTTGTTGTCTGCTTGTTTAAACTATGATCAGAAAGTAGTTTGCATGTTTGTTAATTTTTTTAGCCCTTTTTCTTTTCTTTTTTCTCTTGAGGTAGTTATCTTGTGTAGCTAGTTCAAGATTATTCATCATTGTTGTTCACTGCCATTTTGTTATTTGTGACTGTGATTCAGTTTACCATGGAAGAGTTATCAGTAAGTGGGTTTATTTATCACGGTGATGGGTATATGCAAAGTGGAAGGGATTGTTTTGAAGGATGATTTCTGAATTCAGACTATGCTTGTGCTTCTTCTCCCCCCCCCCCCCCCCCCCTTTTTTTTTTTTTTTACCCCCCTTTCATTTTTGACATGTTCAGCCAAAAGCAGAAGGAATAAATGTCCACAGCTGACAGTAACATGTTGTAATCATGTTAGGGCTGACTGGTTTGGCAAACACTGGATTGGTGGCCTTTTTTCCCTTTCTTTCTTCATGATAATGTAGATGCCCCGATCATGGAGAAACCCTCACTCTACAGGCGTTTCTTGGGTGTTGCCCTTCTCCCAAACACTGCAAACTGAGGCTTGTCGGACTGTGCCTTATCATAATCCTTATCAAGTGCTAACTTGATGACTTATGTGTAGTTTTTTCATTCTGCAACTTAATATATCATGTAAGTTATAATCTCATGAATATATTGAGTCATTTTTGTTTTGTTTTTGCAACTGTACACGCACAAAGGTGTTCACAGAGTGTGTGTGGAGGAGGAATGGGGGGGGGGGGGGGGGGGGGGGGGGGGTTGTGAAGAGAATTCAGTAGAATCTGACACACCCTTTTTTTTTCTTTTTCTTTTTTCTTTTAGAATTTGGATTCAAACTTTTAAAGGTAAACTTTGCCTTGGAAGAACAGAGGTTGCATTTGGCTTGTTTGTGAATAAATATACTCCGGTTTTGGGTGGAGATGGGTTTGTTCAGTAGTAGAGTGCTTTGGTCAAAGGGTTGCCAAGAATGATTTGTTTACCATTATTCTCTTTGGGTTTTGGTTTTGTTAGTACTTAGTTCTTTGTAGGTGATTTCTATTGCTCTGCAAGGGCATGGCAGCAGCGGTGCTACTCAGTCTTGCCTGTGGATTAATATTATTATTTATAGCTTTTATAAAGCACTATTCTCTGCTCCTGAGCGGGCTCACTGTGCACATGTCGTATGTGATTCTGAAAGAGTGGCTGTATCATTTTATAGCGCATATTATTAATATCCACGGAAGTGGTGTGCTGGTCATGTTGTTTGGTTGTTGCATGGCTGGTGCCATGTGAAATGCTGCTGTCTAGGCGCAGTTCTGTGTACACCATTCAACTATGCACCGGTTTACATTGTCATTTCATTCAAAGCCACATAGGTAGGGTGTATGTATGTTTAGCTGTAACCTGCCACCTGCACTTTTGGCAGAATGACTGGGATATTTTACATGCTACTGCAGTAGCACGGCAGTGGAACAGATACTGAAATAAGAGTCAGCACAGAAAGTTGACCCCAGAGAAGAAAATTCTCCCGCCGCTCCTGCCAGGACTCGAACCTGGGACCTTTTGATCATGAATATGATGCTGTAACCGCTGAGCTATCCCTGCACCCCATGGATACTATATCATAGCACATGCATTGGTGTTAACTTGTCTTATACAAAAATATATCCGTTTTGCCCAGACAGCTTGGACAACTTCCTCTATTCCTCAGTCTCCAAGGGCCAGGGATCTTTAAAGTGCATGACCAGAAGCATGTGGATCTGACTTTTTTCTCTTTTTGGGGGGTGGGTGGGTGGAGGGTCTTTTATTCTTCCCTTCTCATCCATTAAGGGACCAGACATTTAGTCTGTGAATATTGTTTCCCACCAGACTAGAAGAACGAAAGACAGGGTGGAGCCTAGAGGCTCTCTGCATTATGGTACATTGAGACAATTATTGCATGTGAAGCTGAAAGCCCATTGGCTGCTTGGCTTTCCTGCTTAACGTGTAGTGCGCTGAGGACATTGTTTGGATTTGCCACCCTCTTGGTTTCGGGTGCATGCATCTGCTATGGCTCGGTACTTTGTGTGACTATTAGGGTATGATCTGAAACATTTTCTTCTGAGTAGTTCTTTGTGTAATGATGATGTTGACAATTTTTGGTAATGGTGACTTCTTCTTTTTTTTTTTTTTACAGTTTTGCTTGTAAGTTATGTAGATTTGGGGGGAGGGTGGTGGGAGGGAGGGGGTGTCTTTTATCATGTGGGGACAGGATTATCTTGCCATCATTGTTCTGTGTGTATACCATAATGTACAGATCTGCACTGGTGTGTGCCGTAATGTACAGATCTGCACTGGTGTGTGAGAGTGTGTGTGTGTGTGTGTTTGGGGGAAGAAGGGGGGGGGGGGGGGGCTCATGCTCAACACTAGTTCCCACTATCTAGGACAGCTTGATTGGGCTTTAAATATCTTTAATATAGGTGTCCTTTCTCATGGGAATGGGGTGATTGTCTAGGGCATTTCAAAGACAAAGGTCTTCAAACTGACTGAGCTGCTGGTCATTCTGTCAGCAGCTTTGTTGACAACACTAGTTCCCACTGTCTAGGACAGCTTGATTGGGCTTTAAATATCTTTAATATAAGCGTCCTTTCTCATGGGAATGGGGTGATTGTCTAGGGCATTTCAAAGACAGAGGTCTTCAAACTGACTGAGCTGCTGGTCGTTCAGTCAGCAGCTTTGTTGACTACAGCCTGAAGTAATCATCTTGTTGTGAATAGGATGAAGTGGCAAAGGATGTAGGTATTACTATATCCTCAACAAAGGTCCACACCACCAAACTTTGTGGTTCAGAAAGTCTTCGGATTTGTATCTGTGTTGGTTTTGGTCTCTGTTGGAAAATGTGTTGATCTCCTCCTCCAAAGCAGTGTAATGCATGTTTTGAGTGGGTTTAGGGTGAAGGTCTGTTTGGCTGTATTTTCAAGGTTTCAGAATTCTCAGTCATTTACTTACAGAAGGATGAACATACTTCTTTATGGTCAGCGTATTGGTATAGGTGATAGTTGGTTCACTTCAAGGGGAGCTGAGCAACAGTAGCATTATAGGCTTTGTCGATAGGAGTTGAATAAAATACAAAGCAAAAATGCATGCAGCGGTTTTTCACTCAGTTTCTCCTGTTTGTTAAACATTGATGTTTAAAAATCATGACAACAAGACTGTGAGTGCTGCCATTTTGTGCCCCTCAGTCTGTGTCAGTGATGGCGGTAACAAAGCTGGCAGAAGTATTAACTACATCACAAATCAGCCTTTTCTGCTCTTCATTTGTGAAGAGCAAACCAACATGGCTGCACCCTAAGGTGCTCTAAATTGACACCCCCCCCCCCCCCCCCCCCCCCCCCCCCGCTTCTTTTGCATAAATAAGGATAGAACTACCAGTTGAAGCATGCTGAAGATAATATTTAGAAATTTTCTGTTTTGAGGTAACTTGTGTCTTTGGTTGGGTTAATCTGCCAACCCCCAGATGTTTTGTTTTTGACTGATCTGAAGATGTAGATAACCATTCTGCTTATATTTATACAATCCAAAAGAACTTGGTCATGTGTATCATGCACTAGTACAAAATCAATGGATATTTGCCTTCTGGTTCACTCCATCTGTATCATAGTCATAGACAAACATCTAGTGGTGAAAATGTCCTGTCATGCACTCAATAGAAGCAACATCAATTGGTGTTCAAACAAAACATCAGTCTAAGATTATCATGAAGTGCACTGTACCCTGTAAATTCACTATAACATATTTCATGCACAACACTCATGCATGCACGTGCACACACACACACACACACACACACAGTTTTTAATCATCATCCTGGTGACCATGAGTGGAAAGCTGAGAGCTCTGTTCACTGTACCTTGCGGTAACTTGTTGCAGGATGATGACAACCCTTTCGTCGCCGTCAGGATGCACGAGAAACTCCCACTGACGTAGAACCTGGGTCAGCCAGATACTTTTCACCACTGCCCATTAAACCACATCACTTTTCATCCCAATGGCCACCTTCCTCACAACTCTCAAGCAGCGCAGCCTCACAGTTCTACCAACAAGCCAAAGCCTGACGGTCATGGACCTCACCAACCTGTCTCAGACATCACTTCTCATCTCAACTGCCACCTTCATCACGGTTCTCAAATCCTGCAGCTTCGCACTGTTCTACCCAAGCCAAATCCTGACAGTCTCAGACATCACTTCTCTTCTCAGCTGCCACCTTCATCACGGTTCTCAAATCCTGCAGCTTCGCACGGTTCTACCCAAGCCAAATCCTGACAGTCTCAGACATCACTTCTCTTCTCAGCTGCCACCTTCTTCACAGTTCTCAAATCCTGCAGCTTCACATGGTTCTGCCCAAGCCAGTCAGCTTGTGTCTCCTTATCTCCTGAAGTGTTCATGAACCCTGTCTCATCGCAGTTTGCCAACGGCTGTCAACTGGAACAGTTCCATGTGACCCCCAACATGTTCTCAAATGGAATGGTGCCGACCCCACATCCTCTTTTTCACTTGTGCTTGGCCCAGATGTTTATTTACAGAAATGGATGACTGGACACAAGGAAGCCTGTGATCTGTCTTGTCTAGCTTTTCCAGTCTCTCTTCATTCATTGTCTCCTCCCGTAGCTTGTAGGATCTGCCCATGTGTGTCCAGAGTTGTGTGTTTAGGGTGTGGGGGAGGGGTGGGGGGCTTGAAAGAATACTCAACTTTGGTGTTCAGTGACACAGTCAGCTTTCCCTCTGTGTGCGTGTGTGTGTGTGTGTTAATCAAAGTTGGGTGTTGCAGGTAAAAATTGATCTGAAGATGTTTTTGTGGGTTGTTTTTGATTTTGTCATTGTTCATACTTTTGTGAGTGTCTAGTTGTTTTTGTCTTTTTTTAGTTTAGGCTCACTTAAAAAAAAATATATATATTCATCACCGTGATGTGCAAGAAGCTATTATGCTTTTGCATTGCTCCAACTGCCAATACTTCAATCTTCTTCAGGCATGAAAAGCAGGGTTGAAGTTATCATTCCCATGTAACAGTGTGTCAGCATGTGCCACTGTTCCCAGTGATGTGCTCTTGTTGAGGGTATCCATGCACCCTGTCGCTGTTCCCAGTAGGTTAACAGCCGCAGGCCGCAGGGTATCCATGCACCCCGTCACTGCTCCCAGTAAATTAACAGCCGCAGGGTGTCCATGTACCCTGTCACTGTGGTTCTGGTTAACCCTTTCCCTGTCCCCTGTGGCATTGTATGACATCCTTGACTGGTTCCCATCTGCCTGCCAGACATCATGGGGGCATCCTGCTTCTTTCATGTTGCTTAACGTCCAGGTCATGGGGACATCCTGCTTCTTTCTTGTTGCTTAACGTCCAGGTCATGGGGACATCCTGCTTCTTTCTTGTTGCTTAACGTCCAGGTCATGGGGACATCCTGCTTCTTTCTTGTTGCTTAACGTCCAGGTCATGGGGGCATCCTGCTTCTTTCATGTTGCTTAACGTCCATGTCATGGGAACATCCTGCTTATGTTGCTTAACATCCACAACATGGGAATATCCTGCTTCTTTATGTTGCTTAACATCCATGACATAGGAATATCCAGCTTCTTTCATGTTGCTTAAAACATCCACGTCATGGGGACATCTTTTTTCTTTCATGTTATTTAACGTCCAAGTCATGAGGATATCCTGCTTGAATTCCAGCTTGTCAGTGTCATGCATGCTCTGGAGAGGCAAAGTTAAAAAATATGGACACTTCTCCCACCCATACACCACTGCCACTGCGTTTATGTTGTCCACTGATAATGGTCTTTGCCTCTGAGTTGTAAATAAGCTGTGTATGTGGATCTATAGATCTTAAAGTCAAAGATGAGTGTTATATGTAGTCTTTTTATGTAACAATCTCAGCTTCCTGTTCAGATGTCAGTAGGGCGCAGATCTGTTGCCAGTGGACACCTACACATTCCTTCCACTGCATTTATTTTGTCCAGTGACAGTGGCGCTGCCTGTATGTATGTATGTTGTCTTCACATTGAGTCAGATAGGTATCTGTTCCAGTGTGGATGATCGCCTCACCTGTACATTCCCACTCCTGCATTTATTTTGTATTTTGTCCAGTAACATTGGTCCTTGCCTGGAGGGGGGAGGGCAGGAGGGATACACATGAATTAGAAGGAAAAAGGGAAGATATGCTGTGCATGTGCATCTATCTCAAAGTCAAAGGTGTTATGAGTGTTGCCTAGTGTAGTCTTTGTATGTAACCATTTCACTTTCCTATTCAAGAAAGTGAAAAGTGTCAGACAGTGTTTACTTTAACTGTCACAACCTTTTCCAGATTGTTGAGTCTCTGAGTAAACGTTATGGCTTGGTGCTGATTAAGGCTTCCAAATCTACTGCATGTCGTTAGTGAGTGTCATTGATCAAGCAGGATCATCTCCCTTGTCACATCCCTCTCTAGCAGGATGATCTCCCTTTTCATGCATCCCTCACTCGTGTCCACCCATTAGGGCCCTTGCCATGGCATGCAGTGGAAATGAAGGTTCCAGCCTGCCAGTCACATGAACAGCATGAACCAATCAGAACATCACATATTTATAACGTTCTGCACAAAAAGCCTTAAGAGTAGCGGCTGTTGTGTTTGGCTCACACGCTAAAGCACAGCTACAGAGCAAAAGACTGGTGGGTTGTGAATGAAGTGTTCAAAATAGTAATAATAGCAGTTGTTTCTGTAGCTGCTATATCTCACCAACAAGGGTGAGCACACCACACTTTACAGCTGCATACAAGACCAACAAAGATACCTACATAAAACCTCAAAAATGATATTGTATTCCTCACACATCACACACACGCACACACACATGCATGCATGCACACATACATATCATTAAGTAATGGCACATGTCTGTTGATGACAAGAGATAACTGGCTGCAATCAAAGGACTCAGTTACATTTGTTCCTATGTTGGAATGGGATTGTAATCATCCAGCATTCCAGTAGTCAACAGCGTCCAGCGTGGTGGTGAGATTGACAGCATGTAGGACTGTAACTACGAGAGGCAGGGCGTAGAGCTCAGTGCAGCACCCTCTGTGCCTTGCCAACAGAACACTGGAAGGACTGAGACGAGTATAGTTTTGTGTGTTGCCGCATTGTTTGTGTTGACCAACATCAGGTTAGAAAGGACAGAATTCTTTAACTTGTTTAAGCCAGCAAAATTTCCATGGCGGGATTTGAGAGGAGGGAGCAAGGATATTGAAAAAGTCTGATTTTTAAAAATCATTTATATAATTTGCTATGTAATTATCATTCTGAATTTCTTGCTCAGTTTTACACACGTGTACATGCACAGCGATTGGTTCTGCTGGTGATTTTGTGGTGAAGGTTTTTTTGATTACTACTGTCATTGTTCACCAGATGTATCCATCTCTTTAGTCTGTCTATTTTAGCCAGTATTTGATAAATCCAATTTTGTTATTTGTTGGTGACTGAAAAATTTACTTCCCCGAAGTGCAATCATCTCGAAACATTTATGTATACTGTTGTGGATTGTGATCTAATAATGGCCATGCATTAATAATTGGCTCTTCTTCTTTTTTTTCTTCTTTTTTTTAAATTTTTTTCTTCTTTTTTTTTATGTCTGTTTTGACATATTCTCTGTTGTTCTTTATATAACTTATACTGCTTTTGCTTCTTTCATCCTCCTCAGCTTAATGCTGTTTTTATTGTGCTTTTTTCTTTAATCCTCTCAACCCCCTTTCTGACATAAAAACCCAACTGTTTACATTGAAGCAGTTTCTCATAAAAGAAACAATGTGGGGTTTGCATAATGATACTATGTATTGAATTAATGTGTTCATACTCATGTTAATGACCCTTAACTTAGTGTCAAGGTCATAATAGAAGCTTTGACCTTCAAACAGTATTTTCTGAAATTTTGGATTCAGTTTAAGACTTAGTATTAAATGACTACAGCTAGGATATTACAGGTCTGGTGGTTTTAATGTCGGGAGTTAATGAACAGAAAGCATGTCTAGGTTTGGTGTTTTCTCACATACTGTGAATACAAGATATATTCAAACATTGCATGATAGCTGTATCGTTAGCTCCATTGGTACGTGCATGTTTTGCGACCATTACTTAGTTTCAAGGTTGCTGCATCACATGAGCCACATTAAAGATTATGTTCCTTTGGCATTCCAAAAAAAGAGTATGAACAAGCTGTTGTTTATTCTCAGTGGTCATTAAATTGCCCTAAGCATTGCTCCACTGCAACAAGACACTGGAAGAGAGGGACAGTGGAGGGAAGGCAGTGTTTAGGTCATCTTGTTCACACTCTGCCTTTGACTGTGAAAGCTGACTGCTGGTTTAAATGCTTGAAAAGTGCATACCATATTTTTGGACGTTGTCCATGCCACCTTTTATCTCATCCATCATTTTTGAAAGATACTTTCATAGTTTCATTTCAGACATACATCATGCATCTTTCTGAATTCCGCTGCAAACAGTTTATATATATATATTTGCATCTTTTTGTTGTTTTTCACTCGTGTGATAAAAGCAGTAGTTAATCCCTTGAACCAGAGTGTTGAGAATATTATCTGTGTATTCCAGAAACACACCTGTATACCTACATACTATCATGTGTTGTACTCGAGAAGTTTGTAACTTAAGCAAGAAAGGAACAGTTGGTGGCTGAAGACAGCAGAACTTTGAGTGTGTAAGATCTTTAATGGATGCCTTGTTGGCAACATGCGGTGAAAATGTAGTGATATTGTATTGCAGCATCAACATGAAAGCTGGACACAAAAGGGCAACTGATAATGAGAAAGAGCATGTGGCATGTGATTTATTTTAGCAGAAGGCATTTGCAAGTCACAGTTTATGTATCTGCAGGTGTACATTTAGTTTTTTAGGGGGGTGTGCTTTGCAATTATTTTTGCCCCTTGGAAAAGTTTTGCTGGCAAGTAACATTCCATTCCTCTGAAGCACATTCTTTATTTGAATGCTGTTTGGCCCCCGTCCATTTTGGCATAATGTGCAATTGTCATCTTATGCTTACTATATGTATATCTTGCATTCCTGCATTTCTTTTGAAAGTTCTTACAAAGTGAATTGTATGTGGCTGTACTTTTAGTTTGATGGTAAATTGTTCCTCAGGAGTCTGCTGTGAAAGTGCAAAAGTCCGTGGTCTTGGGACAGGTGTGATATGCTTCTGTTGCAGTTGTGACTTTCTACGCAATTCACGAGGAGTTTGTGTGTGGTTCTAATAAGCATTTTGTCAGTGACTTTTTCATATTCGTTTGTCAAGTATACGTCATCATATTTACCCACGTACATGCACACACATTTACGTGCATATATATACCTTCATACCTTGAGTGACATTATAAAAGAAAGTTATGCGAGTGTGGTTGGATCCTATGGTTGTAGGGATTTCAGAGGTTGTAATGTGTCACCCCCAAATTGTTCTGTCATGTATTAGACAGAAACGTCAGTTGTGAGAAAATGAGAGATCTGCAGTCTCATGTCCATACACTGTGGCAATATTTTCCCATGCAGCAAACATGACGCTGCATGTACAGATCATTCCATGTCTATTTTGTCATGTACATCTCTCCAGAACAGGATGGTTGTCAAGGAAGAATTGCTGTATAGTACAGCACAAAATCTCTTTTAAATCCATGATGGAACTTTTTTGCCATAATTCCCCTGTTTACATATTTGCTTTTTTTTTATTATTTTTTATTTTGCCTTCAATCTGTGATTTGTGAGCAAATAAGAATCTTTGTCTCAGTGTGCTTTTTCATGTCTGACTTTTAAGTTGTGGTGATCACTCACTTGGTCTTTTCATGTTGTCTGCGGTTTGCTTGAACAAATTAGCCTGTACATTCCAATTTTGCAGCAGATGACATGTTCATAGCAATAGGTGTGCACTGTCAGGATCTTTGACCAGAGCTAAAGATCAGGTAATAATGAATGGTTTTGAAAATCAGTACCTAGGAAGATGGTTCAGGTTATGCCATGCACAATGGTTATATGGCTTGGCACATTTTTACTAAGACTTTCAGTGTATGTACATGTAAATATGGCTGTTATTAGTGCACAGTTGTCAAGGACTGGGGTTTCAAAACCAGTAGAGCTTTAGGCCCATGGTATCTTTCACAGGCGATTTTGCACAACAGAACACAATGAAACTTAAAACTAGTTTCACATGGGCTAAATTGTACTATTGTATATGTCCTGCACATGCACAGTTCATCAGCTTTACAGGTACCACAGATGGTAGGCCATTGTCAGTTTCTGTTGGTACTGTGCCAGTCTAGAGGCCGTTTTAGACTTTTTTTCTCTATTTTGTGAAACGCCCTGTTTCCAGCCCAAGTTCTGCATGCAAAACTGCAGCATCCTTTTGTGTTCTCTGGCTGCTTGAACCTTGCCTGTGACCTCAGTTTACAGTTATATTTACTTCTGTGATATGAACATTTTACATGGTAATATCTTTACATCACACGTTGGACAAAGAGTTTGCAAGTTAAACAGAAGGTTAAGCCAGTCCAGAATTAGTCTGACAGCTAATCAGTAGGTTAAGCAAGTCCAGAATTAGCCTGACAGTAATCAGCAGGCTAAGCACATCCATAATTAGTCTGACACCTAATCAGCAGGTTAAATATGTCCTAATGACTAATCAGCAGGTTAAGCAAATCCAGAATTATAGTCTGACAGCTAATTAGCAGGTCAAGTAGGTCCAGAATTAGCCTGACAGCTAATCAGCAGGTTAAGTAGGTCCAGAATTAGTCTGAAAGCTACATGGTTAAAATCCCAGTCCAAGACACACAGTATATTTATCATTGGAACAGAACTAAAAACTTGTTTATCAAAGATTAATGTAACTGGTTTTATTGTGCAGATACACAGAAAACACTTATAAAGGGCATGAAGCATCTGCTCTTTGGGTCATTTACAACAGTGGAATACAGTGAGAACTCGCAGTATACTTTTTATGAAAACGTTCATGACAATGGGCACCATTTCAAAGGATTAGAATTAACAAGGAGGGACCAAAGACTGTCATTTTACAGGGTGAAAGGAAAGGATTGTCTGTTTGTCTTCTTTTTAAATACTGTATATCCATTTGTGAAATATTTTAAAAATAAAAATTTGAAAATTTCATTTGACATTTCTCTTTACTTCATGGTTTTTCTGTTCTTTTTGCTTTTTCCACATGGGTTTCCTATTCTAAAATAATCAGCTGTGGAAAGTGAATAAAAATGTTTTAATTGATACAGTTCAATTTCCACAGTTCAAAAGTGTAATCCATGTTTGTGCTACAGTTCAGTTTCCACAGTTGAAAAGCATCATCCATGTTTGTGCCTGCCTATTTGTTGTCCACTGAATGGAAGTATTCATGCCAAACACAGTACCTCCAAAAACAACCCACAGTGATCCAGGCAAAGGCCATAAAATCACTCCTGTACTATTTCTCTGGACAGCGGGTCTGTTTTTGGAGTAACTTTGTTTTTTACGTCCAGTCAACCAGGAGGGTTATATCAGGACTATTTTAGGAAGCACTGACAGAAACTGAAAAACTGACAGAAAAGTTTACTCTGTTCAGCTCCAAGTCTGCGAACTAGAAACATTTTCCTTTCAGTTTTACAGCTGATTTTTACACCAAATCCAGTACTGGTACATACACCATCATCATGAGCAAGTGTGACATTTCAATAGATGTTTTCTGGTATTTTATGCATCTGTATGGAAAAGAAAATACCCAGAATGATCTGCCTGCATATAGACAAAAAGCTGGACACAAGGGCAATATGATCTATTACACACCTTCATATCACTATTACCAGCAATATGAACTTGTCTGGGCATGGATGAACAAATGGAAAGAAAATTAGACCTATACCATACTGACCCAAATAATAATTCTTATAAAGTGATGCCCCAGGTATCTATTTTATCTATACAGATAGAGATAGATAAAGGCTTGTACAAATACATGCAACCACACTTTCTTTAACCCCTTCACTGTCCCAGCCTGCAAAATTTCTGTGCTGAAAGATCCACAGATGCTCCTCAAAAACGATATATTTTCCAGTCCTGTAACAGAACTATTCTCTGCACTATGCGTTTTGATAAACTCCTTTCACATGCCAGCGCAAAAAAGAAAACAAAAAAGGGAAAAAGTTTCAAATTCCGCACTTTATTAGTCATTTTCAAGTGATATCATGGCAATGAAAGGGTTAAGTGTCAAGGCAGGATGGAAGAATTAGTGATGAACTGAGTTTAAACAAGACGAGCTTTTGGCAGTAAAAGCAGGGGAGGGAGGGGGTAGAGATTAATGCATTGATAATGTGTGGGTCTGGAAGCTGACCAGAACACAGGAGGGAGCATCATGGGAGCAGAAGCACTCTGTGTGTGAAGCTGAAAGAAGACCATGATGGAAGAACCTTCATCACATTACTGTTCATTTAACAACAGTGATTAACTCTTCCTCATACCTACATTCTCAATAACAGCTTTTGAATGCAATTTCACATATATGCATGCAACGAATGTAAAACAACATATATATATTCCAAATATGCGTAGAGGGCATACTACCATAACAATAACAAGCTTAACCAAACAACCCAAGATGATGATTATTCACAGACAGTCACAATCGCCACTGCCAAAGGTCCAGCTGAAGGAACTAGCCTCCACAGATATGGCAGAACAAATATTTTTTGCATGAATTTTGGTTGTTTTAGCCACAATTTGCTAAACTAAAATCATTAAAAAAATCCCATCTGCCAGCTAGTTTTACCAATTACCAAGCATTATCAGTTAACAACAGATTGGGGCAAGACCCAACAGACCACACTGTTTTTCACAGACCTGCATTTTTTTCTAGAATGCTGCAATACATCATCAAAAGCTCACTCCCAAGAGATAAGAACAAAATACATCATCAAAAGCTCACTCCCAAGAGGTAAGAACAAAATACATCATCAAAAGCTCACTCCCAAGAGATGAGAACAAAATACATCATCAAAAGCTCATTCCCAAGAGATAAGAACAATCAGTGACAAAAATGATGGCAATCCACAGGCATTTCTTCCATAACCTGTATGCAAAGCTACAAGATTCCTGGTGTCTTACCTGTGATGCCAAAGACATTTTGGCAAGGTCAAAATGAAGCATGGGTAAAGAACGCACAATGCAGTAATGAGTTAATGAAATGGGTGTTACTGTAACTAGTGTAAGTGATGTGGTGTCCAAAAACAATCATAATAAAACTGATATAAAATCAATGGCATGTTCAATCACAAAACTGTTTCTGCGGATCATGTTTGTTTAACCTGCTCCAAGCACACAGGACATTTAGCCTGGGAAGGAGAGTTCCTTTAAAGAATCAAGACAACATCCAAGGTGATCCCCATGGGCCCCAAAATAACTGCAGCATGTCACTTTTGCTCTGGAAGAAACTGCATCATATACATTAAAAATCTAAATTAAAAAATGATTCAAGTTGCCATCATGTGCTAATTCCCCTAATAAAGAATACACACATGTACACTAATACGGCCATCATGCATGTGTGTGTGCATGTACACACACACAATGTGTACAGTGTACTAACTTCATTACAGGGAGTATGACATGGCAACTCCTGATTTAAAACCAGTAAAACTTAACTTTCAAATGCCAACTCTCCCAGGATTAT
Organism: Alviniconcha strummeri; assembly: GCA_963584105.1. NCBI lineage: Eukaryota > Metazoa > Mollusca > Gastropoda > Provannidae > Alviniconcha > Alviniconcha strummeri. The sequence goes on from OY757547.1 coordinate 14,670,718, forward strand.
AGAATGAGTCATGGCCTAAAAAGAACACACTGGTATGATTGGGTAAACCCCAAGTGAGGTTATAACAGTGCGAAGTTTGAAAGCTTTCACTGCAGGAATTCATTAATTTGTGTGTCCACAGTACAATGCCACTGGACCACAACACCAATCATAATTTTGGGGCAGGAAATTAAAACTCACAGAAAAGCCATAAGCTACACAGACCAACCTGAATCTCAGCGACAAAAGCAACAGGCCAACCTGAATCTCAGCGACAAAAGCAACAGGCCAACCTGAATCTCAGCGACAAAAGCAACAGGCCAACCTGAATCTCAGCGACAAAAGCAACAGGCCAACCTGAAACTCAGTGACAAAAGCAACAGCCCAGCCTGAATCCCAGTGACCAAAACAAGAGGCCAACCTGAATCTCAGCAACAAAAGCAACAGGCCAACCTGAATCTCTGACAAAAGCGGCCATCAGATGCCCAAACCCAGCAGACTTAATCACAAACTAAACCACCAACACCCAAAGACCCAACTGCAAGAGCCCAGTATGCCAACTGCCATTCCCAATCACAAAAACAAACCAAGAGCATGCCACAGGCAGTCAACAGCAATATACATACCACCTGAATGTCACTTCAGGCACCAACAGCTTGGCTCAGCTGTAGCTAAAGAGCCAAACAACCAGCCTTTACCATACATTTAAGCGACTTTTCTGCCCTGGCACTACTTTTTTTTTTCTTCAAACAAACCTAAATCAATCATTGCACAGACCTGGAAAAATGAGCAGCAGCAAAGCAGTTTCACTGCTACACAACAGGAGGCAAAGAATCACCTGTAGCACCAATCACCCGTTTAAAGTCATTCTGCTACCCCAGGGAGTTTCCATTGCTGCTGGTTTCTACGGAGACAGCTCGCTGTTAAGTCACAAAAACAAAACTGTTTCTCTTGTTACAAATCTGAAAGGAGGATGTACCTCTGGTGGAGTTTATGTACCTTGTATTCACACGCATGCCAGGTGAGTTACTGTAGGTGACTCAGGTCTCTGATGTGGTACTTGCTTGTGTTATGTATTCTGAGTGCTAATTAGCTCCCTTGGGTGTTGATTCTTTTCTTGTTTTTAAATTATGTGTAGATGCCCGCCAAAGCCTCAGTCTAGGTGTTTCCTCCGGCTGGAGTCTGAAGCCATCTCTGTTTTCTTCAGCTAGAGTTTGAAGCAGCCTCCATCCCATCTCCTTCAGCTGAAGTTTGAAGCAGTCTCCTTCTCTATTAGCTGGATCTTGATGCTGTCTCCATGGAGTCTAAAGTCATCAACACCTCCTTTAGCTGGAGCGTGAAGCTGCCTCCATCTCCTTCAGCCCGAGTCTGAAGCTGCCTCCACCTCCTTTAACTGGAACTTGAAGCTGCCTCCATCTCCTTTAGCTGGAGTTTGAAGTTGCCTCCATCTCCTTTAACTGGAACCTGAAGCTGCCTCCATCTGGATTTTGAAGTGGTCTCCATCTCTTTTGGCTGAAAATTAAAGCTGCCTCCATTTCCTTTCAGCTTTGGCTGGAAACTGAAGCTGCCTCCATCTCCTTTGGCTGGAAATTGAGATTGCCTCCAACTGGAGTTTGAAGTGGTCTCCATCTCCTTCACCTGGAATTTGAATCTACCTCCATGTGCTTTCACTGGAGTTTGAAGCTGCCTCTAACCGGAGTTTGAAGCGGTCTCCATCTCCTTTAGATGCACTTTGAAGTGGCCTCCAGCTCCTTTAACTGGAGTCTGAAGCCGCCTCCAGCTCCTGTAGCTGCAGCTGGGAGCTGCCTTCAGATCCTTCAGCTGAAACTTGAAACCGCCTCAAACTGAAGTTTGAAGCTCCTTTAGCTGTACTTTGAAGCAACCTCTAGATCCTTTAGCTGGAGTCTGAAGCTGCCTCCAGCTCCTGCATGAAGCTAAGGATGGCAGCCAGCAGGGAGCTTTTCGCACTGACTGTCAGGTCTCTCTTCTTCTCCACACGCCCCTTCAGCACAGCTGCCAGCTTTCTGTCAGACACCTTCTGCAGACATGGACACATCTCTGGTTTCTTCCCTCTGCAGCAGGCCACTGGACTGAAACATCAAGCAACCAATCAATGTTTTATTGTATGTCTGCTCACAGCAAAGTGATATTAGATCATCAAATATCTGGCCTGAAACATCAGTGACAGAGGATACTTTCAGAGCGGGGCACTTTCTCCACACAATGGACACATCTCATAAACACGTACTGTTAACACCATCACTAAATCTTACCTGTGCATGCCATTAACACAACAGACACTTGCGTTAACACTACCGCAAACCAACCTGGTTGAAACTAAACATTACCAAACTCGCTTGCAACATCAACATTACCACACACTCACCCGCTTGCAATGTCAACATTACCACACTCACCTGCTTGCAGTGTTAACATTACCACACACTCACCTGCTTCCAGTGTTAACAGTACCACACACTCACCTGCTTGCAGCATTAACATTACCACACACTCACCTGCTTGCAGTGTTAACGTTACCACACAAACTCACCTGCTTGCAGTGCTAACAATACCACACAAACTCACCAGCTTGCAGTGTTAACATTACCACACAAACTAACAATACCACACAAACTCACCAGCTTGCAGTGTTAACATTACCACACAAACTAACAATACCACACAAACTCACCAGCTTGCAGTGTTAACATTACCACACAAACTAACAATACCACACAAACTCACCAGCTTGCAGTGTTAACATTACCACACAAACTAACAATACCACACAAACTCACCAGCTTGCAGTGTTAACATTACCACACAAACTAACAATACCACACAAACTCACCAGCTTGCAGTGTTAACATTACCACACAAACTAACAATACCACACAAACTCACCAGCTTGCAGTGTTAACATTACCACACAAACTATCTGCTTGCAGGTCAAACTTTACCACACACTTACCTGCTTCCAGTGGTGGTGTCTTCATCGCCGACAGAGTCTTTCTTCTTCTTCTCCACCTCCAGACGGACGTTCACAACAAAACCATCCGGGCACTCCTCTGCCAGCTTATCTCCAAACAGGTACGACATCACTGTACATGCAAATACAGCCACCATCAAACACATTTCTTCCTGGCCTGTTTTTAAATGTTTTTGTTTTTTTGTTTTTTTAAATTGAAGGGGACGTGTGGGTGGCAGGGCAGGCAGTCAGCAAAAATAAATACTAGCTTAGTCTTAGCTACCTTCGTTTCTCTCAGTGGCGCGCTTTAAATAGCACTGTCAGTGTCAACGTAGACATGATAGTACCACATGTGCACACTCATCTAAACCTGAAGTTAGGTCTTGCAACTTATGAACTCAAAATCAAGATCAAGACCAGCAACACAATGTGTCCAGGTTTCCTGAAAGTCTAAGTAATGCCAGCGCTTTCAATTGTAACTGGTCAGCAATTTACAACAGTACTAGTAGGTTACTCACTTATAATCCTATGCTAAAACAGAACTTTTAACTTAGCGATGTTAATTTACAACACTCACTTCCTCCAACAGACTTGGTCAGACTTTCAGTTTCTTCTTTTGATTTGGATCTGGGCTGGTAAAAAAGAAGAAAAAAAGAAGAAGAAGAAAACACACTTTTAATATATATATATACATGTGTAAACTGTTTATATTTCTTTCAGGCTGTTGATCCACTGTGGTAATTCAAGTTGATAGCAATGATACCTTTGTGATCTTGACTATTCTGGTAGAACAGACAAAGAAAATAATATATAATCCTATTCATCAATACCAGCAAAATTATATGCTTTAACACTATTATGTAAGAACCAAAGCATATTTTCTTTTAGTTTTTTTGGTGTGTGTGTGTGTGTGTGTGTGTGTGTGTGTGTGTGTGTGTGTGTGTGTGTTTCAACTGCTTTGTCAATTCAGGCTGAGATATTCATATTAAACACTCTGCTGGGTAGCTGCTGTAAAAGCATATATTTATATATTTGTATGACTAGGTGGGGGTGAGGCTGGTGGGTAGGGACGTTTGCAGCCAGCAGCAGCAAGGAGCCAGGGGTGGCAAGGAGCCAGGGGTGGCAAACGGGGGGGGGGGGGGCAGCAGAAGGAGGCAGGATAGCACAGAGGGTGGGGCAGGGTGTGCAGCAGAGAGGGCGGGGTGGATAGCACAGAGGGTGGGGTGGGGTGTGCAGCAGAGAGCAGAGAGGGAGGGGTTTGCAGCACAGAGGGTGAGATAGGGTGTGCAGCACTGAGGGAGGGGTGGACAGCACAGCGGGTGGGGTGGGATGTGCAGCAGAGAGGGAGGGGTGGTAAGTGCAGCAGAGAGGAAGGGGTGGGGTTGCAGCTGGCAGCAGAGGGGGAGGGGTGGGGTGTGTAGCAGAGGGAGGGGTAAAAGGCATCATTTGGAAAACAACAAAACAGTAGGAAAAATCCCGTGTAAGCTACTTTGAATTACATTAAAAATATTAAAGCCTATTACTTTTAATACAAAACAAATGATAAACACTCAAAAGCTTCCTGACAAGATTTTGTATTAGACAATACAGAAAAACTGAACAGCCCTGTCTTGAGTCATGCACTGAATACTCACTTAGTCACCACAAGCAGAACAAGATTGTAACTACTACTAGTACTAGCAACAAAACACATTAACACTAACAGAAGGACTCACGTATTTCAGACGCTCCAGACTTGAAGTCATGTTTGTGATTGACTGCCTGGAGAAATGACTTGGACTAGTTGAAGTGGACACCTCATCCAGCAATGACCTCCTGGTCACTTGAACAGAGCCTGCATCCTCTGACATATCATGTGTTCTTTTGGACCCTGCTGCACGCAGCTTTGAAGCTGCAGAATGCTGGATGGAAGGGCCACCACTCTCTTGAGGCAGCTTAGTCAGTCTCACAAAAGGGGTCACCCTTGATGACGTCTCATCACATGGAGAAGTTCTGGTGGATGCCTTTGAGTTGGAGCTTGAGATAGCAGATTTGTCTAGAGGTTCTTGGTTTCTCTCTGAATCAGTTTCCATCGATGCATTGTTTTTCTTGGGCCGGCCTCTTTTCCGTTTTTCTCCACTCACAACAGGCGATCCACTGCCAGAATTTCCATCTGAATTAGAAATAGAAACCTCCAGTGCAGAGCTCTTCTTCAAGTTCTTGTTTCCTCCAACCCCTGAAGAATGCCTTTTGACAATTCCTCTGCCCTTCCCTCCACTGTCAGACAAAGCCTCCACATTGTGCCCTCTTGATGAGCGAGTTATTCTGGCTGGAGACTCCTCATCATCTTCTTCTTCTTCTTGGGCCCATCTCTGTTCTCGGCTTTTCTTGCTGATGCTGGAACTAGTGGAAGGTTTGGCGTTGATGGTTAGCCTGTCCAACAACCTGCTACCCTTCCTAGACATCTTGGGCTTGAAGCCTGAAGTCCTTGATGTTGACACTCCTCCTCGCTCAGTTTCACCGAGGGGTTGATTGGTGCCTGACGTTCTTGAAGAACGAAGGTGTCCTTGCGCAGAATGGGCAGAGGATTTATTTTTATTGGTGTTCGCAGCTTTAGTCACTTGGGGTGGCGACAAAGGGGGTCTTCCTTTCCCTTTCTTTGTCTTGATCACAGTCTTTTTAATACTGTCCTTTTTTGCATCTCCAGTACTTTTCTTGCTACTGCTGACACCGAGCCCTGTGTCCACACTGTTGCTTTTACCATCTTTCTCTGAGCACCTCTCTTTCTTTAACTCCTCCAGAGAAGCTCTGATGGCAGCTGAAGTGTCTTCATCATCTGACACACTGACATTATCACCTGGAGCTCCTTCAGCACTGTCAGGCCCAGAGTTGCTAGGCATCTTGTGTCGGCCTCTTGTTGCACCCTTTCCTCTGGATTCTGTCCCTTCTTGGCGAGTCCCTGTGCCTCTTGGATAGCTCTTCCGGGGGCGCCCTCTTCCTCTGCCTCTCATTGATGGGGATTGCTCTGCCTCTTTGGATTTCTCTGCTCGAGTTGATTTTCTTTGCTCAGCAAGGGGAGCTGCATCTGTGTCTCTGTCACCCGCACGCGTTGAACACTTAGCGGCACCTCTGCCTCCTCCACGAGTTGCTTTTTCAACTGTGTTCGCTACTGTGTTGTCCTTCCCTGGAGAGTCACCATCTTGCTCACCTTTCTCATCAGATTCTATCAGCTTCAGAGCAATGTTTGTCACATCCTTGTCTCGACCACGACCTCTTCCCCTCCCCCTCCCCCTGCCCCAGGTTCTGCCGCCAAAGAACCGCATCTGACTCAGGAAAGTGGCTGAGTTGGTACCATGACGACTCTGGTACTCCTTGACAAGTTCACCGTCAGACTCATCAGCTGCATCTTCCACCACCTGGATTTCATCAGGATCTTGCTTCAGCTCTGATGGGCCATCACCATTCTGACAAGGTGTTTCCACTGTTGCATTAATAGCAGGTTGCAGGCTCTCTGCATCTCCCCCACCTTCCCCCGCATTGATGAAATTGTCCACCATAGCCACCAACGAAGTAAATCCACCATCAGCTTCTGGCTCGTTTTCCTCTTCAAACAAAGCACTACCACTGGCTGCTGCCGTGCTCACTTCTTTCACTGGTGGAGAAACAGTTGCTGTTGGGTTAGGGGCCTCTTCCATCTTTCTGGTAACTTTTTTCTTCCTCCCAGAACTGTTGCTGCCTGCCGCTCCTTCCTCATCACTGTACATAATGAGGAACTCATCATCCGATTTGGCGGAAGTGTCTTCAGAGACGGAGAGAGGCTGTCTGTACCCAGTGAAAATGGCAACACTGTCTCTGGTACTGGTGCCAGATTCTCCTCCTTCAATCCTCTGTGTCCCAGCAGACCAGTCCTTACTGGGTTCGCTGCCAACAATGTCCATCCCAGGCTGTATCACCACTGGCCACTCCTGACCACTGTCATCTGCTGGCGGCCTGGTCTCTACTAAATCACTGCTGTCAACCAGAACTACCTCCATGGCAATGTCCCTTTCTGTACTTGAACTGGCAACTGCACCTCTGGCTGGACCATAAGTTGTGACTTGTCTACAAGTACGACCTAAAATCACAACAATTATACAGTAACTCACTAAGTTACAGTTTGATAAGTACTGTAAGGCATGAAAGTTGGAAAACTATTTTTCTTCTTCTGTTGATCCATTATGGCATTAGTTGTTTTTGTTGTTGTTGGTAGGTGTTTTGTATTTTGTTTTTGTTTAAAATATGTTTAATGGCTGTCCACCACTCAGGAATACTTTCATTGTTCCAATGGCAGCAGTGGCATTTTTGTTGTAGTTCTTGGCAGCATTTACCTTTTTTTAATTTTATATAATCATTTTACCTCTCATGAACACATACATGTAGGAGACTGTTCAATCCATTGCCTGATCCCAGATATAATGGGTAACTTACTAATTCAGTAACTGTCAAGCTCAGACTGAATGCTTCCAACATCTTTTTTGTTGCAAATTATTTGACACCACTCACCCTCTTTATATAAATTTATATTATTCATTATACCTCAGCTGAATACATTTATCATTTTATGACTGCTGAATCTATAATATCCTGATCTGACATAATACAAATTATAATTGTATACAACATTTATAATTTTATATTTTAATACTAACAAACAGTAATAGGTAATGCTGAAACTAGTGAAACTGAAAGGTACAGTTTGCAAACTGCATGCTTTTATATATCAACATTTTCTTACTCCATCATATGATCGTGTCCAGATATGTACAGTTTTATTATATAATATACAGTACACTTATAAATGTATGCTGTTAAAAGTGTTATAGCCAAAGCGCTTAGAGTTTAGACACAAGCATAATCTTTGTAATTGTTATTGTTTCTAAGACCATTTATTTAAAATAGAAACCACCATGACCATGGCACTGAACTTTATCAAGTTTATGATGACAACATGGCTGGGAAAAGTGGCATGAGATTGAGACCCAGAAGTCTGACTCTCTGAGTTAGATAATATGTGACCCAGTGTGATTTGCAAAACGTTCTCATCTAAGAGTAAGACCTGTAGTTCTGACTGTTGTATACATACAATAACTGGAATAAAACAGACGTAATAATTAATACAGATAATTATTATGTCGGACCAAGAAATGTAACAGCAATGAACGTGCTTAATGAAGTTAATCTAGAGCTAAAACGGCCAAGTACTGTCGAGAACTGCACACACACACACACACACACACACACACACACACACACACACACACACACACACACACAATGGTGTCGGAAGAATTCTTGAGTTTAGGTCACTAAACTATTACTAAACGTTAGGACTGTCTACCTAAATGCCAGAAAAATATATTTTTTTAAATAAAAATTACACTCTAAAGTCGAAGCCTTCGAATTGCAGTTAAGCACCGGTCAGGTGGCGTGAGAAATATAGGCGCATTGTTACAAGTAATCACGTTCAATTTCCATTTATTAAAGAAGGTAAACGTGTTACCTGAACTTCGTGCGCATGCTACTGCAGGATATGAGGACGCAAACACCCGCACACGAACAAAATACAACACGTATTTGTTAGTCGTATCGTACTAAGGATGCGCAGCGGAAATGATACCTGGGTCTGGGCCGAAGAGTTGTCTTCCGTTGGGTGTGGTTTAGTGGATCAAAAGATCTAATACGCGGGAGCCGCAAGAGCGTGCGTGTGTGTGCTGACACCTGCGTGCGTGCGTGCATGTGTGTGTGCTGACACCTGCGTACATGCGTGCATGTATACATGCGTGTGTATGTGTGTGAGTGAGTGAGTGCACGCACGGTGCACTCATTCACGGTGTGCTTGTCTGAGTCGGTCGACCCAGTAGTAGGCTAGTCAGCCGTCCGGCGGCAGCGGGGCGTCACTTTGAGCGCGTCCAGTCTAGTCGTTGTATGGCCGGCGGCGGGGCGGCGTTTGCCGCTGGCGGTTTTTTATGTTGCTTAACGTCCACGGAGGCGGGATGACCTATTAGGGACGGGGACAGAGTGGGAAAGAGGGCCAGGGTGATTGGCTCGACCGCGGAAACCGCCCGAAAAAGACCGGAGAGACCGTGGACCGCCGCCAGAACAATGGAAGTGTTAAGGCGGTGTCCCCTCGCCATTGCCCAGCGACTTGTGCACTGCGCAATTGCTCTTTCAACTGCTGTGCTGGACAGAGTCACTAAGACAATGTCCGTTGCACCGCTGTTGACGAACAACTTGGACAACTCAAAGCAAAAGATGTCCAACTTGCTCAGCCCAGCTCCACCTCCCTACTCATGATCTCTTCTGGGCAAAAGTGAGGGTCCAGCTCCACCTCCCTCCTCGAAGATCTCTTGATCTTTTGATCTCGCCTGGAACCCTGTCCGCTGGCGGTGGAAGCCGAGCGCTACTTATACAAATCCCCGGTTATTGTCATTTCAGGTTATTATTCAATTCCGCTCCACTACAATAGATTATTGCTGAAACTCAGCTGCTGTCACTCGAGTCGACCGACGCTCAGTCACCAAAGACCAGTCAGGGCCGTGGGGCTTCACTGACTGACTGTCAAGCCGGCAAGGAGTGCGACTACCATTCATGAAGCAGCGCAGCGAAAGATTACAAAGGGCATTCACTCGTGGCCGGCCAACTTCACTGAACCGTCTCAACTTCCAGCTTGTGACAATGGAGGTGGAAGCAGTCACCCATGCCCTCCGCTGGATTGCCTCAGCTCTGATCATGATGGTCTCGGCAATGACTGTCATCTCGACAGTCATTGCCGAGACCATACATCAGAGCTGAGGAGTTGTGTGAAAGTCGAGGTGGCCGTCCTGCGCTTCCGTCCCTAACATGATAAGCCTACGGCGGCTTTTGTGGACGTAAAGCAAAAACCAACCAACCAACCACGGACCATACATGCCGCCTTCATCCAATCCTGACGGGGTCATAGTTCAGGAGCTGTGTGAGAGTGGAGGTGGCTGTCCTGGGCTGTCCGTCCTAACGAGCCTTCTGGTTTCCGTGGACCGGTAAAGCTATATTGAACCATGCTTCGGCATTGGTCTCAGCTTGTCCCTAATATGTCACCTGACATCTGAGGACATTAAGCCAACAGTACCTACCTACCTTCCTGACGGCAGATTGAATGAGCTTGCTACAAAAAGTGAAAAATGGAATGGGAAGCCCAGACTGACTGGAATGTCACAGTGCTGGTGGTCGACATCCACCCGGCTTCGAAAACTCAGTGACGAGTCCTGTGGGTGTGCCGCCCTGTGCATGCCAGAGTGAAGAGAAACGCTCGAGCAGACAGACTGCCGGGCAAAGCAACCCCGGGCTTTGCCCCTGAGTGGTTGCTTCTCGGCCAGATCTGAAGTGTTGAGAAGCTTGAGACACTACCTGCGGGCACTGACAAAGCCAAGGACACCAGACCATTGATCGCCTGGAGGAGAGAGGCGTTACTAAAAGAGGAAGTGCTAGACGATCTTCCGTGAAAGGACGAGAGAGGGCTATCGTCAATCAGACCAGCCGATTGGAACCGCCGGTTTCAAAGGCAACATTGGGGAAACTTCTGAGAGACGGCGCAGATACCATCTTGAACTGAACTGAACTGAACTCTGTCACTGCGGAGTGGCTACGGTTGATTCCCACTGACTTGTCATCGCCGGACGCCGCCGTGTGTTGCACTGACTCCACACCAGCCAGGTACCTGGCCTTTTACCGCAAATTGCTTGGCCGAGTCACTGACATTCATGCCATTCTGTGCCTAATATAGATAACTCATTTATACTTTTCTTCTACGATTAATCAGTGGCATTTCTGATCTGGCGCCGGCGGATTTCTGAGTGCTTCCGGACTGATTCGTTTCTTCCCGATGTTTTGAACAGCGGACACTGTTTGGATTTTCTCTAAGTTCAGTGTGTGAGCGTCACGGAAACCGTCGTGCCAGTCTCGACTGAACCGAGCCACGGGCGGTCTGGCAAATGCGTGCGGAGTAGTGCCGGATAAGCTCAATGAAAACTGATAGTCGACCCGGCGAATAGTTCACATGGATAGCTCAGAAATACATCAGAGTCGAAAAGTTTTTTGTTTGTTTTTTCGATATGAGACCCCAAACTGATGCCCATGGTCACAAGTGACTTGAAGCAGACTTCCGGCTCTGCTCTATAGAGTCGGAGGACATTAACAAAAAGAACGAACGACCCGGCGTGGCTGGCCGTGATTCCCGCGGGCGGTCCTAGAAAAGCTCGGATTGGCTCGACACAGATCAAGGGCCGCTTGCCAACGTGACCTACACTTCAGGCTTTCCGGCAGGACCCCAAGTGAGTCTACCGCCGCCACCACTACTACACTCGAGTCATCACATCAGTGATAGTAAATAAGTAAGTAAACATGGTGCTTCAGCGTCCACACAAACCACAAGGCTGGGCCCGGGGGAAGGGCCGGAAGGGGGTACGGATGTGGGGGGGGGGGGGGGGGGGGGGATTATATACCTATCGCTACACTGTCACCACCAGAATGACTTCTGCATTAAGATGGGCAGCGATGAGAGCCATTTTAATGTTTCATAACTTGATTGTGAGGGACAAAGTCACAAGACAGTATCCACAGACCACAAATTTTGAAGTGAAAGGAGAGCCGAAGCAGATTCGAACCGAGGTCCCTCTGCCGCTTACCACTGAGCGGCCTAACGCCTGTTACCGCCAGGCCAAACCGGCTCACACAAGGCCTAAAGTAGGTAAACATGTTGCTTAACGTCCAAAGAAACCACAAGGCTTATTAGGGACGGTGGGGGGGGGGGGGGGGGGGGATTACTGACTCAGTCGTATACTGACCTATCACTAGTCACCGCCAGATGGGCAGCGATGAGAGCCGTGTTAATATTTCATTAACTGGTGAGGGACATAGACGGTCAGTCGTAAGACATTGTCCACAAACCACAATGACCGTTTCGAAGAGAAAGGAGAGCCGAAGCGGTATGGAACCGAGGTCCTTCTGCTTACCAACCTTACCGTTAGGCCAAACCGGCTCACAAAAGGACCAAACCTTACATAATTATAGTATATTCAGCCACGGACCTTCATATATAGATAGATAGATAGATAGATATGAGCAAGTGCTCTTTGTACGTTTTACAATAATCCCGCCCCGGTTAACAGGTCCACGCAGTTTCATTAATGTATTGTTAGTAACTGACCCGGAGCAGACGACGCTTTTGTTTTGAAGCGCGGCGTGTAGCGTAACGCCACTTGGCCTTCACACAGCCGACAGGTGATAGCCGCCAGTGCGCGCCATTTTCAAATCTGTTTTCTCCCGTAATATTTTGACCGCTTGTTTGTACACCTACTCTTTGTTTACCTAGTCCTTTTTATGTAATAAGCGATGTGTAATATAATTTGGCATCTTAGAATGTTTATCCAACGTCTATTTAGACGCAGGATCGAGCTTAATTAATCAGTAGCCGATGTCTCGCTAAGTCTATCTTATAGCCGTCGTCTGCATGGCGCGTGGCTCTGTTTAGTACTAGTGAATAGTAGTGAATCGTTGTTTTGACTCGATTAAAGTAATTCTGTGTCGATCAATGCTTTGTCGTAGTATTTTGCTTAGCTGACTTCATGTTTAGTAGTGTTTATTTTGGGTTCAAATTAACTTATTAAGTATTGTGTACTGTAGGAGCTAAGTTGTATTCATAGACTACTTGATATCACTATCAGCGCTGCTGCGACTAAGATAACGCGACCCAGGCGAAAATTCGCACCGATTGTTTCAGGCTTTGAGTGTGTCTTGCTTCTCTTACAGAGCGTTGTATTGTAATTGTTATGTACCATTTTAACCGTGGGAGGCGTGTACTTTATTCTCATGCAAGTTTTAGTAACATTAATATTTTGTACATTGTGTTAGTTGTGATTTAGTTGTCTGAATCTCAGTGCCTACAAGCCACGCTTCCCACTCTTGTTGTAACTGAGTAAAATAAGTCATGTGTGTACATTTTGTTTATACGGTTTAAAAGATTGTAGCTTAATATTTGATGTTTTTCATGTTTTAATTGGTTTAGTTATTGTAGAGGAAAGTATTTGTGCGGGCCAAGGAAACACAATTGTGAGCCATTTTGTGGTCCAGAGGGCCGATTTTAGTGTAGGGATAGCGTGTGTTCCTTGCGGCCCGCGCCGTTCTCTTATCTATGCGTGCGAGTGAGGATTTTGGGTGTGCTGAAAATTGTCTGCGGCTGAGCAAATAAAACCTTAGTTGCTGCCGTATGCCTGCTGTGGTCTCCATTTTTACTGACTCCGCTGCCTGTGTCCTGTCCTTCTAGTTCTACCACTCCACTCCATTATATATACATACATATATATACGGTATATGAAAGTCCGTGGTTGAAGCGGTACTAGAGAGTCCAGGCGAGATCAAGAGGAGGGAGGTGAGCTGGACTCTCACGAAGAAGTTAGACTCATTTGCGGGTCCAGGAGAGATCGAGAGGAGGGAGGTGGTGCCGGGACCCTGAAGTTGGCCCAGAAGAGATCATGAGCAGGGAGGTGGAGCTAGGCTCAGAAAGTTGGACTTATTTTGCTTCAGTTGTTATTCAACAGCAGTGCTACGGACATTGTCCTTGTGACTCAGCTCCGCACAGCAGTTGAAACAGCAAGTGCGTGGTACACTAGTTGCTACGCAATGGCGAAGGGACACTGCCTTAACATTTTGGTTGTTCTGCGGCGGTCCACGGCCTCCTCGGTCTTAGTCGGGGCGGTGCGAGCGATCGGGCCTTCACTCTTTCTCCCCCTTCCCCCTCTCCTCGTCCCTAATAAGCCACCTCGTTTCTGTGGACATAAAGCAACAAGTTTATTTTTAGCGGTACTTGTTATGTATGTCCATGGATCGAGTGGCCTGCCTAGTGCGTGTTTAGTGTCAGTACGTCTTCGATGTTCCACACTGAGAGACCGTGGGGACTATTAGGGACGGGAAGGGGCCATAGGTCCACCTCTTCTATCACTGACACGAATCTTGAGCTCTGAGTGTCTGTAATCTTTCAGTCACAGACAAATTGCGGACGAGATGGTGCTCCAGACGGCGTAGAGCTAAACAACCCATGGCAACTGGACGGTAAGTAAGTAAACATGGTGCTTAACGTCCACAGAAACCGTACGGCTTATTAGGGACGGGCAACTGGGCGGTTTGGCCATGGACCTTCATATACTGGACGGCCAGCTGCCAGAACCCCCCCCCCCCCCCTTACTCCTCTCTCGTTCTTTTTCTTTCGCAAACTACGGTCTTTGTGGAGGGGCCACACCCGGTGAGTCCGGTTGGAATAACGGACTGACTGGATCGAGTGCGAACGTTCATTATTTACACCGTTGAAGACAGAGACTGAGAGAGGTAAGACGGAGCAGTGGGCGTAATGCAGAGAGTGTTTATCTTGGACAGAATTCTTTGTGGGATTGGGAGCCAATGGAGTGATTGAAACAAAGGAGTGATGTGTCAGTTTTGCATTTTTTCCCCCTTATTCCCCCCCCCCCCCCCCCCCTTCTGTTTCTCTCAGTTAAACAAAGTGAAACAAGGATGACTGCTAGCTAACCTCCCCGCCCCCACCCCTATAAAAAAAAAAAAGGGGGGGGGGGTACCCCGAAGATTTGCAATTGTTTTGTATTGGGCTATTAAAATTATCGTTCTTTTAAACCTCTTGATTTTATTTTTTATAGTGTTCTGTAGCGTCGCTTTTATTATTATTTTTGTTTGTTTGTTTGTTTGTTTTGCTTTGTCAAAGTTACGACTTTTTGCTGTCTTACTTGTGATATTTAAAGAAGACAATAAAGTTACGTCAAACGTCTTAAAGTTGGACAGCCTGTCAAAGGGCGTTGTTTCCTGCAGGCTTATGGGCGTTTATTAAAATGAGTGAAGCGTTCTAGACCGCATAACACTAGCTGACAGGGTGTGGCTTGTTGCATGACTCTAGAGAGGACGTGATTTACTGTGTATGCACTAGGTCAAAAGGAATGGTTTAATGTGACAGAGGGGCAAAGGTGAGGCCTACGTGTGATTCATTGCTCGTATCACCAGTCATGTAAATCTGGAACCGTCACGATATTGTTACACTGCGATGGGTGACAAGACGCGTGTGTGTGCGTCAATGTGTGTGTGTGTGTGTGTGTGTGTGTGTGTGCGTGCGTGCGTGCGTGTGTGTGTGTGCGTGCGTGTGTGTGTGTGTGTGTGTGCGTGCGTGTGTGTATGTGTGTGTGTGCGTGCGTGCGCCCCTGTGTGTGTGTGTGTGTCCGTGTGCGCGCGCTGTACGCACCATACCATGCAGGTGCGCGTCAGTGTGTGTGAAGTTCATGTTGTGTATATCATTATTATGAATCGAAACCTTTGTACATCAACCCGTAGTCACGATTCGGTGCCAGTTCCGGCTTAGCTTCCATTGTGAAGTGCCACGATGAGTTACCCCGGGATATGCCAATCGACAAGTGCTCTTTATCAGAATCCACATTGTAGTCAACTAGCGACTAACGCTCCAAGCCTCGCTTTCCGGCAATTCTTCCTCCAATAATATTGTGAAGTACGTGCCACGATGAGTTACCCCGGGATATGCCAGTCGACAAGTGCTCTTACCAGAATCCACAGTCAAATAGCGACTCACGCTGCAAGCCTCGCTTTCCGGCAAATTCTTTCAACGCCATAGTATTATGTTCCAGTCCTCTCCAGACATACAGTGCCGAGTAGCATAAATCTACTTTTCGCCGTTGACTGTACACTGAGTAGTACGCTTTTCATACGGCACATATACAGACTTTTTCTTGTGTATATACGTTGTTAGTTGTCATATATGTATGACATGAACATGTTACCTTCGATTTTAAAAACACACAAAAACAACACTTAAAGCAGAATTTGTCGGAGAATGTTGTAAAGCGCAGTGAGATCGTCAGCGTACACCAAAGAATAGCGCTATACATAAGTTATCTGTGATTACTGTTAATAATGTATCAAGAATTAGTCATAAATTCTCCCTAATCACCTCACGTCACAGGACTTCCAGAAACTGATCCCCTGTTGCGTGCAAACACAGACATGAAGGGAGTGAAAACTTAAAGTGGAGGTTGCTTTGCCGCTTCAATGCTCGTCGACGTGCCATCACCGCATATTTGGCGTCTCTTCTTAAATGTATTGCGAGGATAACAAAGGAAAAGAAGAAGACCACACACACACACACACACACACACACACACACACACACACACACACACACACACACACACACACACACACACACACACGAATGGACACGCACGGACGTATACATTTACACACACACACACACCTTTTTGTTTTGCTTTTTGTAATCTCTTAATTTCATTGTTTCTGTAGCGAACATGATGAATTATACCGGCCTGCTGTCACATAGGATTGTTTAATGCGTACTGTTTTATATATATATATTTCATTTATTAATTCAGTAATGTATTCCTGCGGCTGTGCTACAACAAAACACACTTCGATTCCTGCAGATTTGCGTGGGTGTTTTAATTGCTTAAACCAGTTAATTTGCCACTGTATAAATATGTTTAAAATCTGAGTACTCTGCATGAGAGATCAGCATGTTTATCACAAGTGACAGACTTGAGTCTACTCGACAAAGCTTATGACACAGGAGCAGATATGAAGTAAGAGCTGACAAGTCAAAGCTTATTTGGAGAAGAAGGGTGGTAACATGTTTAATGGTAAATTTGAAAAAAGACACGGATAACTGAAATCCATACTCAGTTTAAAAGATGGAGAACTATGCAACTCATTACTATTATTATTACTAGACTATTATTTCTGTCTTCAGCCCTTGGACTGAAACCAGTTTCTATAAATAGTGTTCCGAGAATCAATCCTGATTTGAGCAATGGGCTCAAAACTCTGAGAAGGCATTTTGTCGGCTTCATTTGTAAGTACAGATTTTTAGCAATACCGTTTTTTTCTTTTTTTTTCTTCTTCTGTTTTTCTCGCATTTTGTATTACTCTCTCGGCGCCTACGCCACAGCACTGGGCTCACGAAGTTTCCCTCGGGCCGCCGATGTCACATTTGTGTGCCCAGTCAGGGTACTATACTGTAAGACTGAAAGCTCTTTTTGTGGGGAGGTGGGGAAAGCCATATTTTGCACACAACACAGTGAATCATTTTACTTTTTTCTGCAAAAGACTGCAAAAAGGAATTGGTTCTAAAAAATAAAAATAAGGAAGTTACGGGTTTTTAATGATAGTGACTATATGTTTGGTGCCAAAGTCAGAAAAAAACAGCTGGCGCCAGGAGCTGCTACGTTCCGGAACTGCTGGCGCTGAAAGGGGTAAAACTGAACTATCCAATAAGTGGTGTACCCTTCTTGTCCTAATATAGCCACTGACAAGTCAACTCGCACTCCGATATGCAACACAACGTAACACAATAAAGTACAATTAAAACAAAAAATGTTCGAACAGTGCAACTCACTACAGTGTACGTAAAGTACAATAAACAGACTATAATTATCTGGACCTGGGTGTACGCCACAACCTGTGCAATTGCAAGAAGCATTCAGAAAAATGTGTTTGTTGCAAATGAACTGCAAAAACATCTGATCTCGTGCAGAATCTCTCTCCCCCCACCCACCCCCCACCCCTCCTCTTCACCGCCCCATTTTTTTATACACATTTTTTTTTTTTTCAAAAGAGAATCCACCAAAAGCAGATACAAAACATTAGCATGCAGTATAGTTTACTCTAAAAAAACAGCAACAAAAAACAACAACAACGTTTATTTATTACAAAGCAAAGGTATAGATCACGCTGAAGGCAAACAAAGATGGCATATGGATACAAACACAGCAATTCCCGAAAGCGTGTCGCTACTAAATCAAATGGACTGTAATGTGTGTGTGTGTGTGTGTGTGTGTGTGTGTGTGTGTGTGTGTGTGTGTGTGTGTGTGTGTGTGTGTGTGTGTGTGCGAGCGTGTGTGTGCGCGTGCGTACGTGCGTGTGTGTGTGTGTGTGTGTGTGTGTGTGTGTGTGTGTGTGTGTGTGTGTGTGTGTGTGTGTGTGTGTGTGTGTGTGTGTTCACTGAAAGACTTCAAATTATTCGGAGCCACAGGTCCGAGCAATCGTACCAATAATCAAGACCTCCAGCAGTGGCTTTGATGGAATATCGGAATCTGCCAGATGACATGTCCGCGCTCACCTGACATAGGGTCAGTCAAGTGCTTCCACTCATTTAACGAGTGTCAGCAATTTTTTTTTTTTTTTCCTCCTCAGTTTTGGTTTTGATTGATTTCGAACCTTTACGATTTTCACTCAGCAGTAGTTGTCCCTTTTCAGTACAAGTCACAATAATAATTATGTGCAAGACCCAGTATTATTCTCTTGAAACACATTTTTCAGGAGATACTCTCTGCATCAACGGCTTCGAATTTGATCAAATAAAAACAGACGCTGACACGAGGCAAGCGAGGGCGGGGTGTGTGTGCGGGTTCTTACGATGACACGTCTCCATCTAACGTCCACAATTTCCTCTGATTTTACCATCCTGTTGGAAAAATATACCTTGTATTTACATGCATGCCAGGTGAGAGTTACCGTAGGCGACTCAGGTCTTTGTTGCTGTACTTAGGCTATTTCGAGCGCTAATTACTCCCTTGAATGCTGATTGTTCATCCTGTCAGAGCACATTAATTTTACACTTACACTTGTGGTCGATATTGCAGAGTGTTGAGAAAATGCCTCTCATTGTCCAGTTCCAGGCACAAGAACCTTAAAATAGATCACACACAGAGAGTTTGTGTACAGGTGTGAGCCACCGGGGATTGCAAATTTTGGAAAGGAAGCGTAAGCTGAGTTTGCTGTCTAAAGTATAGAGAGAGGCTTGTAAGGTTTGGTAGCACAGTGTTGTCTCAGCTGACCCTCTTCATCAGTATACTGAAGTTCTTCAGTGCGCGTGTTCCAAGTGGATCTTGGCTTGCAGCACAAGGGACCTGACGGTGTGTTGAAGAAGAAAAACTGAACGGCTGCCTTAAATGCTGCTTTCGTTGCTGACTAAGTATGCTGGTTGCAAATTGATGCATATTGCACAGACTGATCTTACCACACGGCAACAGTGTCTAAGTAATTCTAAACGCTGTGCACTCAAAGCAACAGCTACTGACCTATAATATCCTTTTCAAAAGGTGTCCTGGAAGTCCATATCATTCATTTTTATACATACTGTGAAACAAACTCTTTCCTTTACCTCCTCCACCCCCGTCCCCCAAGTATTTTGTCAGAATAAACAAAAGAAAGCCGATTCGTGTGAAGAATTGGCATTCGGTGGTGTCCCTTGGTTCTTTCTACAGTTGCTGACACGCACAACCAGCTAGATTATCCAGACCACAGGCCCAAAGAACAGAGAAAAGAGGCGAACAGAGCCTAGACAGCTACAGCTGTCTACAGCCATGCAACTGAAACGTGTTTAAGCACACCTTCACCATCATTCAGCATGCCCACGGCTCACCGTCGTGAGAGAGAGAGAGAGAGAGAGAGAGAGAGAGAGAGAGAGAAGGGAAGGAACTCCGAGCCTTTTTTTGCTGAACAAAGGATAATCTGCCCCTAACGAATTCATCCCAACGATAATTCTCTAGAAATAAAAAAAATTAACGCAGCTAACAGACGGCACAAAATTGTCAGCGGGACCAGGATGCATTTCAAAGGTGGAGCAGAACTCTGACATCGAGTCGTAGTGCAGCTAGCCCACACGTTATTCAAAACACGTAATGTTTTCAGCCAAACATTTGGCACAAAAGATGACGCGTGTGGACCAAGATGTAGGCTATTTCAAAGCATGAAAAGTTTGAAATCACGAGGACAAAACCTACGTTTCAAAGTATGAAGGATTAGGCCTCTCTCCCAGTGTGAAGTTAGGAAGACCAGCTTCATTTTGAAGCATGCAACGTTTGAAGTCGCGAGGACAAGATCTATGCGTTTTCAAAGTACGCACCGTTGGCAGTAAAACGCCTCTCATGCAGCGTGAAGTCGTGAGGGTCAGCTAGCTGTATTTTCAAAGTAATGCACATTTCAAGTCGCAGTGTGGACACGTTTCTCATGTAAATGTACAGCATTAACAGCAAAAGGTCTGGCATATAGCATGAAGTCGTGATCAGGTGCTTTTTCTTCTGTCTCTCTCAAAGAATGCAATATTTGAAGTCGCAGTGTAGACATGTGTCTCATTTAAGTGTAGAACATAAACGGCAAAAGGCCTTGCACAAAGCACGACGTCATGATCAGGACTAGATGGGGCTTTTCATTTTTCAAAGCATTCAATATTTGAAGTCGCTGTGTGGACGTGGAAGTGTCTCAGTTAAGTGTGCAGCATTAGCAGCAAAGGACCTCGCAAAAATCAAGAAGTCGTGACTAGATTTTTTTGATTTTTTAAATTCTCCTTCTTCTTCGCAAGGTTTGCAGCAAAACGTTCCGTACAAAGCATGAAGCCATGTGGACCGCTCGTGCCTTAGAGCAGAGCATCGCAGTTCGGGCAGCAAAACGCCTAGCTTAGGACCGGACAGTGCTTTTTTCCTTCTTCCCCAAAGCATTCAATGTTTGGAGTCGTGTACACGTGGACGTGTCTCAGTTAAGTGTGCAGCATTAGCAGCAAAAGGCCTCGCACAAAACATGAAGTCGTGGCTATAGAGATTGGGTCAAAACGAGCATGCAAGGTTTGTAGCGAAACGCTCCGTAAAGAGCATATATTCGTATGGAACACGTGTACTTCAGAGCAGAGCATCGCAGTTCCAGCAGCAAAACGCCTAGCGCAATGCTGATCACGTTCAAAGCATGCATCACTGCGGCGAAACGCCTGGTATAAAGCCTGAAGCCGTGAAGACTGGTTTATTCAGAGCTCATGGTTTGTGGGCTGTCGGGGTGGCCGTCCTGGGCTCCCCGTCCCTAACAGTCCTTATGGTCTCTGTGGACGTAATGCAACGTTGAACGACACAGAGCTCAGGAGCTGTGAGATAGTCGAGGTGGCCGTCCTGGGCTCCCCGTCCCTAATAGTTCTTATGGTCTCTGTCAGTGGATGTAAAGCAACATTAGAGGAAGAAGAAGAAAACCGGTTCGTTATTACCAAAGCTCAGCAGATATGTGGAAGAGGATGTGGACCTGGGCTCCTTTTCCCTAATAGTCCCTCCGGTCTCTGTGGACGTGAAGCAGCAATGAAGAAGACCGGTTTGTGCATTTCAAAGTGTGCAGCGCTAGCAGTTAAACCAGCGTCTGGCTCGACAGCATGAAGTCGTGTGGACCAGGAATGAGTTTCAAAAACGTCTGGCTCAAGGAATGAAGCCGTGCACTCCAAGTGTAGGTCTACTTCAAAGCGTGAAGCGTTTGCAAGAAAACGTGTTGCACTTAACTTGAAGTCGTGGAGACCAGATCCATTTGTGTCTCAAAGCATGCAAAGTTCGCAGCAAAACGCCTGACAAAAACGCATGAAGCCATGCATGGGGACCAGATGCATGTTTCAAAACATGTAAATGTCAGTCAGCATCATAACGTCTGGCACCAAGGCCTTTAAGGCGGGACTACTTCTACGTAGTGAGATATATGACGCCCACATCTTTCTTCGTACGTCATTTCTTGTCATCGAGCGATGACTACTGGTTTTCTTTCTTTTCCTGTTCTTTTGGCGATCTACTCTTGAAGCTGAGCTCAGATCCCGTGTAAAAATTCCAAACGATTCGTTGTCATTGCGAAGTAATTACGCTGACCGTCGTCCGCTAAAGTCGCTGCTGCCGCCGTGGTGTCACAGGCAACAGATAACCGTCATGGTCAACTCTGGGCGGGCCGGTTCTGCACGCAGCGGCAGGGTTCGAACCTTGACGCGAGACAGGTGTCCTAGCGCTGTTAGGGGTAACGTTGTTGTTGTTGTTTTTGTTGTTGTTGGCGCTGCGCTCCCAGTCCCTCTTCGGCCCGGCTGACGTGTGTGTCGACTCCCGAGTCCTGACCAGCGAGTTCGCCGATTCCCTCCCGCCTAAACCGCTACGTTCCGAGTCTCTCTTCGTGGCCGCTGATGTGTTTCCGGACTCCCTCTCGGCCGGAGTCGTGCGAGCCGCGACCCTCCCGCCCGAAGAGGCGCCCGCTTCCGAGTCCTGTTTGGCTGAGCTGTTGCCGCTTCTGTCAGGGCTGCAGACGGCCGCGGAGATAATGCTGCTGCTGCTGCTTGAGGTCCTGCCGACTCTGCTACTTTCTCTGCCAGCCACCGCAGAGTGTCGACCGTTGTTGCGGCTGATGAAGCCGTAGGGCTGCGAGTATATGTCGCTGCGGGGCGCCCTCGACGTGACAGCGGCGGACTGAGGGTCGTCGCTGGAGGCGGTGGTGGTGTTGGTGTTGGTGTTGGTGGTGTCTCCCCGCTGGGGCGATGCAGCGTCACCGGAAGCAGCATTGCCGACCTTCAGCGACGTGTACATGTGCTTTCCTCCTTGCAAACGAGGTTTTTCGTACGGGTTCTTGCCGAGGGACGTTGCGGCGTTGACGTAGTTGGCGTTACCGCTACCATCCGCGGCCGCGACGCGCTCCTGAAGTCCCAGAGACCTAGCTGCAGGTGGCGCGCTGCCTGGCTTCAGGTTGTAATAACTACCGCAACGACGACCACCGACAGCTTGCGATGCAGCAGCCCTGGATTCTCCGCCTGGGGGCGGAACCAAACCCTCCGCGTTGTGGAAAGTCTTGGACTCTTTTCTCGCTGCGGCCTTGCTCGGCGGGTCTCCAGAAGCCAGCGACTCGGAACCGACGCCGGAGCCTACGACGTTGACGGCCGCGCGCGCTGCGGGGTGTGCCGGCAGGGACGGATCGATGGCCGACTCATCTAGAGAGGCGTACAGACTCTCGTCGTCGCCGGCCTTGGAAGACCTGGTGGACAGGCGGGGTTTTCGATGCGCCGCTGAGGCTGATAGCGAGTAGGGGGGCAACGTGTAGCGCTCTTCTCCCGCGGGGGTTCCGTCGTTTGCAGAATCTTCATCGTCGTCGTCGTTGTCGTCATCGTCAGCTTTCTCAAAGTCTTCGTCCGCATCCTCGGCATCGATCACAGCCTGTGGAAATGGAAAGTCGAAAAAAATTGAATTTGTGCCGCTGGTAAACTGCAGAGTAATGACTAGATTCCCCCTCCCCCAACACACACACACACACACACACACACACACACACACACACACACACACACACACACACACACACACACACACACACACACACACACACACACACACATTTGCCGGTCTCCCCTACCCCCCACCACCACTCCCGCAAATAATGACCCAAGGATTCCTAACCTCTATACCCATAGAGAGGTCCCGCGGGTTCAAAAATAAAATAAAGGTACTTGATGCTCATAGCACAGAGGTATTGTACTACCACAGTAGCACGTAAAAGATCCTGGTCATTTTGCCAGAAGTGCAGGTGAAAGTTTACAGCTAAACACACATGCTCCCTACGGATGTTGCATCGAATAAGACCGTTAACTGGTAGATGGTTGTGTGGTGTACACAGAACGTGCGCCGAGCTAGCAGCAGTTTCGCATGGCACCAGCCATGTAACAATCAAACAGCGCTGTAAATATGGCACTTCGGTGGCTATTCCAAACGCGCTATGAAGAAGCTACAGTCATTCATTCAGAGTCGCATGCGACTAAAGCGCAGTGAGTCTGCTGGAAAACAGAGAACATAGAGGTATAGAAAAACGACCAATATAATTGATCTAATCTATCAAACAATTATTCTGTTAAACGCAGAGCAGGTCGGAATACAACTTTGCATGCTCCGTATGGTACCAAGAATTTTGGATGTATCGTACTTCTTCCTGCTTCGCTCAACTTCCTCCTCGGAAAAGCCCATATGCGCTCTACCCCGTCTCTCAGTTTTCCCAACGTTGCCTTTGAAACGGTTCTAATGTTCGTCTGACTGACGATGGCCCTCTCTCGTCCTTTTAGGGAAGATCGTCTAGCGCTTCCTCTTTCAGCACCTCTTTCTTTTACGACACAAGTCAAGGCTTTGAATTGTTTTGTTTCAGTGCCAAGCTCGGGAAAGTGAATATTCAGGGTTGAATCAATTGGCCTGCTAAAGAAGGAAGAGGAGGAAGAAGAAGGGGAGGAAGGAGAAAGAGGAGAAGCAAGGGATGGAGGAGAAGAAGAAGCTGAGAAAAAGGATAACAATAATTAAACTCCAGAAAGTAGAACGAGAAAAACGGCAGAGAAGAAGAAGCAAGTAACATAGTGCTTTACGCCCAGTCAACCATCACGGTTATATCAGGACGAGAAGAAGTAAGTAACCTGGTGCTTTACGCCCTGTCAACCATGACGGTTATATCAGGACGAGAAGAAGTAACCTGGTGCTTTACGCCCTGTCAACTATGACGGTTATATCAGGACAAGTAACTAGCTCGGTGTTTTACGCCCAGTCAACCGTGACGGTTATATCAGGGAGAGGAGGAGAAGAAGAAAGTGGAAGAAAGGAGATGGTGCTTGAAGAGTAGAACGGGGCGTCAAAAAGAACAGCAAAAGAGGGGACAACTATGAATGAAATGGACTGATCACCTTCTTGGAGGAAACGCTGGGCAATGGTCTGGCTTTGTAGTGCTTCCCTGCATGACCCGCTGAGAGTTTTCCCACTGCCACCACAGAACCGCTCAGCTCCTCTCTGAATTCACAAAACACAAATTTCGTCAGTACACTCAGGTAACCGTTATTCAAGATTCAAGATTACTTTATTATATCATCAGAGAAGTTTAAACGTGGCTGTACATTAACCCCACATCACAGTACACAAAAACACATATTGTACATTTTAAAACTCAACAGTTATTGAAAAGACAAAAGTTACATATTAAACTAGTAATTTACATAAGTTCCCCCCCCCTCCCCCCCCCCCCCCCCCCCCACACACACACACACTGCTCTGACGTTTGAACGGATTTATATGTTGCAGAACTTTATAACACAGACTACTGAAAGAGAGAGAGAGAAAGGGGGGAAAAATCGACAAAAATACATAAGAAGAAAAAAGACAAACAGAAAACAACAAAAACTGACCAAGACCAGTAGCCTACCAACTCTGGATTGTTTATTAAAACAGTCATCAAATCCTTGGGCGAGCAGACTAAGGAAGGAACCTTGATGGTTATATTAGCTAGGGCGAGGAAACTAATGGCATAGAAGGTAAGAATATATACAATTTCACTGAAGACAGTGCTCATGCTCATAAACAGAAGGTGGCTAGGAGCGGGAAGTAAGTAAGCATGGTGCTTAACGTCCACAGAAACCGTACGGCTTATTAGGGACGAGGAGAAGGGGGGAAGGGGTATGGAGGTGGAAGGAGAGGGAGATTATACACCTATCGCTACACTGTCACCACCAGAATGACTTCTGCATTAAGATGGGCAGCGATGAGAGCCATTTTAATGTTTCCGTAGAAAGTGATGGACAAAGTCACAAGACAGTGTCCACAAACAACAACCTTTTTGAAGAGAAAGGAGAGCCGAAGCGGTATCGAACCGAGGTCCTTCCGCTTACCAGCCTAACGCCTTACCGCTAGGCCAAACCTGCTCACTAGGAGCGGTTCGCGCCTATCACTTTAAATAAAAGCCTAGGGCACCGGTATTTTTAAAAATATTTATTTACTGTAAAAAGCGGCCATAATACAGATCTACGAACTTTGTGACATGCAGAATAATAGGCCTGTGCACATTCCTCAAAGGGAACTGCCACTGGTGCGATGACTATAATATTTTTATAATATACTGTAATGAGACAAGAATTGCGTAGCACACTAGTTGCTGCGCAATGGCGAGCGGACACAACCTTAACATTTTTGTTGTGTTCTGGCGGCGGTCCACGGCTTTCCTGGTCTTCCGGGTTGGCGCCTGCTATCGAGCCATCACTCTTTTATCCCCCCCTCCCCCCCCCTTCCCCCGTGTCCCCGTCCCTAATAAACAATCTCGTTTCTGTGGACGTTAAGCAGAATGATTCAAGACTGTCGCCTGCTGCATAGGCAACAGCGAAGAAAAACACTAAATCAAGGCCCACACTATCTAGAAAACTGTATCGATCGATTGCAGCTATATGCTAAAAGAAATAAGGAAAGACAAAAACAAAAACGCAGCTGATTAACTAAAAACTAAAAGTCTGCCGCAGGCCCCTGCGGAAGGATTGGGGAGCAAAAAGGTCTTCTTGAACGGGCATGCACACACTCCGAGCCACACTCCGAACACCGCTTTCCGGCACCTGCCTCCTGAAGGAAGTATGTCGTAAACCACTGTTTGGAGTTTGACTCCGAGCATCGCTTTCCGGCACCTTCCTCCAAACTCTGCCAGATTTGGTTACGCCACTGAAAGGGCACTCTTTATCTCCGCGCATCCACCGACGCGTTCAGCACCCTCCGAAAGGTTCGGGTACAAATATGGCTGTAGAAACAACCTAGCGACCAAGCACGCACGTAAACATGACGCGCATCCACCCAGGGTAGAAAAAGAAAGAAAGGGTTCCGTCTCGATTCAGAGAAAGGGTTCCGTCTCGATTCAAACGAGTTTGGTTTTATTTGAGCTGGCATAAGCAATATGGTCAGTTATAAAACAAACGTCTGATATAATCTGAGTTGTTTCGAACAAACTTGCTACTGTGTGAGCACCAACAACAAAACTGCTCGTTAGCTGACAGTTTTCTGGGACCTATGGCGTAACTAAGTACGGCAGTGGTTCAAGGAAGGATGTCGTAAACCTGAGCTTGGAGTTTGGGGCATGTACTCACGCTTGCTTCTTGCGCCGACGACGCCTGAGAAGAAGGAAAAAGAGGGCGGCGGCCAGGACAGCTATGGCGGCAGAGACGCCAATCACCACCCAGCCACACCACTCCCGCCTATGGACGTGCCCCCTCCCCCAGCCTCTGTCACTGCCGGGACAAAACGGGAGAGGAGAAAAAAGTAAGATAAAAAAGAAGTTTAAAAGAGTTCACGGAGTTGAGAGGTTAACCCTGGGTGGACGTCTCGTGTGTGTGTGTGTGTGTGTGTGTGTGTGTGTGTGTGTGTGTGTGTGTGTGTGTGTGTGTGTGTGTGTGTGTGTGTGTGCAGATACTGCGTGCGAGTGTGCGTGCGGGCGCGCGCCTGCATGTCACTGTATACATGCGTGATTACGCGGCTGTGTGTATGAGTGCGTGCATGTGCGGCCGTGAGTGAGTTAGTGAATGAATGTGTGTGTTCGGCCGTGAGTGAGTGAATGTGTGTGTGTGTGTGTGTGTGTGTGTGTGTGTGTGTGTGTGTGTGTGTGTGTGTGTGTGTGTGTGTGTGTGTGTGTTTCAAAGAAGAGAAACGCACGTTTAAAACCGAAACGGAGAGGAGAGAGACAGACAAAGAAAGAGATATAGGCAGACCGACAGAACCAGAGAACACGTCTGCACAGGCAATAATGCGCACGTGACAAAACAGAACAGAGCAGGCAAGCAAAACAATAAACAAACAACAACAACAAACAACAAACGAGAAAATATACGCGCGCGCGCGCGTGCGCGCACACACACACACACACACACACACACACACACACACACACAGCTTCTTTTTTAAACAAAAGAGGGAGGGGGGTGGGGGGAGGGGGGAGAGAGAGAGAAAAAAATGACCGACCGTCTGCCACAGCCTTTTGCCTTGGGGCTGTGGAAGTGGTCTCCGTTCCTGACCCCACCAGTATCCTCGTGATCACTTGCGGCGTTGACGTCGTCGCGGGTGTCGTCGTGGACACCTTGGGAGTGAACGTGGTGACGTAAGCCTCTGACGTCGTGGCTGCTGCGGGAAATGTTTTCGTCGTCGGCGTCTCAGGCGTGGTAGGCTGTTTCGGAACGTCGATTTTCGGCGTGGTAACGATCACCGGAAGTTTGGGTGTCGTTCCTTTCGTCGTCGGTTTGCTTGTGGTGGTGGTGGTGGAGGTGGTGGTTCTGCGGGTGGTGGTGGAGGTGGTTTTGCGGGTGGTGGTGGTGGTGGCGGCGGTGGTGGTGTGCAGAAAGGTGGTGTGGTCAGGTTCGGAGTCTGTGGGAGGTGTCATAGGAAGTCGTATCGGGGGTCGTGCTGTTGTGGTTGTGGCCGTCGTCGACTGTGGCGGGCGAATACCGTGATGCCTCAGACCTGCGGATGAATCACTTCTTTACAAGTAAAACTGTGCTGTTTAACGAGCTGAGGCTACATACGAGAACACGCAAAAGCAAACATGTAAATGAAAGCGAACAAACAAAGAACGAAACAATTACGAGTACAATTTACATCTCTGAAAACGTCGGCAATCCGTGCAAAATGCCTGGTCTTTGGATTTCTGAACAATCCCCGCCACCCCCACCCCCTTCATTTTTTTTTCTTTCCCTTTAAAAAAATAAAATCAAAAATCTTTCCATTCATTCATTTATGCAAGCTGTCTTTTTTCCATTCTTCTTTTATGTCTTTCTTTCTTTGTTTATATTTTCTTCTTTCTTTCTTTCCTGCCTTTGTTCTTCGTAGTAATGCAATAAACCCGACCGTCGAGGAACTGACCTTAGAAAAAGGTAATACCGAGACTGAGCGTCCGAGGGGAGGAAGTTTTTGAGGTTGACAGGATCTTAAAATCCCATTACTAACCATTGCAATGCAATTCATCGGGAAGGCAGTTAAAAGTACGGCTGGGGGTACGGGGCAAATATAGACAGATAATTGACTTTTAACGCCAAGTCAACAATGACGGTTATATATATCAGGCCTAGGGCGAAAGACATTACTCTGTCAGACCACAATACATGCTAAACATATAAGTTGCCTACATGTAAGGGCTTGAGGTGACCCCCCAAAAGGCAACAAACAAACAACAACAACAACACACACGCACGCACACACACATACACACACGCACGCACGCACGCAAACACACACACACGTACGCACACGTACACACACACAGCTGTACACACACACACACACACACACACACACACACACACACACACACACACACACACACACACACACACACACACACACACGCGCGCGCACACACACACACACACACACACACACACACACACACACACACACACACACACACACGCACTCACGCAGGCAGGCAGGCACGAACGCACGCACGCACTCACGCAAACACACACACACGTACGCACACGTACACACACAGAGATGTACACACACACACACACACACACAAACACACACACACACACATGCACACACACACACACACACACACACACACACACACACACACACACACACACACACACACACACACACACATGATGATGAGCGCGTGATAAATGTACATTATTATTATTATTACACACACACACACACTCACTCACAACAACAACAACAACAACAACAACAACAACAACAACAACAACAACAACAACAACAACAACAACAACAACAATAACAACAACTTATTACACACACACACACACACACACACACACACACACACACACACACACACACACACACACACACACACACACACACACACACACACACACACCACACACACACACTCATTCACTCACAACAACAACACCAAATACTGCACTAACACCGATGATACAGCTGTCTCTGGGCGGTTCCGATTTGCCGGTACGCCCTCAGTCTCGCCGTCTCTCGACCCACGGCAATAGCGCACCGCAAGGGGGCGCAGCGTCTGCACGGAGGCCTGCTGGGCCCCGGAGGCGGGAGGCCAGACTCCATCATCTGCTCCATGGCCTCCTCCATCTCCTCCCCCAGGAGGCCGGCGCTGCCAAGGGCGCCCATGATTCCGTAGCCGCCTCCGCTGGCGAAGTTGGGCAGCACCCAGCCCAGCATTCCTGTCCTCATGCTCTGGCGACCCTGACACACCAGTGCCCGTGTGCCGTTATACAAGCACGTGTACTCTGTGGGGAAGGGAAATAAACAGGAAGTCAGCTGGAGAGTCAGTGCACAGTGCGGAGAAACTCGGGACACACACTATACCTGCATGCTGGCGCAAAGCCAGTTTAAAGACCTCGTCACATCATCGATCGCCTGGAGGACTGAGGCGTTGAAAGAGGAAGCGCTACAAGCACGTGTACTCTGTGGGAGGGAAAACAAGGAAGAAGTCAGTTGGAGAGTCCACAGCGCGGAGAAGCTTGGGACAC
>OY757547.1:14705806-14706981 GCA_963584105.1 Alviniconcha strummeri
GTTTCTTTACATTCAAACTGTTGGAACTGTTTATTGGTATCATATCAGACCCAACTTGTGCTGCGTAGTGAACAAGGTGTTGTGTTCAGTTTTTTCAGACCAACTTGTGTGAAACGAAGACGGTATTACGGCTATTCCATCGAATCCAACTTATAGCGAAATGCACAGTGTATTGCGTCTGTTTCCTCAGATTCTAACTTACAGTCAAATGAACAAGGAACTGTGACCGTTTCTTCAGATCCAATCGGTGTGAAATGAACAAAGTAGTGCGTCCATTTCTTCAGACCCAGCTTGTGGATGAAATAAACAAGTATTGTGCCCGTTGCTTCAGATCCAACTTGTGTGAAATTAACAAATATTATGTCAATTTCTTTAGAGCCAACTTGTGTCAGATGAACAAAATATCGTGTCCGTTTCTTTAGATCAACTTGTATGAATTGAACAAGGCATTGTGTCCTTTGCTTCAGATCCAATTACAGTGAAAAGAAGAAAATATTGTGTCCGTTTCTTCAGATCCAGCTTACAGTGAAATGAACAAGGTAGGCCGATAATTATTGAGACCGTTTCTTCTTTTCAGCTTGAAACTGTGCGACATCAGCAAAGTGTAGCTCTCCATTCCCCGTCGAGATGTCCACCAGAAGCTGCCGGCCACTTGCTGACAACGGGTCCCGGGCATCCCATCGTTCACGTATCAAACCATCACGTCCACGTCGTCTACAACGATCAGAAGCAGCTCACTTCCGTTGCGCGGGCGGTTGTGTGTACTTACCGCCGGACTCCATCCGGCGCGTGGACGACGTGTCCGGATGAAACAGGTGTCTGCAAGATCTACAGCACGGTGTCTTTCTCCACTCAGGTTTCGCTATCTCGTCTGCTTCAACCGCCACCACCGCCGCCGCTGCGTCTGTATATAACAGTCACACGGCCAACCTGCACACAGAGCGAGAGAAAGGGAAAAAAATCTAGGTGGGATAATAATACATCATCCCCCTGCCCTCGCTGCGCGGCGGCTTATGGCGTGCGTCATGCTGCCTCTATGTCTATGCATGCAGCACACAGCGCGGAAAAGACTTAAAGAAGAATTAGTCAACACCGCAATTTCATCAATGGGAGCTCAGGAACTTGTGTGGAAGTTGAGGTGGCCGTTCTGGGCTCCGTCCCGTCCCTAGTAGTCC
>OY757547.1:14707181-14788347 GCA_963584105.1 Alviniconcha strummeri
GGAATAAATTTTAATTAACAGATCAAACTAAGAGACTAATTAAACACCTCAGTCGTTGTGCCGCCATGACCGGTTTTTACCCCGGCCGACTCCGAGGCACCTCTTCGGAGTACGTGAAATGAAAGCTCTTAGTGCTCGGAAAGTGACCCAGTACGCATGCGCCATGGAGGCAGCGGTAAAATCATCTCGAAGAGTCGGCAGACAACCAAGTTCCTTAGACTGTAATTATTCCTTAGTAAGAACTGTTTTCCTCAACTAGACAAACAGCAACCCACTTATTTGCTTTCCGCTTTGTTGTTTCAAAAATGCGACACTGCACATTACGCTGGTTTCGTTCCGGAGACGTTTTCTTGGCTGATGCTATATTCGGTCTGAAAATGGCAGCAGCCAGACTGGAAATTGCCGTCCGTAGCTTAGTCGGTAAAGGTTCCCCTTTGTTTGATTCGCTCGTGTTGGTAGTTTTTATTCGGTTTTCTTTTTGTCACAGCTCTCTCTCTCCCCCCCCCCCCCCCCACCCCCCAAGACACCTAAAAAAAAAAAAGTGGCCAGAGTTAATCATGCAACAGGAACCTTCAGGCGAACAAGACTGTCGGAGACGCCGTGGTTCCAACATTATTGGAAGCTTCTGAGGTTTGCGATGCACCTTACGGGTAGGTGTGCTTATTCTTAGTAATGATGCTGTTCTGTTACTTAACATAATTAGCTTTGCAGGTTGTATGCTTTAAACTTTGGAGGGTTCTGACAAGATAAGTTGGGAGACGAAGTCGAGCTCATTTGTTGCAGACAAAAGGAGACGGAGACTGAACAGCCCGAGCTAGCCCTGTGAAGAGGGCGATAATCTCTCTGTACACCTTAGCTTTTGAAAATGAAAAGAGTAACCTCCCTTGTGCGGGTGCGGATACTGGCGCGCGCGCACACACACACATGCTACAGGCACTTGAATAAAGCTGAAATATGCTGTCACACTGGGCCTGCCACTCTCTCCTGTATTTAATCACAAGCATCACTGCATTTAGTGCAAAGGACACTTTGTGATTAAAGGGACATTTTTTTCAATGTGAAAACCAGGCCCATGCAATCTGTTTTATTCTGTTTAACAAACTTGGTCTTTTGTCAGGGAAATTAAATATAATTATGTGATCCATGCTACTACTGTACTACTACTAGTGTGTTTATAAAATTAAAATAAATGGTAAAATCCAAGGAGACGGTCGGAAATTCTTGGACCGTTTTAAGTTATTTTGGGTCACAAACATCATCACAATCATTAAATGAGGTCCATATCTACCGATTACAGCTGAAATCTGCAACAAAAGGTGATTTTTTTCATATATTTTTGTCTTTGATTGTTTCGAGTCAGTGTCATGGATTGCAAATGGCCAACGAAGCCGACGAAGTGCTGCTAGGTAAGCTGCCTTGTTAAACAAGCTACGGCAAGTAAAAACCATGAAAAAAATTGCAATCTGAGAACGATGAGTCATGAGTATGATTGTCTTGCCAAAATTGGCATTAAGGAGGCATTCACGTTGTTACTGGGAAACTAGGTCAAACATCAAAGGGCAACATGCGCTGACTGGAACTGACAATCCAAGATAAAAATATATGAAAAACTCACCTTTTGGTGTGGATTTTGGCTGTAATCGGCAGATATGGATCTCATTTAATGATTGTGATATTTGTGACCCAAAATAACTTTTAAAATGGTCCAGGAATTTCTGACCGTCTCCTTGGATTTTACCAAATAAATCTTTCTGACAATGTAAATTTAAATGTGTAAAAAAAAAAAAAAAAGGGAAAAAAAAGGGGGGGGGGGGGGGGGGGGGGGGTGCAGTCTGTGATTTCTGCTGCACTGGATTAATAAAGTTGTCTTGTATAGATCTTGTATCTTGTACTTCAGTCTTTAAATCAATAAATGTAGGTCTGTTACATGATGATGCACAGGGTTTTGCTCCTCTTATTGATTTGTAAATTATGTTTCTAAACTCCTTTACAGCCATTCCTGCTCTCTCGGCTCTGCATCAGACACCCATGCTCAAACACCAAATCCCAGTGCTTTAACTGCAAAACTCCCGGCTTTTTCTTTTTCTCATACTTTGGTCCTCACATCTGGAATAACTTCCCCCAATCAGGACATCAGGCATTTCACTTTCTAGTTCTACTCTTCCCTCAAAAACAAACTCCTTCCTCTTCTCCAAATATTTCAGCTTACCAACACTGTCGTTCATCCCTATCAGTCTGTACTCTCTTTCTCTCTTTCCCTGGGTCAGTGTGTGTGTGTGTGTGTGTGTGTGTGTGTGTGTGTGTGTGTGTGTGTGTGTGTGTGTGTGTGTGTGTTTCATATATACTGATATAGTCATTTGTACCCATGTTGATGTGTACCTTAATTTTTAGCTGTATACTGAATTGATTTTTTGCTATCTCTATCTTGACATACACATATTTGTTCTATTACATTTGCCTTGTTCGATGCAAAGTGTGCATTTTTCTATTATTATGGCTATAAATAGTACAGTGGAGCAGTTCATAAGTCAGCTGTTTTTTAGCATCAATTTCAAAAAGATATAAAATGCATAAACTGAAAAAGTTTTAGTCTTTTACTTGTGCAAAAAAACTGAGAAAGTTCAAGTACAAGTGCCATAAAAATACATGTTTACTAAGGGTTGCAAATATGCAGAAAACCCAGTCTTTGAATAGAGTGGGTGAAGGCTAAGACGTAAGAGACTTGCAGAGTGAAAGTTGGAGAAAGAGGTGTGTTAAAAAGTAGACTGGGGGATGGGGGTGGGGGCAAAAAAGAGTAGGGGAGGGCAAGGGTATAATTTGTATCAGAACCAGTGGTAATACTAGTAAAGGCCAAACCTAAAAGCGTTTTTGATTAAAACTAAAAAATGGTTAAAACTATAAAAGACTTTCTTTTCTTTTTTTCAGTAAACCTGACCCCAGCTGTCAGTTTTAGCATTTTACTGGACCAAACTATACAGTATCAACATCATGCTTTGGAGATTTTGTGTGTAAATTTACATGCTGGCTTTATTTTTGCCCACATTTTGTTTTTCACCTGACTTTTGACTTGAGGTGCTGATAATGTGAGAGAAAAAGCACACCCTGGAGCAACAGATTGTGGAGAGCCTTTGTTGCATCTCTTTTGGCCAGGACTATAATAATAACCATGTCCAGATCTCAGAATGACTGAAAAGATTTTTATGTTGTCCATGTTATTGTTAAAAAAGAAAACCAGTAACCTGTTATGTAAAAATATACTGTGTCCACATCAATTGCTCCTTAGCAAAATTCATGTTTGCAGTTTGGAACCTTGAAGGAAAGCAAGGGTGTTAGTCTATTATTGATATTATTATTAAAACTATGAATAATCTATTATTGATATTATTATTATTATTAAAACTATGAATAAGAGTATGAATTAATGTAAGGGTGTTGGTGTAAATTATAAACAAATCCCCCTGTCCCCCCCCTCCCCCCCCCCCAAAAAAAAAACAACCCAAAAAACACCTCACTTCCTCTCCTATCCTCTCTCCAGTCCTACACTCACCCACTCTAATCCACTCTCCCCCAGCCTTTCCCCACTCCCTTACCTCACCCACTTTTGGCCTCTTAACATGACTGTTCTGGGTTTCCCATTCTTCTGCTCCCCACTAGTCTCCCAATCTCACCCACTCTCCTAGTCCTACCAACCCTGTCCTGCTGGACTGCATCTTAACTGTTCCATCTTCTACTGTCCCAGTCCCTTTCACCCGTTCTCTTACCCCTATTTTTCTTCTTGGCCATGGCATTAAACTTAAAGTGTATGGTATGGTGATTTTCTGGAGAGCACCAGTGGCTCAGTACCTCCATCTTCAGCCCTCTAGCTCATGGCCCTTATGTCCTGCCCTGGGAGCACAGGGGGGATTGTTTTTCTGGGGATCCCACCCGGTAGCTAGGGCTTAGAGCAGCCCTTATTCACTGATGTACCCATCAGTGGACACCTGAGGCATTTTTAGGTGTATCAGAGCCACCTGCTTCCCCACCCCTTCCTGGTAGGAATCCCGCCAGTTTGGTCCACAACTGCTTATTTGTCCAGCAAGCTGGCTTATTTTGCAGCTAACCCACAACATCTAGGGGTCTTCCCACTATCCACCACCTGTGGACATGCCTAGTTGGGGATGGTGGTCCCAACACTGAACTTGAAGTCTGCTGTCGAGGCTCTTACCCTTACTCCCTCCCTCTCCAACTCTCATCCTCCCAACTCTCCAACCATGGCATATAGTCTGGCCCCACTCTCCTATAGTCCTACCATTTGAACATTTTGTACGTCAAAGATTACGTTCACCAGCTGTCTTAATCCTACTCCCTCCCTCTCCAACTGTCTCATCCTCCCAACTCTAACCATGCCCTACAGTCTGTGGCCACTCTCCATATCCTAGTCCTACCATTTGAACATTTTGTACGTCAAAGATTACGTTCACCAGCTGTCTTAATCCTACTCCCTCCCTCTCCAACTCTCTCATCCTCCCAACTCTAACCATGCTCTACAGTCTGTCCCCACTGTCCTAGTCCTACCATTTGAACACTTTGTAAGTCAAAGACGTATGTTTACCAGCTGTCTTCAGCCTGTATTGATTTGGTGTCACATTCTATCCAGCTGATCTGTTAGTACTACAAGTTTTATTAGATCAAGTTGGCATTGATAACAAGCTGTTGGAATTAATGAAAGTATACCTGTAGCAGATTTCAAGCTTGCATATATATATTATACGAGATGGCGCATGTGTGACTTGGAACAGAAAGAAGAAACTTTTCATGCAAAGTTACTTTATTCGTAGTAGTGAGCATTTGATTTGTCAGTGACCCCCAGACAGGAACTTAATGAAGCTATCTTAAGTTGACTTAAAGTCAGGTCAAGTAAAAGCAATTTTGAGTGGAAAAATATTAATACCAGGATAACACTTGCATTACACCACTTTGCGTGCAAATAGCTGGAAGCACTATGATTGCATGCTGATCGTTGCCAAAACAAATTTAAAAACAAAACAAAATTTAATGGCTCAGTGTGCTTAACACTAACAGGCAGAAGGTGGAAAAAGAAGAAGAAGGAAAACAAAAAACAAAAAACTTGTGATAAGCTTAGTTGTTCTTCCTCATGCAATCCATTACTGCAGTCAGCATTGTGTGTTTGCTGAACATTTCCAAGTCACTGCCTTTCAATGAAGGCCCATTAGCAGGGGAACAGGTAAGGCAGAAATCTTCAGCAATTAGCATGAAACTGCTGATTGATTTTTGGTTCTGTGTGTTTATGCAGGTAATGGCTTGGATGTGGGTTAATCAGAGGTTGCAAGGATGGAGGGCTATCGTCGATGCTGGAGCGCTATCAGTGCCCTGCCTCCCCCGCCGCCAGCAGCAGCACCACCCCCACCCCTGCCTTCAGTGCCGGTGGAGTGGTGGTGGTGGTGGTTGTCATCAATAGTGCCAGCAGTGATGTCGTCAATATCAGCAGCGAGACAGAGGTCCCCAGGGTGTGCAAGGGTCTATTGATCACAGTTTGTCCCTGTCAGCACCTGAGTTAACTTCTGTCACGCTTTCAGCTCAGAGCCTTACTCTGTCCTGTCAGTCTCTTTGTGTGTGTGTTTGTTCTGCTGCCAGTCTCTTTGCATACCTGTTTGTTTCACCCTGCAAATACCCGAGTTAACTTCTGTTATGCTTTCCACTTCCAGATCCAGTTGTGACTCTGTGACAGTGAGCCTTTTCCCCCCCAGATGTATTATCTTCTGAACCTCTCAGCCTTTTGTAATCAAACTTGGTATGGTAATTAAATGCATCATCTTGAGCTGGAGTGTAATGCAAAAACAATTAAAAAAAGATGTTTTGCTGTATTAAAGGTCAAGGTCTTGGCAAGGGCTCATAAAATCAAAATTGAGTTTTTGCTTTACATTTTGAATCACTGATCCTTTTCCAACCAAATTCATCAGAAGATAAATTGGCTTGTAAAAGGATTAGTTTACTGTGTTCAACTTCAAGATTAAGGTCACAGCAAAGGTTCAAAATTTCAGTGAATGTTTGCTTGGATGACAAATTTCTCAACTGCTCAGCAACCAAACATGCTATACCATCATGCACCAAAGTTTCACTGAAAATGATTTACTGTCTTTATGGTCAAGGTCACAGTAGAGGCACATCATTTTTATGATCAAATTATGGCTGTTTTGACCAGTACTATCCAAAGATCATGTTGATTACATGTTTTATACCACATGCACATTTTTTAGGTCATGATGGTTAATCTAATGCATGTATACACAAAACTCAAAAGGCTATAGCCACAAAAATGAATAAATCTACAAAGGACCACAGTCACAGCTGCAATGCATGTGCTGTGCTTGAACTTTCCTCCCTCTTTTTTAAATAGCTAGTAGCAGTCTGAGGTACACGAAAAAAGGAACACTGTTTTTATTGATTTCATTTTGGCAGGACTGTTTTAGTGTCACTTTCTTGTGGATTTTTTCCCTGATAAACATCAAACAGACCGAGAGCTGAGTAAACCTAAAAGCAGTAGCAGGTTGCAATATTTTGCCCTTTTAGTTTTGTTTTTAAAGCAGCAACAACAGGAAACAAAAAGTTGCTTTTATGACAGACACTAACAGCTAATACTGAGTGATAGCGCTAGAGTTGATTCTCTCTCTGTCTCTTGCATGCATGTGCACACGCACATATAACACACACACACACATGCATTTGACATGTACACAACAGTGATTGTCCCTTACACATTTTTTGTACATGTCTGTGTATGCCATACAGTTTAATTCCTTCAGAAATTTAAAATTGAATCTTCTGAACTGCTGACCCCTTTGCAACCAAAATTGGTTTGATAGTGTAGCATCATCATCATCATCTTGTGAGTAGAATTGGATTGGATTGGACTGGATTGCTGTGTTTAAGGTCAAGGTTCAAAACTGAATGTTAGTCCTATGTTTTCAGTAGTACCATTGATGATCTTTTTGCAAGCGAACTAGTTGTGTTGATGTACTGTTACCAACAACCAGACAAGTTGCAAGCCAAATGGGTGTCTACAGAACTGTGACTTGACACAGGCACACAACAGGGGTATCTTTTGCCGCACAAGGCTACAAACTTTGGTGCACATGTTTGTCCCTTTACTGTTTCAGTCTCTTTGTGTATGTGTCCGTCCTTGTCAGTCGCTTTGTGTATTTTTCATTGGTAGTCCATGTCAGTTGCTTTGTAATGTATTCAGGCATTCTTTTTCATTGTTTGTCCATGTCATTTACTTTGTAACGTATACATGTGTTTGTCCCAGTCAGTAGTCTAGTGTACATAGTCTTTAGTCACACTTTCAGCTCCACATCATTCTGCTTCAATGACCCCCTCCACCCCCAATCCTCCCACACACCACACCCACACCCTACAGCACAACTCTGTGGGCTTTCAGTCTCTAAGAATAGGAGTCCTGCTTATTATTGTCTGTTTGTTTGGTGTCTGTCTGTTTCCTTGTCCTTTGGTAATGGAGAAATTAAATGATCACAAAAACAAACAAAACAAACAAACAAACTAAAGAGGCCCTAGTAATCCTGTTGCATTGCAAATTAGGAGCTCGGAATTTGATGAAGTGAAAAAGTTCTGGCCAAACTTTGGAGACACTCAAAGAATGCAATCAATAAGAAATGTAGAGACTGGGGCTGCAGCCCATTCCAAGCATCAGTTACAGACCTACCTTCCTCTACTTGGACTACATTGTCAAGCATGCATGCACACACATGCACACATAAATGTGCAGCTCTTAGACTGAAGTTCCAAACCTTAGTTGTCAGTTTGAGCCAGTTTAAAGGCTACAAGATCCTGGGATTAATGATTGCCATCTCAGCTTCGTCCTCCTACAAGTTGGTTTCACTTCATTGTGTACCTGACATTTACTTATTCCATCCTGCTGTGATGCAAAACTGATTTGTAAATCATGCATCTTTTCTAGTTGACGGTGCAAATAAAGAAAGGCTGCCAGTGAGTGTACAACAAATGGAAAAGTATCGAAGAAGTAATGAAGTAGAGAAGCTTATAGTTCTACTTGAGCTTGCTATTCATTTTTGCCTCCTTTACTGAAGAATAATTATATAGAGCCTATTATTAAGAAGCCAGCAAGCCATCTACAGAAAGTCAAAAAGGGCACTAAGAATTCTTTGGAGTGTTTTTCCTCCAAGCAGAGAATAAACCACAAAGTTGCTGCTTTGCTGGATCTGTTGTCGCTTTGTGGTAACACCAGCCATGTTTGCCATGGCAGTTCTTGACGCACGAAGGGTGATCAGATAACAATTACCCGCCGGTGGGAAAAAGACGATAAAAAACTTTTTTTGCCCTCCCTGTTGCTTGCGTGGTCTCCGCCAGGCAGAAGGAAGACAATAAAGTGGCTCTGTCGCTTGATCTCTTCTCTCATCGCCTGCAACAGTGGCGCTGCGCACAAGTCCCTTATACAGTGCCAGTCTATAAGGAATCAATGACACCCCCAAGGCCCTGTGCACAGCTGAGGGAGCAAAATCACCTTTTCAGCCTGGTTTAAATCAAAAGGCAAGCAGCAAAGATGAAGTTGGTGGTAGCATGGACAGAGAGAGGGTGGAAGGGGTGAGACTAACAGTCTAACACAGAGGTGAAGGGAGATCAATAAGTTATGCTGTGGGTCATTGTTGCCCAGAACGGATTGTTAACAGATAAGCCTTTGCTGCGCGTTTCCCTTTAGTATCAGACTCTCTCCCTCGCTCTCTCTCTCTCCCCACTATCTCTCCTTGCTCCTGTCTCAGCCCACCCCTGCCTGCAGCCAATGGACTGGTCTGGCACCAGGCTGGCAGCGTGGGATCACTGTGTGTGGCAGGGAGGGAAGGAGTGTAAAGGGACAGTGGAGCATTGGGAGTTTTCTGGCATCGCTGCCAGTATCACTGGCGGTGGTGAGGAGTGTAGTGGTGTTTTCTCAGCGCTGAGTGTGGAGTTCTCTGAGTCACCAGAGCAGGCTGGTGGATATCCAGCATGTGAGGGACACCTACCCTGGATTCCTTATTGCTCATAGTGTCTTGTGTGTTTTGGTTCTTAGTGGACTGCCACACCTCTTTGACCCGCTGCTACCCTGTGGTGAGAGACCCACTCTGCCATCATGGGGTCACCGCGGTCCAGTGGGGTCTCCAACTTTGCTGCCCCTCTGCGTATAGTTGGCACCGTCTGCATGGCTTTCCTTGTCATGGTCATCGTTATCGCCTTGGTTGCGGAGGTCAGTGGGGACCTGGAGGATCGGATGGACGTAGAAGTTGATGACAGACGGGAACTTGACATCAACCTTGCTGCGTGAGTAGAGAAATGATTTATTCCTTTTTAACCCTTACTTCCAAAAAAAGTTTGAGGTTTAAATTGTTTTTTAAGAGCACTTTTTGTGTGTGTTTGGTCATTTTAGATTTTGCTGCGAACTTGTCTTTTACTTGCTTTAGAGAGATCAGAAGCCTTCCTGACTGAACAGTCTTAGGCAGTCTTATAGCATTGAACGCTTGTAGCAGTGATCAGAACTGATAGTCAGGGGTTTGATGTTCATGCCTAAGTCGTGTGTCATATCATTTGGCCACATTATCTCTTATGTCTGTCATGAGTGTGCATTTTGAAATCTGTGTTAGTGTTACTTTGCTGCTTTTTGAGAAGTTTGATGTCACTTACTTTTTTAAAATTATATATTTTATTGAATGTTTTGTGTTCAGTGGATGGTTTTCTTTCATCTTTTTATGTGAATTTAATATGCATGCATGTGTGTAAATAAATGTACTTTTGATTTTGTCTTTTCTCAAATTTAGAACAGAACATTTGCATCATACTTTAATTTTAAACATCAGTCATACATTTGGCATGTATCTAGTTTGGTTTTACATTGGCTGCCCTTCTCAGATTATATACTGTTCAAGAACTGTGTGTTTGTGGTAAAATATGTGTCATTTCTGTATGGTAATAACAATGCTTGAATTGCACAGCTGGACTGGTTAGAATTATTTCTCTCTCAGCTAATGCTCACTGGCAGCAAGATGCTGGTTATTATTATGCTGGTACTGATACAAGTAGCTGCAGCAGTCTCTGAATGTGACTGATGGTGAGATCAATACTATTACTCCATCATTTGCCCACTGCCAACTGGGTTTGGTATAATAAAGGAGTTGGCTATTAGGTGTTGGCCAACCATTTGAACCCTGAAATGAATATTGGAAGTTGCTTCAAGGGTCTGTTAGTGTTACACCATTGATTATTTGGAGTTAGCTTTGCTGTGGCTGGTGATGTTTTCAAATGATTCTGAGTGTTCAGCTGCATTAGCCCATCAGTGCCAGCACGCAGTGAAGCTGTTGCACTTGTTGAACTGTATGTCCAACATTTGACAAGTGAAGGCCTGATGGCTTGAGGAATGGACACACACAGATACACTGGAAAATAGATAAAGGTGCCGTTGTGTTTTTAGCTTGCCCAATACTTGTTGGGCATACTTGAAGTGTAAATGTGGAGTAACCTTCCAAGACACAACATGACTGAAAGAAACAGTTACATTGAGTGGTCCATAGTGTTCAAATAACCTCCAGAGAACTGTCACTAGGCTTCCCATAACAGATCTAATCTCAGTATATATCCAGCATTGATTAGGAAGTGAGCACTGACCATCTTTGGAAATGCTCTTAACAGATTTCTGTGGCAGGTTGACAGATCATTAGTTTTGCGGATTGCTGAGTGTGAAAAAATAATGTTTTGTTGTTTAGGCTCTCGAGTGGAAGTAGGTAAGAAGGAGGAATGGTTAATATAATTTAATAATAGTAATGAACACTTGTTAGGTGCCTCCCACCTCCAAATGAGCCCTAAGTGCTTCACACAATGGCAACTAACAGACAGTAAGCAATAACTACTACCAGTACATAAAGAATTTACATTCATGTAGGTTGCATTTATACAACACAACTATGTGTGCACAGGCATCTTTTAATTTACTACCTCCACCCCCCACCCCCCCATCCCCTCCCCCACCCCTCCCCCACCCCCCAACACACATAAACTACAGTCCTTGTAAAATAAAGTTTCTGAGTTTGAGTTTGAGTTCTCCACCCTCACTCCTCCATCCCTGCTCCTCTCAGTCTGAAAACCAACAAAACGAAAGGGAAGAAAGCCAAGAAAGAAAGAAAAAAGTCGCAAAAGAAGGATGGTCTCTGATTCATCAGGGATTTTGCTTGCACAAAAGTTACACTGAAATATGTAAGAAGTGAGGTTTTAAAAATGTGATGATTATTCTGACTCACTGATAAATCATACTTTTTAGGAGGTGCATCCCTGGTAGCTTAGCATAGGGGAGGCTGCAGTGAGGGACCTAGTGAATATTGATTTTTCACAAACTCTTCACAAGGTTCTCACTGTACACAGAGGTTTTAAGGCATTTTTCTCT
Source organism: Alviniconcha strummeri (assembly GCA_963584105.1). Taxonomy (NCBI): domain Eukaryota; kingdom Metazoa; phylum Mollusca; class Gastropoda; family Provannidae; genus Alviniconcha; species Alviniconcha strummeri. The sequence continues at coordinate 14,718,622 of OY757547.1, forward strand.
TTTGACTGTTTTCATGTAAAATAACTGTTAGTGTTACAACTTACATTGCCTTGGAAAGGGCATATATTTGCTCAGAATTTGTTTCTTTGTGTCATATTATAAGGCATATGTTCATAAACCTTCATGTGCTTTAGTTGATTTTTCATGTGGTGGACTGCGTTTGAAAAAAGGTTTTTGGTGAAAGACTCAGAATTTGCTGAAAATAGTTTTTCATTCAGTCACAGTTGGTCAAGTTGCATGTGGAGGTTACAGTTTAATGCCCACACCTGCCATTTATCTTGAGAAAGTATCTGTATGCTAAAATGGAACAAAATTTATTGGTCTGAAATTTTAAAGAGGGATGGTCTCTTGGTCAGGGTTTGGTTTAGACAGAAATGTGAAGTGAAAGCTTGAAAAAAGAAAAAAAGAAAAAAAAAAGGGTTTCTTGAAGAAGGGGTGGTCAATAGTTCTCAGAGTGGTCTTGCTTTTATTACATATTATTTATTGGTCTGTTATTCAAGCCAGGCGGTTCTTTTGGAATGAAAGTGCTAGTGTGCCAGCCAGCTCATGATTGTGTGAATTTTGAGTGGTCTGAATTTTTTCTTCTTTTTTTTCTTGTTAATTTGATGAATTGTACAGATAATGCCTTGCGTGAGCCCATTAGTTGTACTGAGAATGCTTTGTGTGAGTGGATCAGCAGGATTCTGAGAGTCTCCTCTTGAAAGAAAAGAAAAAGGAAATAATGATGGAATTTCCGTTATCAAATTTCATTCCTATCATCATTTGTTCGTATTTTATCTCTGTTGCTTAAAAAAGCTTTATATTGTCTGGTTAAAATAAGCATTCTTTTTAACCTTTTGTGTGTTTTGATCTCATCTTGAAAGGGTTAAAAGAGGGGCAGTCTCACTCCTGGGGTGGTCTTGATCATCCCCTGGTTGAACCCCTTGTAAAAGTTCAGATTAAGGTGGAATCTGTGTGCTTGAAAAAGCTCATATATGCACTCCAGCCCATCAGAAGTTTCCTGATGTTGCCTTTGAAAGAGTTCCAATTTTTGTCTGATTGACGATGGCCTTTTCTTATTCTTTCTGTGCACTCCATCCCATCAGAAGTTTCCCAGTGTTGCCTTTGAAACAGTTCCAATGTTCATCTGATTGACGATGGCCCTTTCTTATCCTTTGAAGCAAGATTGTTGAGTGCTTCCTCTTTCTGCACCTCTCTCCTTCCAGGTGATTGATAGTGTGATGTCCATTGTAAAACTAAAACTTTAAAAGTGAAAGCATTGTTTTGATACGCAGTTTTTGTTGCCTGTTGTTGTTGTTGTCGGTGTGTGTGTGTGCAACTAATGAACGTCCTGTGGCTAATGTAATTCATGCTCACTTGTTTTAATGATGAACAGTTTACTCTCAGCTTCACTCTGGAGCTCTTTTTAAAAAAAAATTTTTTTAACTTTTGTTACTGTGCAGTTTCACATTATGATGTGGTTTTTGGTTTTAAGCCATGGTTTTGATGCTTTCTGCCATTCCTTGTGCAGTTAATATCATTCATTGCAAGGCATTTGTGCTGAGAGTGGTGTTATGCAGTGGAGTTTTGCCACTTAATCCTACAGTGTAGCATTCCATTTATATATACTTTGCTGTAGTTTACTGGTTGAAATAGGTGCATGGAAGCAACTTTTTATGTGTCAGTATTATGTGGATGACTTCTGTCTAGTGATTATATGATCCCGGATGCTTGCATGGATGGGTGATAATGCAGATACTATATGGATGAACAAACCGTGTCTTTGCTGCCTGATGATGGATGTTTGCATGAGTGAGCAATCTGGTACTGCACTGATGAACAGACTGTTGATTTATGGATTGATAAAGCAACAGTAGAATGGAAAGAGTTGGAGCTGTGATACTTAGCAGTTTGATACTTTGATGGGTGACCAGTGCTGACAGAGTAAAACATGGCACTTACCAGAGTGTCGGTAATGGGTGCAACATATTGACAAAAACAAAACCAAAAAACCAAAATTGAGATGCATGTACTATACTTGTTTGTTGACGAGCGCATTTTTACTGCTTTTTCTTTTTCTTTTTTTCCTCCAATCTTCCTCTCTTCTTACTGTAGGCTTTGGCATGCTTTGAAAACAAGGTTTTAGGCTTGGTTTTTAAGTACATTTGGATAAGTGTTCTGGCATGGTCCTTTCAAATCATTGCATCTTTATTCCTGTGGAAAACAATGTTACAAAACTTCTGTGATCTGTAAAAATACCTTGTTACAAAACCACAGGTGTGTCAGAAATGTAAACTGCAAATTGAATTATTTAGATTTTTGCATAGTATAGTTTAAATGGTATATGGTTGCTATATGCATTGAGAGGTTATGCACAACAGGCTTTGTGTGACACTGGTGTGTATTTAATTAGCAGGCTTTTTCTCCAGGAGTGCACTTGTGTAAGTCATCAGAGTGTAGTTCTTCTTTTGTTGTTGTCCTCTTTGAAGGTACTAGATATGCAGTCTGGTTTCTCTGCCAGACTAGAACAGACAGACAGACAGACAGACAGACAGACAGACAGACAGACAGACAGACACACACACACACACACACACACACACACACACACACACACACACACACACACACACACACACACACACACACACACACACACACACACACACTTGTGTGGTAACAACAGCATTGAGGTAGATGGACTCTAAGTCTAAATGTCAGTAACAGTCTATGAGTTTGTTGTATACCACTGACACATTACTGCTATGCCAATTCCAGATTAAAAGGAAAATCCTTCCCATGGAAAAACCAACAACAACAGCAGAAAATGGAAAACCCCTGCATGAAACTGATCTGTCCATAGCTGTTAAAGTGAGCTCAGCCACCTTGTGTTCCCATGGGGAGTAGTAAATATGCTTGCAGAAGCCTCCACCATTAGCCTGATGAGGAGGCTATATCTCTCACAGAAATTAATCATTAAATTACAGGCAAATGGGGGGGGGGGGGGGGGGGTTGCCACCCTCCCTGCCATATTAATTACAAATTGGCATTTGTTGACAGTGACAGGTCTGACTTCACAGAAGGAACTTATCAAATCTGCAGTTATAGCTATTTATAGTAGGTGTGTGTGCGTGTGTGTGTGTGTGTGTGTGTGTGTGTGTGTGTGTGTGTGTGTGTGTGTGAGTGTGTGTGTGTGTGTGTGTGTGTGTGTGTGTGTGTGCACATGTGTGTTGGGGCATGGGGTGGAAAGAAGGGGGGGTGGGGGGGGGGTTGGAGCTGCAGCAGCTTTTTAGTTCAGTGTTGATGATAGAATTTGATTGGATGTTGTTTGCAGAGTCCTTTCAGCCAGTTATTGTCCATTAAAGGATGTTGCATGGAGGTATTGTTGCAGGCTTTTAGTGTGAGTGAATAATCAGGTGCCCAAACCACACTTTGCAGCTTGTCATAATCTTATTTGCTATGGGCATTTGTACAGTTTTGTCACAAGTTAGTAGCTTTTCCATTGGTAGTTCATGTTCCCAGTAAAAAAGAAGAAGAAGATAAGCACAGCACAGAGAGAGAGAGGGAGAGTGTGTGTGTGCCTGTGTTTGTTTAACTCACTCTCTTGAATATTTCCAAATTGAATTAGTGAAAGAGTGATTAAGATCACCCAAGCCATCACCCAAGCCAGTCAGTGACATGTTGACACTAATGCCTGTTAACACAACACCAGACACCAACATGAGTGTGTATAGTAACAAATAGGTAGTGCAGCCAGAGTCAGTGGCTCCATTGCCAGAAAAACATGGCAGAGCAGTGGCCATGTGCTGTGAGCTGTGCTGGCTGTACGGCAGGCAGGCAGCCTTGCTCTCTCTGTCTTTCTAGCTCAGTGGTGATACTACAACATTGTAAATATTCATCCAACAGCTTGATAGTGTCAAAAGCACATAATTACTAATTATTTGACTATAGTATCATTTGGTTCCAATGACTTACTTGCATCAAAAGCACATAATTGTAATTATGTTGAGATAATTAGAAATTATGTGCCTTTTGTCCTGCTTCCAATGGCTTTCTTTTAAAAAAAAGTACATAATTTCAGTTATGTGCAAGAAACAATTACAGTTATATGACACTAGTCAGCATGCCAGTAAGCTGCCAAACTGAGTCTGCTTTCTTCTGTGAAAGGTTTAGTTGGACTTTTTGCAACTTTACCAGGACAACCCCTTTAACGCCATTGTGGGTTGTTTATGTGCAGATCCCTGTAGCAGGTTCCAACATCTCAAATGAATTTTCCTAGTTTGTTTTCTTTATCACTTGCTGGTGCAAGCCTGCATGATAATTAAGAAGCAATGATGCACCTGTTTTGGGTTGGTAAAATTGGAGAAGCTGCTACAAAAAATGTGCAATTGAAGGGCTCGACACATAGTATATATGCTGCAAAGAAGACAACTGAAATCAGCACCTCATGTGTTTGACAAATTAACTACTGTGTACAAAAAGTCTAAGGATGAGTTTCAGTCTCGCCATCATCTCTCGGTGTCAGTGAGCCAGGGATTTTTCTTTGCTTTGAACTAATTGTGTTCGTCTTTGTTTTTACTTGAGTCAGTTGTCACCTTCATGAGCTGTGTTCATAGCGTGGGGAGCCACGTATAAGGCTTTGCATGGCAGATGCTCTCTGGTGGCGCCAGTAAAGGAGACAGAATCTGATTGAGCTGCGTTTTGCCAAGTCCTTTCCGCCTGGAGGATAGATACTTCACACAACGCTTGTGGAACAGCCCTGTATATTTGATAACTCTGGCATTTGTGTGCCCTGAGTGCTTTCCGCCTGGCTTTTCAGGTGAACTGGAGTACGATGCTCTTCCGTGCATGTGTTAACCTTGTTTTTAAATTCATTCAACCTGAGATTTGACAAAGTAACTGCCCCCCTGGGGAAAGGGGAGGAGGGATGGGGGGGGGGGGGGGAGAAATGGGCCAAAGTCCCAAGAGGTCAGAGAGATGGGGTGAACCAGGAGACTCAGGTCTTGTGCCTAAATGCTGCATTGTCACCACCACAATCATTTATTCTTCGAGACAAGCAGTGTTGTTAGATTTGTATGTGCTTTATTGATTATGGTGGGCAATTTAAAACCTTTTTTTTTTTTTTTTTTAGATAATGTCATAAAGCACAGCTTTGATTGTTTTCAAGAAAAGTGTCATGGAAGCTGAGATTCAAGTCAGCAGCTGTTAGATCTGCTGGCAACTGAAGCATTCCATTACCCCACTCCAATTTATATATAAACAGCAAGACACTGCCCACCCCCACAAGGAAAGGGGAAGCAGAATTAGAAGAAATTCAGCGCAAAAATGGCTTGAAGTTTCATTGTTTTTATGAGTTACAGGTGAAGTATTTATCTTGAAGTTGGTTTGGTGTGTTTGATCAGATTTTCTTCAGATTGTTTTAAATTTTTTTTTATCAACTTATACTACAGTGTATTTAAAAATAAAATAGACCCATTGTTTAAGGCAAGCATCTAAAACAGTTACATTTCATCTATCATCAAAACGTTTCCAATGCAATTTATGCATGAGAATACATGTATTATTTGTAATTGTAGGCACATGCCCCAAATCCGAGTGTTTTCAAGCTCTTGGCATGTATTGTGTGTATCTGTGTGTGTGATTCATATTTTAGTTTGTGCACACAGGACAGTTGTGGACAGCCTGCTTTAGTCTTGCAAGCAATAAGGCTGCATCTGTGCTTGATCAAAAATATTGTGTGTATCTGTGTGTGTGATTCATATTTTAGTTTGTGCACACAGGACAGTTGTGGACAGCCTGCTTTAGTCTTGCAAGCGATAAGGCTGCATCTGTGCTTGATCAAAAATATTGTGTGTATCTGTGTGTGTGATTCATATTTTAGTTTGTGCACACAGGACAGTTGTGGACAGCCTGCTTTAGTCTTGCAAGCGATAAGGCTGCATCTGTGCTTGATCAAAAATATTGTTTTTGTTTGCCATCGCAATCAGTCTGTCTGTTCGCCTTCTTTTTTACACTACAAATCGGTGGGTGGTGGGATGAGAACAAAGCGTGATCAATGATCTGTAGTAATTATGTGACACTGACAATGGAAAGAAAGGGGGAAGACAGAGAGGAAAAATAGCAAGAGAATTGACTGAAATGTCAAAGTGCTGCAATCCATATCCGTTTTTTGTTTTTGTTTTCATTTTGTGCAGCTTTGGAAGTGTTAATCTTGTTGAAAGCTGCACTTCTCCTCAGGCAACAATTTAACACGATAGGATGTGGAGAAATTGCCAGTTGCCAGGAAAAGAGTGCCACCATCAGTGAAATGGCTTGGAATAGAATAAAATAAAAGAAGAAGACAAACAGGCAGGTCAGGGTACAAGACAGATGTTTCTGTTGTTTGTTGCAAATGTCTTCTGTGACAGTATTAGTACATTTCTGTGATACAGCTTTTACAATATGGCTACCTGTTTTTTTTTAGAATAATGCATGTGTTTAGAGCAAGAGAGAACAGAGAACAAGGAAGAATTGGTAAGCAGAAAGGAGGAAGGTAGGATGGATGGATGGATAGATGGACCATTAGGGACCAATGAATGAGGAAGGGATGTGTGATTGGCCTCAGTGGTATCTTATTGGTGCTCTGGTGCTCACTAGACTCCCATTTGGAATGTTTTCTCTTTGGTAGATAATTGATTTTTAACGCTAACAGCTAATACTATTAATACACATAAAAGGGAAGTTGTGCCCTAAGTATTCATTATTTTGTGCTGTTAATTACTGCAACCGAAGAAAGATCCTATCAGGCAAGAGTTGGGAGAGTTGGGGGCTTTAAATGTGAACAAAACAGTTCTGTATGTGATACACAAACTGTACATATATCATCTGGTATTTGGCGTGCATCCGAGACTAGAAGGAATAAACAAATAAGTGTGGAAACAAAGAGACCTGTGTGTTGCCACACTTGTTCTCATGCTATTACTGTTATGTTTTAGTTGTGTTAATTTTTTTTATAGACAACAACAAAGCAAAACAAAACAACCACACACTCACACACACACAACTCCCCCTCCCATCCCCCCCAAAAAAAACAACAACAACAAAATACTACAAGAAGCCACATAAAAATAGAGTTCTCCCTTGGAGTAGATGCCACAGCAGTATTGTTTTTTAATGTCCTGCTGCCCCCCCCCCCCCTCGCCCCTCCCCCTCCAACCACCTTAGTGGATTTCTGAGTTGAAACTTATGGAGATGAGGACATAGAAATGTTTTCTTGTACAGTACTCAGCTGTGAATGTAAATTCTACTCGATGAGAGAATGCCTGCAAGTAATTTCCTTGAAAGAGTGTTTTCCCAGCCTGCATTATTGATAGGGAGGTGATCGGCACACTATGGCATGTTAGACACACAGGGAAAAGAAACCAATGAACTGGATGCTCTGAATAATTGATGACCAAGGGGGTGCTTATCTTCGGCGGACAATGTTGCTTTTCCAATTGTGAGCTCCACTGTGGTTAGCACTTAGAACACTTACAAATGGGGCTTCCTTGTGCTGCCCTTAGTCATTCTTCTCTCAGTAGAAGCAGTATGCAGATCTCTTTTTGCTTTGCTCTAATTAAATTGCTGGCAATGTCAGTTGCATTATGGACCAATAATTATCCTTTTCTGGGATTGTCTGATAAAACTGTTGGAAGTCTGTCTTTTGTAGTTTGTTGTTGCTTGAGCCATATATATATATATAGAGAGAGAGAGAGAGAGAGAGTTTTGTACACCCAAATTATAGATCTGAATTTTTTTGTTTAATTTCCTTAGTGTTGTTATACTCATTAATTTGACACATTATTGCTTGTGGTCGTTGTTTGAAAATCAAATCGAAAGACTGTCACTGCAAACAGCAATGACACAAGGTGCTCATGCAGTAACACTTTCAGGAAGATGCGAAATAGTGGGAGGACAAAATGGGAAAAGCCAGTAAAAAACAGGTGAATTAGTTCACCATGTAAAACTTTGTCCATGATGCCTCCTGACTTTTCACAATTGACTTTAGAAAAATGGCATTGCAATGCTCATGGTCAAGGTCACAGTGAAAGCTCAATACTTTTTTGAATATTTTTCTGGATGATATCTTCTGAACCATTTAACCTTTCGTAGCCAAACTTGGTCTGGTGATGCATCATCTTCAGCCACAGTGTGAAAAGGTTGCTTTGCTATATTCAAAGTCAAGGTCACAGTGAGAGCTCATATTATCAGAATACGACCGTTTTATTATCTCTTCAGAACTTGTGATCCTTTTACAACCAAACCTAGTTTTATGGTACATCATCATAAACTGGTGTGTGTTTTTAAAAGATTAAAAAGCCATGTTCAATGTCAAGGTCACAGTGATTGTTCAAAACTTCATTGAATATTTGTCAGTCTTATATTTTCTGCTCCGTGAATCTGCTTGCAAAGTGCAGCTGAACTAGATGTTACTAATAACCAGACCTAGTGCAAACAAAGTAGGTGTGTAATTATAGTATACTTATGATAACAGTGCAAGGCAGCAGGTCCTGTTGTAGAACCAAACTTCTTCGGCATGCACACAGTAGAGTCTTTTGTCTAACATACTTGCTGGGGAACCAGAATAATAACACAAAAGATAAAGTAGTACATATTTTAGTGCTACTGAAGATCTAAAGACAGGTGCACAGTGCTACTGAAGATAAAAAGACCAGTGCTCTGTTGAAGAAGAAAATGACAACTGAAACTATTTTGACAGCTGCAGTGGCATTTTCTTTAGAAGAAGGGGGGGGGGGGGGGGGGGAAGAAGAAGAGTAAAACAAACCCTATGTTCATAAAATGCTTGCAGTTTGGTATAGTATCACCCTGATAAAGTGTCATGGTTGACTGGCCTTTAAAAAACTATGATCCCAGAGCATAGTGTTACTTGCAGAGGTGTGAAATGGGCGTACGGAACTGTGGAACATGAGCAGTGCACACTAGACTGCATTATCCCGACTTTCCCTAATTTCATTGATGCAGCTGGCAAAATCTCAGGGGAGGGGTCCCACTTTATGTGCTGAGTAGGAACTAGACTGCCCATCGAGTCTCGCTACATGCATCCAGAATGACAGATTATTCTGTGCTGGCCCACATCACTCTGTTTTGGACAAGCTGAATGAAACAAAACAAAAGAAGGAAGAAAAAAGTGCATGTGAGTTTATTTCCTGCCTTCACTTTTACTGTGCACAGCTATCTTCCTCTGCCTCCAGTCTTTGGTATCAGTTTAAGTTAATTGTGTGTAAATTAAGTGGTATACTGGGGAGTGTGTGTGTGTATGTGTTTATGTGTGTGTGTGTGTGTGTGTGTGTGTGTGTGTGTGTGTGTGTGTGTGTGTGTGTGTGTGCACTTAAAATAGTCTCTCTGGATTAGATTTTGCACTGTATAAATACTTTATTATTATTATTATGATCAGTTTGGTGACCATGTCTGTGGTGTATGTCAGAGTTTTCTTGACTACTGTCATGCAAAGTTTGAAAGAAGTCACCTTAACAGTGCTTAAAAAAAAAAAAACTCTGACATACACCACAGACATGGTCACCAGCTTTGCCATAAGCTTAACATTGAATCCTTGACTTATTTTCAGCAGTCATAGTGATATTTGGAAAAGCTGAAAAAGAAGTAATTTGATGTTTAGTAAGATCTGATCCAGTTGAGTATTCTGTTAGCTTCTGTGTGGGTGTTGCATACACTGAAACTAGTGAAATATCTTGTGCAATATTCCTTTTGTGATTTTTGGAATGAATTATCAGAGTCTGGCACAGTCCATAAGCTTGGAAGGTTTTTGTGTGTTTTTTGGGTGCTTTTTGGCATGCTCTTTTAGTGAAAATTCTTAGGAACTCTGCATGTTGATAGCTTCTGTTGAGCTTGATGATGTATTGATGATAATGATGCTCCTGCAAACTTTTATATAGTGCTTCCAGAATAGATGCATATATACAACATGCTCATTTGTGCTTAAAACATGGAGTAAGGCTCATTCAAACAAAAAGAAGAAGTAGAGGAAAGGATTTTGACGCACAGTGGAAGAGGGTCACATGCAAATTTGAAGAAGAAAAATGAAATGAAAATTTACACTTTTCAGCTTTGAATGTGAGCAGACTTAGCAATTCACTGCTTGTTGCATTGAATTTAATGTACATGTTTGGTTTAAATTAAATTATAAAGGCAAGCAAGAAGCAACAAAAGATGTTTCATGAACTTCATAATCACCAGCTGGCTACGGTTTAGTGTTGGGTTTGTAGAATGCCATGAGTGTCTGGGAGAGTGTTGGCATGACAATTGTACCTACATTGCCATGACAGTCATGCATCACTGTCATGCCAATATTCTTCTAGACAGTCCACTCTTTTCATTTATCATTGTTAAGCAAAGGAGCTTACTCCAAAAATGTGCACATGTTTTGTATTGTCCTGTTATGGTCAGCATTCTTTTTAACTTTGTGTGAATGCTGAGTAGTCAACCGTATGATTGAGTCTTGTTTTAGAATGCTAGCGGTCAACCTTGTTTTATTTATAAAAATAAAAATAAAAACCTATGTGGGTAAGGTGTATACAAATTGTGTCTGCATGGCTACAAGGATAAGGCCTGGAGAGAAATGGATACGGTGGAACCTCTTTTATAAGACAACATTAAAAATTGGCAGAATTGCATGGATGATGGTCTCAAAAAGAGAGGTGCTCCTGTGCTCCTTGTTGAAGGGTTCTGTTACAGGAAAATATTAAACAAAAGCGGATGGTTTCTGAAAGAGAGATCTTAAATGAGGGTGGTCTTTCAGCTTCATCAGGGTGGTCTTTCCACAGCACAGGTTCCACTGAACATGTGCGAAGCGCACTTGGTTTTCCTGCCCTGTTTAGCTTTTGTTTGCATTCTGTAGCCAACACACAACTTGTGATTGTGTCAGTTGTATAAACTGAGGCAGTTGTTTGATTCTGTGTGATTGCTGGATGGGGTGATTGGGGGTGGGGGGGGGGGGGGGGGTGGTGGTGGGGGGGGAGAGGATTGAGTTGCTGTTGCAGGCAGAGGCTGTGGTGGCTGTGGCATGTTTGCACTGGGTACTTGCTGCATCCTGACTAACAATACCTCTGGCGGTTAGGCTCTCAAACACAGTGATAACCATATTGGGTCCTTAACACCTCAGAGAATGTGTACCTGTGTTTTTATTGCATGCTTCTTCGTAGTCAGACCCCCCTCCCCCATCTCCACCACACACACACACATGGTTTTCTCACATACAGTTATGAACACAGAGAGAGAGAGAGAGAGAGAGAGAGAGGAGAGAGAGAGAGAGAGAGAGAGAGAGACACACACACACACACACACACACATGCATGCATGCATGCACATGCGTGCACACACACACACACACACACACACACACACACACACACACACACACACACACATAATTTTGCACATCGGCAGGCACACACACACACACACACACACACACACACACACACACACACACACACACACACACACACACACACACACACACACACACCACACATGCATCTCTCTCTCTCTCTCTTGCACAAGCAAATGAATACTAAAAATCACATTTTGGGGATAATTTCCCATCCAGTTAAGTTTGAACTAATGATTGGTGGATACAATTATGAGTGTAATTAATTTTGAGTAAAGCAACAGCAACAAGAAACCACCTTAGTGAATTTCAATTGAAGGAGAACAACTGATCTATTTTCTGCCTTCAAAAACTTCATTTGCTTAAGAGCTTTGTAAGATCTTTAAAACTCTTCATTTTAATAATCTATGTGGTGCTTTAATTTACGCTTTGACACTGAATTCTGATATGTAACAAAAGTCATGTTTTTTTCCATTTGAACACGAGTCAACTGAATGTTATTTTCTCTCTCTCTCTCTCTCTCTCTCTCTCTCTCTCTCTCTCTCTCTCTCTTCTCGTGTGTGTGTGTGTGTGTGTGCGTGTACAGGCGTGTGTGTGTGTACAGGCGTGTGTGTGTGTGCATGTGCGTGCATTCATGTGCGTGTTCAGTTCTGCGTGCGGTTTTCAGCATTGAGTGCATATAACAGACCACATTCCTTGGGGGTAGGGAGGAGGGGAGGGGGGAGGAGGAGGGAGCAGACAACTACCCAAGACAAGGAGAGCACGTTTGGAATAAGAAGGAAGAGCAAACATACTGTTTGAATGTCTTGGAACAGATAATTGAAGGTAAATAAGGAAGGCATGAAGCATCTCAGTTTTTCCCTCTGGGTTCAACAAAGTTTGAGGAGATGGAAGGAGGAAGAGGAGGTCTATTGATTTAAAAAAAGAAAAGGAAAGAAGATCATGCAGCAAGATCCAAGGGGAGGGCTGGAACAACAGAATTTTTGATCTCACAGAAAAGGCAAGATGATGATCGGCTGGGCCTGACACAGAAAAGTATGCTACCCTCCCACCCTCTGTCTGAAACTGGGATGTAGGTTGTAGGAATGTCAGGTGATGTCATCCAGTGCATCTGTACACAACATCAGAACCAGGCAAGTGCTTTGTTTGAGGCACAACCTGAATCCTAACAAGTCTGTTTATAAGGCAAGCTGGTGTCTGATTATATTCGCTTGTTGATTTCCTAGTCAGACGCTCTGTGTCTGAACACAGCCCAGGATTAAGTTCACTTTTTTTAGCCACAAAATCCTTAATCCCAAAATACCTGCAGTAGTGCAGGAGGACATTGCTCAAAAGTTCAGTGTTGTGGCTAACTGAACTGCTGAACCTTTTGTGACCAAACTTGGTATGGTGATACATCATCATAGGTAGATGTGTATGCAAATTGTCTCTACTTTCAAGGTCAAGGTCACAGGGCTTATAAAATCAAAACACAACTGTTCCTATCATATCTACTGAACTGCTGATCCTTCTGCACCCAAACTTAGTAAGTTAGTTCAATGGTACATTATCATAAGTCTTATGGAAAGTCTGGATTGCTCTTCAAGGTCAAGGTCACAGTGATTGTCAAAAACTTCACTAAATGTCAGTTGTATTTTTTGCTGTACCACTGATATCTTTGCAACTAAACTAGGTGTATTGGTGGTACTATTACTAATGACCAGACCTGTGTTTTAAGCCCGTTTTAAGCTGTGTATATTTAGCTTTGTATAGTCAGAATTATGCTTGTGTGTGCGGGTGCCTCTCTCTGTGTGTGTGTGTGTGTGTGTGTGTGTGTGTGTGTGTGTGTGTGTGTGTGTGTGTGTGTGTGTGTGTATACACTTAGAATAGTCTCTAGGGACAAGATTTTGCACTTTAAAAATACTTTAAATATAAAAAAATACTTTAATGACTAGACCTAATGGAACCAAAATGGGTACGTATGTCTATATAGTATACTGACAATAAGTGAATAACAGTGACTTACAGTATCTAGCTGCTCAACAGGGGATATTTTGCTGCTCAAGGTGACACACTGTTTGGATTCAGACTGTAATTATGGTTTGGGATGGGGGGACAATTATGATTTGGGATGGGGGGACTATTACGGTTTGGGATTGGGGGAATGGCTTGCTTTGGTTGGTTGATTGCAATGGTTTCTGAGTGGAAGATTAATTTAGTGTGAATCAGAGTAAGGATTAGCTTAATTAATGTGAACCAGTTTCTTTGATGGTACCATGCCACCATTCGTACCTGTCATCATGTCTCTCTGTATACACTCCTCACACTCTCGGTTCCAGTTAAGGTGAATAAATCAGTCTTTCTTTTGCAAGATGGAAACTTAAGGGCTTTGGTTAGCAGGTCGTTCTCTGTTCAGGCTCGCCTTGTCTGCAGCAACCTTCCTGCTCACATCCACACTGCTGTTCTCTCCCACAGTTCAAACTTCTCTTCAAACTGAGCTACTCTAACCCTTCCACAGGCATTGGATGCTGTGCTTGATTTGTGTTTTTTGTGGTGTTTTTTGCTGCTGACGTCTTCACTGGCTGACTGACTGATGATTTTTGGGGGGTTGAGGGTGGAGAGAGACTGGGAGAGAGAGAGGGAAGTGAGGGGTTGCGAGATTGTGTGCATATGTGTGGGTGTGTGCACGGGGGAAGGGGAAGGATAGAATGAAGTATATATGTAATGCATTATCAAACTAGGTTGTGTACTTTTGTAATGGTATGTATAGTGCTTTGAGCCTCACACATGTATATCCCTCACAGAAGGATTGGTGCATTAGAAATGCATTTATTTATTATAACTGTAATGCTATAGATCTGAGGAAAATTGTGAAGTTGCTTACAGCAATGTTACTGGACATACAAAACATGAACATAAAATTTCAGACATGTTTTAAAGTCATCAAGGAGTTATGATTGTGAAGTCTTGATTTGACCAACAATATAAAATATGGTTTTTCAGATGATTGAAATCAGACTGTTTTGTGAGTGTCACATGAAAACTTACCCAACATGTCAGAAAGGAATTTGAGGAATTTGAGACTTGCATCATGCCATACTGCGATCTCATGCCTGAAAACACCTAGCCAAAAACAACTGACAGAGGTGCAGCACTTGAAGAGCAGGAGACTCTGGAAAGTACTTCAAGAATTAGCCGAGGTTGGGAAGTTAATCCACCAGAGTCATGAGAAAAGGAAGAAAGAAGAAGAGAAAAGTCATTTTCCCTTTGTTCCAGTTTTCTGTCCCTTTTTATTCCAAGGTGTTGTTTCACCCTTACCCCCTCTGCTTAGTAAAAGTACTTCAGAGTTCCTTTTCTGCAATGGCAGCAGGAAGAGTGCTCTTTGGTGGCTGAGCAAGTTGGAGGAGGAGATGGTCCTTTGATGACTTGGACCTATGGACGTGATCCCCAGCAGAGCTCAATTATCTCTGTCCTTTCTCCCGCATCCTGCAGTGGTGATTGGGTGAGCGATTGCTGCCACTTTCGTGTGGTAGTCTCTCCCTTGGTGGGCTGACTTACTCCTGATTCTCCCCTTGCTCTGGTTCCAAGTGCAGCTCAAGAACCGCAGACCAAGTGGCAGATTGCCATCTTCATGTGTCTTTGAGTGGTGCCCTGGCTGAATTAACTGCTGCATGATTGACTTTGCGCTGGCGTTGATGAACTTTGGATCGATCAGCAGATTGCAGGGTCGTTCGTTCTTGAATAGAGATAGAGGAAGATGTCACGTTAGCAATTGTGGACTAACTGGACTCACTGGCACATTGCTGGTAAGTTTTGTTCTGAAACACACTGAGGAAGATTTTATGGTATGCTGTAAAGCATGGACCCATTGATGAACTGCTGGTATTTGCTTTATGAAGGAGAAAAAAGGAAAGCATACAGTTTGGATCCATTTTGTGATCACTTTGTCTTAATATTTCATCTCCTAAGAGCCCCTTCTTATGTGAGATCCCCCTCGTCCATCTTTTTAAGATCGTTTCACTGGAAGCTGTTCTCTTCTGGCATTAACTGTGTCCATGTGGAATTTTGAAACCCTGATGGTATATGGCCACTCTTTAGTGCCAGAGAAACTTTACAGCTTGGGGGTTGGTACTGACAAAATTGCCAGTGGTCTGTACGCTGCCAGTGGCATCACAGGGGTGAGTATCAGCCAAGGGATTCAGCTTCACGCCTTTTATACTATCAGGCACCAATTGCCTGTGGTGCTGTGTCATTCATCCCCAACCCTTGCCAATTAAGACTGTATTTGGTTAAAGGATGAGAGTGGTGGTTGTGGTGGTGGTGTGGGCGCTGACTTGACAAGCTCACCCTGTGAGTGGCGATGCAGCTCGCCCTGCTTAGGCAAACATATCCCTCAGCAGGGCTGATTGTTGTGACTTCATTTTGCCTATTGATCAGCGTGGCTACAATTTGCTGCGGGGACAATAGGGACCCATTAAGGAGGCATTAGTGGGGTGCTGGATCATGCCCGGCTCTGTGGCTGCCATTAATAGACTACCTGAATTAAGCATCCTCAGCTGACAAGAAGTGTTCCGCTCTCCTTTGGATTTGGCGTGGTGGGAATTTGTGTTCACGTTTGCCTCCAAAATGTGACCAGCTGCTTCCTCATGAACTTGTTCAGCTTCTGGTCATGATGTGAGAGCTAGTCTGTCCAGAGCCCAGGATTAAAAGTACTGCTGTCGGCTGAAGTGGGAGGGAAGAAATTGAGAAGTCATGATCCCGTAAATCTGTGTCACATGATAGGCAAGTGATGGAACTCTGTAGAAGAAACTGAAAATGCTGACTAGATCTAAAGTTGTCTCATATGTTAGAAAATCTCATTAAAGTTGTACAATAAAGAGTTATATGTGTAAACCAAAGCAGCTGAAACTGACCACAATGACTGTGTAAATTTGGTTAAAAAAAGGTCAAGTTTAATTAAAGTTCACATCTGAATGAAATAACCCTGTGTTAATTAAATGGAGTAGGTTTTGACATCATCGATAAAGTATCACCCTAACATTGACCCACTGTGGCCAGGAAATGTCACATGAACCTTTACCTGTGGTCATTTTTTAGAATAAAATGTAGTGTCATGAACTAGACTAAAAGACTAGACCTGAGTTAAAATGACTTTTAATTGCAATTTATTGATTTGTTTTGCCTTGTTCTGGCCTTCATGATTGCATGGGAATTAGACATCAGCTTTCCAAGTAACTGGCTAATTTATTTCCTTCCCCTAATTTATATTTTCATTGCATTGCTTGAAAGAACTACATGCTTGAGAAAAGTGAGAATGCACTGCTTGACTAAACAAACTCTCCATTAGCTGATTGATCAGTGCTTCTGAAAAGGGCGCTAACCTTCATTTCGCTATGTTTGGTGAAGACTGCCCAACTGACAGAATGAGAATCCCACTTGCTTTAAGGCTTCTTTCTCCGATGGCTCGGAAAGCCACCACAAACATGTACCACAGTGAGGGAAAATTTTGCTGCCGGACTGATTAAACCCTCCAGCAGTCAATTGATCTGCGTCTCGGAAGCCAGCACTGAAGCCTGTGTTTTACACCCTAGACATCAACAGAGGGGAGGGGGAGAGGTGAAGAGGACAGCAAATAGCCATGTGGTGGAGTTGATCCAATCAGCTGCTCGCCATCAGTGACCCAGTCCTGAAGGTTGTCTGGGTAATGGAAGTGGGATTGCATTAGGATCTGGTCCGGCTGCATGGGACTGTGCCCTAACTTTATTCCCAGCGAGTGGATAATGTTTGGCCACTGCCCTGGGCGGGTGGAATAAAGACCCTCTTTTATACTTGTTGCTTCTTAGCACTAGCCTAGAACCTGCCTTTCTGGAGCTAGTTTACTGAAAGTTTAAGACTGGTTTGGACGGGGAGGGGGAACCATTTGTATGTGTGTGTGTGTGTGTGCGCGCGCATGCGTGTGTATGCAAGCATGCACAGTTTTGTTATTGTATACTAGCATTACAGTTATTTTCCAAGAACAAGTAATGTGAGTGAGGGCACTCTGGTTTGGAGGTTTTGCCATAAATATTGTGGAATAACTTGAAATATCTGCCCTAAGTTCAGTGTTGGAAAATTAGAAATGAATACTGAATTGACAGGACAGGGTCAAAGCATTACTATATTTTGGTGTATAGTGCCCAGATTTGAAACTTAGTCAAGCACAAAAAAACTTCCAGTTCCACATTCACAGAAAGTGCTTGCAGCATTCGGAAAAGAGGAGATGCAACATGAACAACAACAATGCAACATGAACAACAACAACAACAAAATATATATATTACATAAAATAAAAGACAAAGTGTATGAAAGAAAATCAAAGCAAATGGAATAATAATTTTTTACAGCAGTGTATTTATTTTTATTTTTATAGAACACCCATGCCCCCCTCACTGACATTAAGTGGTTGGGGGTACGTTTTTCCCATCTAGACTGCTGTGAATTATTGAACAAATACAGTGAAGGGAATAGACTGCAGAATGCAGTTCTGTGGTATATTAGATGCCTATCTTTTTGGGTTTTTGATTTTCATTTATATAAAAAGAAGGCAGCAGTATTAGGTCTGCTGCTGCGTAGAAGTTAAACCCATACAACTCTTAAGTTTAACTTCTTATTCAGAGTCAGTCCTTGGGGAAATCATAGTTACCCTCTGCCAGGCTCTCTTCATGTCTGATCTGTCACAGTTTCCATAACAACAAGGGGAAAAGAATCTGGCTAGGTGAATAGCCTGCCCTCCTGGAACTGCTTTGATGTGCTAATCACATGACAGGGTTCCGAATCGTTTGACCTGAGGATTATGTGCCCCGGATCTGCTGCAGACTATGGTTTGCCACTGTTGTCAAAACTCAGACAAGAATGATGAAGGATGACTGTTCTGTCATATGATTGTTGTGATATGATGATGCAGGTGATGATTGTTGATTTATAGAGCACTCCATACATTCATGGGAAATATTTCATCATGTGTGTTTGCAGTCTATGATACATCACTTTATGACAAAGTCAAAGCAGATGATTGTGAAGTAACAAAATGTGGGAGTGGTGTTCTGTCCTTGTGGTTATATGTATTTGCAGACTATAGTGCACCACTTCTGTCAAAAATTGTGTCACCTGATTCAGGTGGGAGATTTTAATGAAGCATTTTAATGTTCCATTAAATGGGGGGATGGGGGAGGACTCAATTGAAACCAGATGAAACAATTGAACCCAAGTCCATTGCCACTCCAAGCACATTGCCATGATGTAAAAACAGCTCAAGAGGGTATGATATGTGTCTGATGTCATTGTGACTGTATTTGCAGACTATGGTAGACTGTCTGGGTCTAAATTACAAAAGAACTGAATGGGTGAGTGGGTTGGGGCCATTTCCCTTATCAGCAGTTGATATAGAGCAGCAGCTTTGGATCTTTCAAGGACCCTGTCTCTTGAGACGTGATCCATTACTCAGCATCAAGCAAGTCCCACAACAATTCAGCAAGAAGCCTTGATGTAAAGAAAGCTGAGAGGTTCAGGACACACAGGCATGGATGGGCATATGCATGCATGCATTCATGCCTATACAAACACATAGCAACCCCCCTCCCCCCCCCCCCCCCCCCCATAAAACAACAGTGCAAATGCACACACACATACAGATGCATGCACACACATACATGCGCACGCACGTACACACACACACACACACACACACAGCATCCAGAACAGGACAATTCTGTGTTAACCAGGAAACGTGCCATTGCCTTGATTGCAAAGAGTGGGAGGGCTGAGAGCTAAATTGGAATATGGTGTGTCTGGGGGCAGTTTCTCCTTTTGTCCTTATCACTGGGCTGCCAACGCTTCCTGATGCCTTTAGTATGGTTCTCAGTGCAATTTTTGTCTTTGATGTTAGTGGCTTCAACAGGGGAGGCTTTTTTGTGTGGCATGTGGCGTGGTAAACAAAATTATGTTTATACCCATCGAAAATGCTTCATTGAAAATGAAAGAAGAAAAAAGGATGTTATTATCTGGAGGAGAGTTTTTGTTTTGTTTTCGTTTGGGTTTTTTGTTTATTAGAGGATGGATGAATGATTTTATTTTACCCTTGACACATGTGATGCATCATGATGCTTTGTGTGCTTTCTTTTCAATCTGATATAAGCCAGTGCAGTGAACAAACCATAGGTCTGCCTGCTGGCCTCTCTCCAATAAACTGTGTTAGGCAGTATACTGGAATCACTGTGTCTGTTTGTCTTTCTGTCTGGCTTTTTGTGTGTGTGTCTGGCTTTGTCTATATCTTCTGAACTGCTCAACCTTTTGTAACCAACCTCATATGATGATGCATCATCATAAGATTGAGTGTCTTGAGTGTCATGTGATGGTGTGGGTGATAAATAGTGTATTTATTCTAGGGTTGGGTTATTATACAATAGTTTGAATTGCTATCTTCAAGTTTATTAAGGTCACAGTGGGGTTTCAAATATTCAGCACAACTTGATTACTGAGGTCACCCCAGGAACATATTTTTGGATTATATTTTTGACTATTTGAAAGAGATTAAAAAATTAGGAAAGTAATAATTTTGTGATTTTTTGTTGTTGGTGTTTTTGTTTTTACCCATTTACTTGTTTTTTAATATGATGTACCAGTTTTAGCATGCACATATTTTTTTTATATCATTTATTGTGTTCTGATAAAATGTGTCTCAGCATGATATAACCGTACTGGTTGGCTGGTTGCAAAAAAAAGAGTTACTTCGGAGATTTAAAAAAAGAAGAAGTGTTCCACAGTTTCTGAAGTACTGAACCAATGCTGCAAAATGTAGTACAGTGGTTAGTCAGTTGCTTAATGTTTAATGCCCATGCAGTCAGTCTGTCAGAGTGAAACAAAATTTGTGAAATCAAAAGTGTGATACTATGTTTGAAACACATATGAATTTATACAGTGGAAAGAGAATTGCTGGAAAAAGAAGAAGTTGATTGTACTGGGAGGGAAGAAATTTAAAAGTTGGGAGTTCCTTGCAGCATCACTATCAGTACAGTGATTCATTCTTGTGAACTGGTTGATTGTGTCAAAAATTAACTGGATAACAATCTTAAACAGGATACACTTTCTGATCTGAATTGCTGAACTATCTTGCAGGTCAGGATAACAGGGAGTGTCTAAACCATTTACACAATATTTGCAGGCCTTGCATCTTGTGTAGTGGTCAGACTTTTGTCATCCTACTTTGTACTCTTGTGCATTATTGCTGTGATTGATCTTGTTTAGAATGGTGAGTTTATAAGTTGATCAAATGTTAAAAGAATTTCAGAAGATTTATTAATTACCTTTCCCTCATTGCCCTTTCAGCAGAAAGCAAAAAATGGTGCCAGAAACCCCAGAGGACTGACCCCCTTTTGGTTGCAAGTGCTGTGTACAGTTTGAAATTTATTCTGAATTGGGCAGAGAAAGATGTGTGGTGATTGCATTGATGGTCTGTGGTAGATGGTTAAGTCAGTTAGTGGTACCCAGTTCAACTATGTCTTTGCTCTTTTTCCATTAAAATGTCTGGTTTTTCGACTGGGCGTAAAACACCAACTTACTTACTTACTTATTATCTTGTGAAACACAGCCCCACAGAATTAATGAAAAACTGAAAATGTTCACCCCACTATCAGTTTTAATGAAGAATCATTCTGGTGATGACTGTATAACAGCAGCATGTATATAGTCTCCCTCTCCCCTCCATGTGTGGGTCTTGGTATATACCCACCAGCACTCTCAATCTAATGTTGTTAAACCTTGGTCTCACAACAGTGTTGAGCCAGGTTCAAGAAGCTGGAGCAGCAGTTCCTTAAAATGCCGTGAGCCCAAGAAAACAGCCTCTGGGGAGAGAGATCAAGAGGAAAGCAGGGCTGATTGATTCCTACAAAACTTTACTTTTCCTTTGCTGGTCAAGTCAAGGCTTGTATCCTGGGCCCAAGGAAATGCTGTCCAATTATTTTGTTCTTTCTTTTTCACCCTGACTTCTCAAGTTTTGCTTTTCTGTGGGCCATTGTTTGGTATTGGTCTGTGGCCTGTCCAGGGAATTGACCAAAGCCCAGCCCATTAAAGCTGGCCTCTGCAGGCCAGGCTGACAGTCTGGAGGTCCAGTAGTGTGATAGCATCTGTCCAGGCTGTTGCGTTCTTATGGTATTGATCACACTGAGTGTATGGCAGGACCTTGTCTGGACTGGTCCAGTGGTGTGATCGCCCCTTTCTACACTGTCACTTCCTCACTGTTGATAGACACGGTACCAGACTGTTCACGGCAGGAATATGTCCAGAGGTACAACACATCAAAGCACAGTCTGCACAGACTTCCTCATCATAGCATTGATGGACATGATATTTATTTTTTTATTTTGCTTTGAGACTGATTATTAAACTTAAAGCATCCATGACAGAACTGTGTTGAATGGTTCATCAGTGTGGCAGCCTCTTCCCAACACTAAGTCAGTCCATATTTCATTGATGGACACAGGGTGCATGGCAGGTCTGCATAATGTTGAGTGTGGGGAGAGACTGTTATATGTCTAGTACTTTTGGGATCATTAAAAGTTTGACTTTTTACAGCCCCTGTGTGCAGTCGCATGCATCGATCAGCATCTGCACACATGTTAAAAATCCCAAACCGTTGTTTGGAAACGAAAATGCAGCGCATGCTGATAGGAATAGGTAGCGCTGCTCTTGTGGCTGCTGTGCCTTTCCCATGTAAGGCAACTCGAATTACCCCCAAGGGAGAGGAAAGTAAATACAAAAATATATTAAAAAGTAAGCCCTGTTAGTATTACACAACACACTTATGTGATGTGTAGTCTGCATGTATTAGGATGGCATGTCTGTTTTGTGCCTGAATTCTGTTGCTGTTGGACTTTGTTCTTCATGCACTTTTAGCTAGAACATTGAACATTTTGACTATGAAAACTAGGTTTAATTGATGACTATTTACTATTCACTACTGACTATGAAAAAAATAAAAAATAAAAAATGGCTTCAAGTACTATGGTAAATGCACTTGGGTGTGCTACACATTATGTGTGACTTTTCTTCTGAAAATGTCAGGGTGAAGAGTTACACTCTTACACCTCAGTTACACTCTTATACTTTGTCATTTTATTCTGTGAGAAGGCTGTAGTGTTTCATGATATTAGTCTGATGCTTTTACATTTTGAAACTTAATCCTCACAGCATGAAGAAGGTATCTAGCATGCTGGAAATCAATAATTGGTAGAGTTTCTTTTTGCCTATGAAAACGCATCAGATGGAAAAGATTCAGTAGCAGGCACAACTATTTGCAACCCCCCCCCCCCCCCCCCACCCACTCCCCACTGTCCCCTTTTTGTGGTGTGTGGGAGAGTGAGATGTTGCTGTGAAGATGGAAGTAGGGATTACAATATATCTGAGTCCTTGACATTTCCTCTAGAAGTATTGGCTTTCCCTGGTAATTTTTTTTCTGTAGTTTGCCAAGTAATAAGATGTCCAAACTATGGAAGACCTCTTACCTGTGTGGGGCTGATGCCTGCAGCTGCAAGCAAGGGAACTTCATAAGCAGGACAGAAACTTCCCAGTAAAAGCGTTGCTTTAGATTTGAATTAGATGACAAAGACTTTGAATTTTTAGCCTGACAGTTCAGCGTACTTACATGCTCAAGAACATCCATATGCACTCCATCCCATTTCTGAGAAATGTCCCCATGCAGTGTTGCCTTTGAAATGGTTCCAGGTTTGGTTTGATTATAGTGCCATTTCTCATCCTTTCACGGAGGATATATTCTCTTTTTATGCACCTTCCCAAAGTGATGACAACAAACAAATAAAACTCCAACACTGGGGAGTGTGAATGTACTAGAAAGTGAGACTGTTATGGTTTAGCACTAGCAGCATAAACTCATCCTCTTGGTGGACTCTTGTGGATGGGCTATTAATCCAGCTTCTCCTTTTGTTGAGATCATGTCTGTACTCAGTATTTTCAGTCATGCCATGAGGGTTTTGCAGATGCAGACATTTTAATCTGGAAATTTGGATAAAATGTATGTTTTTTATTTTATTTTTGGACTGCCATGGGTTTTACCCACAAACCAGGTCATAGTTGCATACCCATGGCACTCCCCATGCTCTGAGGAGTTTCAAGCCAGTGCATTTGCACTTCCAGATGCAGTGATAGAACGGAAGGTTGCAGAGAACCTTTCAGCAGTGCGGGTGGCACAAGTCATGAAAATTTTAAGCTTTCACAACAATGCCTTCATAGCTCACAGGAAAGATAGTCGGAGTGGGGGGGGGGAAATCCCTCCTGATTGAGTCTTGACTCTACTGACCTCTCCCCAACCTCTGCATTAATCATGTTTTAATTAGCGTGCTGAAACATCCATTGTGGTCTAAACTGCATCCCAAGATTGCCTAATTTATGAAGCTCTAATTTCTGCTAAAGGAGTTTGCTTGCTTGGTGCATGTGCCAATATATATACTCATAACAAGTTGTAACATTAGGCTATGACATTAGGCTATATCATTCTGATTTCTAATTGAAATATGGACTACGTCATTCTGAAAAATATTCATTATTTGCAAATTCTTCATTGGTCTTTTTGTGGAATTGTCCCTTGTGGGATAGATGTTTCTCAATTGAATTGAAGTGGTTTGGGGAACTGCCATTTTCTTGTTTTTTCTTTCTTTCTCCACAATGTACATTAATTATACTCTGATCACTTACGAACTGACTACAGCACAGCGTTTAGAAGCATGCGTTATGCACAAGGAATTTGTATTGATTTTACAGTTTTGTTTTTCTACAGTCCCTCTCCCCCACCCCAACCCACCCACGCAAAAAAAAAAAAAAAGAGAGAGAGAGAGAGAAAAAAAAAGGATGGTGATGTGACTGTCTGCGTGAATGGACAGATCTCAGCATACTGAGTTTTGCAAGAAAGTCATCATTTGTCTTTGAACTTTGTTAGTAATTAGATATTAGTGTCCTATCAGTTGCATAGGATCTCCTCAGGATGATGCTCCATGAAGGTTTATATCTAAATGTGGACTCAGATGTTGAACTCCAAGTTGTCTATTTATCTTGCAATTGCTCGTTGCTTAACTGAAGTAGAGACCTGAAGTTAACAGGATGTCAAGCTGTCAGAAAATCAAAGGTGAGAAAGGCAGAAAGTGGAGAGGTTTTAGTCTTTGCCCTGAGCTGAGTTGGCACAAGTGCTTTCAGTTTGTGATGCCAACAAGCCCCCAAGCATGGTTACACAAATCCATCAGTTCCTGGTCTTAAATGCATTTGGAGTGAAGGCGTGAGAACCTGTGCAAATCAATAGTGCTGGTTAGTGTGTCTGTTGCTTGTCTCTCATTTGTACCATCCCATGCTCCAAGACTTTGTGACATTAATCAATGAAGGGGATACATTGAAATTGCTGGATATACTGTCCTCTTCCTGGCACTGTCTTTTACCCCCATTGTGATTTGTACCTCCATTGTGACATTGTGTTTGACATAGTATGCATGAGTTACGCACTATAAAGAGATGTGTCATTCCCTTTATGATACTCTGTGGCTCAACAGATTTTCAGTTTTAAATAGAAACTGAGGTTATGAGAATAAACAGGTCATATATATCTTTCCCTGTGCCTTAAACTTGGTTCAAGTAAGACCATTTCTGAGAAATCCCCTTTGGATGATGTTTCCAAATAAGGAAAGGTGGGTCATAGCTCATCCAAAAATATGCAGACATCTGTCAGGAAGACAAGCAGCCATGGATGTCTGTAGTAAAACATATGGTATGATGTAAGTTGATGAAATAATGTTGCATTTGAAATGAAAATGAAATTGCTCATATAACCTTCAGTACAAAATGGGGACATGAAGGGTGGTGATCGACCAAAGGCTATAGTGTGCTCTGACTCCTGTATAGCCCTGTTCTTTCTTTCTTTTCTTTTTCTTTCTTTAGATGCCCACAATCATGTTGATGATTATTCCAGCACTTTTGGGGGTGTTTGCAAAAAAACTAAAAACCAGAAAGTCCACATTTCAGCTCTGGTCACAGTTAAGTCCTTAAATTGTTGCACTGTCTCAAGTTCCTTCTCTAAAAACAACAACAACAAAAACTTAGTTGACTGGTCAGTGCGAGGTGTGTGACACAAACGTGTCAACAGTCATCACTTCTACTGCATCCTTGGAGAGAGAGTTTCAGTCCCTGATGGTGGTGGGTAAAAAGGAAACATCTCTGTCCTTCGTTCTGGTGGTGATGATGGAGGCTAAGCTGTTGACAGTGGGTGCGGCATTGGGGGCAAAGGGGGGGGGGGGGGGGGGGACTAGTTTGGTCTTGATGATGGGGCACTGGACTAGTCCATTGTAGATTTTGTACATCACACCTAGGCATGAGATCTTCCTGTACTGTTCCACACGCGGCCATCCGAGTGAGTCAAGCATGCAGTGTTCAGTCTTTAAGCATGTTATGAACATGGAAACTACGTGCAGTACAATTTGGCATTCATTACAATCATTATTTTTGTCATCATCATTTTTGGTTTCTGTTGAACATTCTCTACATCACTGTATTCATATATAATTGTTACCAGCAGTCCTTTATGAAAACTTGATCTTCTGTCAAAGTTAATTATCATTTCAAAGTCACATGATTTTTTTTTTAAATTGATTTGTTCCAGTGAAGTATTATTTTTTTAATTTCATTTGCATACAGAAATTACCAGTTTTTGTCTGTCACCCTGTCTGTCTCTTCTCTTAAATATTCCTTGAAAACTCTGTTCAAAAGCCTTTTTTTCACCGCATTTTTGTGGTGTGTGTTGGGGGGGGGGGGGGGGGTGTTGTGTCTGTGCATTTTATGTACCTTGTCAAAATATATATATATGTTTAAAAGAATTTGTAGATACTTAGGGCCATTACAGTTTAGGCATGGTAAATGTCCATGATTATTATTTATTGTGCTTTTTGTTGTTGCCAGGCAAACAAGCCAGACACTCAAGGGAAATCAGTGAGAGACAAATTATAAGTATCATCATTTTCTGGTCTGCGATATGACATTTGTAGTGTGGATGTTATGCTTTTCAGTCTTGGCATCCTCATCAAAAACTGTCATGGTGACACACGTTTTTACATTTAATATGCGAACATTAAGCTTTCTGTAGGATCATATAGTCCTTTGATTGATTTATTTTTCTCCAGCAAATTGGATTGACTTTGGCAATGTCAGCAGCATCAAATTAGAAGAGTATAATACAGATCTGCTTGTTCATGCTGTTTGCACAATACAGCATTAAGTGATTGATATATTATATGCAAGTGTCATCAAAGCAGTGTTCTTAGTTTTTTTTGGTAAAAAAAAAAAATGGATTGAAGGACTAGGGAGTCACGCAACTGTGGGTGGAGTATTTTTGGCATTTACCTTTCTAACCCAGGGAAGCAGAAGCACTTTGGTGCTTGACATTATGGTCTAATGAAACTGACAGGAAAGGGGATTGGAGGGCTGAGAACGCTAACAGGTACAAAGACCCAAAGGATGAAGAGCGCATTTAAGCCATATTAGGAAGAAAGGAGAGGAAAAGAAAAAAGAAGGGATGTTGTGAACAAGAAACATTCCCTTCCTTCCCTCCCCCCCCCCCCCCAAAAGAAAAGAAAAGAAAGAAAAACAACAACAAAAATGCCCACATGTTTGTTTGTCCCTCTGAGCTTTTTGTTATAATAAAAGTTTCTGATTTTTTTTTCTCCCTTTGCAGGACATTGTAATATTTTGATTACTGGGAAGTGTGAGGCTCCTCAGATTATCTTGTGGTTTTTAGTCTAATTGATATAATTGTGCTAGCTGTGACCATTAGCTGCCAGTTAGTTCAGTGCCATTTAGTTCAGTTTGGTTAAAGAAGGTATTTATAACTGTAACAGCCCATCCCCCATCTTCCATCGCTCAGAATCAGTTCTCTGGTGTTGTTGAGTTCCAAGTCCAATGTTTGATTGACAAATTTGGCTGGAGCATCAGCAGCGTGTTGACTTGGCTGTCTTTTACTATGTTTGTCCTGTGCATCCTTCTGGCAATCAGTGATGTGATTGTCTGAGGCATTCTTCCCACAGGTAGTTCCTGGAGCCCCTTCACACATAAGATATTCCAAAGCAGAAGCCACTTGTGATGGTTACTTTCCATCACAGTTTGCGAAAAATTGCTGCATGTAAATGAACATTGCATGAGGGCAAGATTTGTGCGGAAACTGTTGCTGTTGGGCAAAGTGCCATGTGTTAAAGAAAAAGAAAAAAAGATTAAAAACAACAACAACAAAAAAAACACAATTACAAGGATGCCAGAACTGAGGAGAATGGATCAGTAAGAAAACAAAAAAATGATGGAGTGGGCGGCGGACAGGAAGTAAAAAATGGGGTCATTAAGCTAGTTAAAATCACATTTTTGGGGATGTCAGTGAGTTCACTGGAGAGTCATTGATGTTGGCAGTGCTAGAGCCTTTTTAGGAAAGAAAGGAGAAAAAACGGTAGTGTTGTGCCCTATGGCTCCTGGAGGACGAGCTGTTTATGGACTCCCTGCGGTCACATTCCTTGGCTGATGCTTTCATTCATTTTCATTTTCATTTTAGTACTTCATTGTCCCTTGTGGGAAATTTGGGTCACCTTACCCGGGTAAGGCACAGCAGCCACTAGAAGAGCGTTATACCCACTTCTATTGGTGTGAGTAGTGTTTTTGTGTGTCCAGGCAATGGTATGGCAGCCAGTGTTTGGGATTATTAATGTGCACACCGATGTTGATGCATGCAATTGCACACATGGGTTGTATGGATGCTGTAAGAGAGCCTGGGTCAGGCCAGCTAACCTCAGCTTACTGCTCATTCCTGATCATTATTTGTTATCCCATTTCTAATTGATTTTATGAATGTTGTACAAATCTTTTGGAACTTCAAGTTTGTTTTTGTGAGGCTTGCAAAAATTGCGATACAAAGGGGTAATGGCTTTTTTTTTTTTTTGTGCCCTACAAAAATTAATTCTTGCTGTGCATGGCAGATTGCTAAGGGCATGGTAACAGCAGAATTGGCATGATCATAGCTCACATCTCTATTTGGCACAACAGTGTACTTTGATGGGATGAAAGTTTAAAGCATGACAGAGCTCGAATTGTAGTAGGAACCACCAGTGCTAGTTCTGCACCAAGTGTACAGTGATTACTATAACATCTGCAGAGTTTATTGTTTGTTGGGTTTAAGAAACTCCATCATAAAGCGCAGTGTTGTTCTGTCAAATTAACCCTTTCACTGCCGTGATGTCACTTGAAAATGAATGATAATAATGTGAAATATGAAATCCTTATGCCTTTTTTTGTTCTTACTTTAACATCTCAAAAGATTTCTGTCAAAACAATCAGTATTAAAAGTGGATTTGTTTGACAGAGGACTGGAAAATATACTGTTTGCAGGCATGTGTGTGGACTTTTCACCCCAGAAATTATATGGGCTGGGGCAGTGAAGGGGTTAAGCTGTTGCAGATACATAGATTCTCTTTTTTGTTTTAGGCAGAGAGAGAGAGAGAGAGAGAGAGAGAGAGAGAGAGAGAGAGAGAGAGAGAGAGAGAGAGAGGAACAAAAAAATCAATAAAGGAAACAGGGCCCCTTGGCAAGGGCGCCTTATTCTATGGATTCAAGCAACGGAAAATTTCTGTGATGGTTGTTGCCTTGAGCCACTGTCTGTGCATCAGGGAAACGGGGGTCGCCATTCCGTGATACATCAGTCCAGCCGCACATCAGACAGTCGGGATGAATTTTATTTGACTAGAGAGCTTCAGGGGGGAGGGCGCCCAGTATTGATTGTGGAGTCAGTAATGCCAGGGGCCACAAGGCTGATGGGTTACAGGGCATTGGAATTAAGACATTATCAGCAAATTATCCCCCACCACCTTACACAGGTTGTCAGCGTGTCTTTCAAATGTAATAAATCAAGGGAATGCTGGTGCCGGGTGTTTGCAGGAGGAGAGGCCTTGGTTTGTACACAGTCTCAGATCAGCGACAATAAACTGGGACTGTAATTTGTCACAGAGATCCACCATCTCATCCATAAGCATGTACACCCAAACTGAAGACATCAAGATCAATTTGTCACATTGATCCACCATCTGGTCCACCAGTGTGTACATCCAGACTGATCAGTGATAGTTTTTACAGATCAGTGTGCCACTGTTATCCACTGCCTCATTGTTGGCTTGTACATCCAGACTAATCAGTGACAGAAATCAGGAGCCGTTTGTTGGAGTGATCCACCATCTTGTCCATAGGCTGTACATCAGTGACAAAATCCGGACTTCATCTGGACTGAATTTGTCACAGTAATCTGTCATGTTATTTGTAACTTGTACATTCGGACTCTTTTGTCAGTGATATAAAGTAAGATAAATTAGCTTTTATGATCCACCATCTTATACATAAACTTGTACATCCAGACCTTGATCAGTGATAAAATTCCAAGGAATAATTTGTCTGTATTTTGTAGATCAAGATTCTTTGATTGGTCACAGAAATTAGGACCAATTTCATTCAGTTAGGACTAATTTCTGTTAGCAGTCCACCATCTGGTTCATTGTTTTAGATCCAAGCTCTGGTGAGTAACAGAAATCTGTACCATATTTTGTTGTTGTTGTTGATAGTGATCTACCATCTTGTACATAGTTTGGCGGAAGAAGGTCCACCATCTTTACATAGTTTGGTGGAAGAAGACAGAACCAGTATTTGATAGTGATTCACCATTTGGTTTAATTATACAAACTGTAGATCCAGGCTGTGGTCAGTGGCAGAACCAGTTTTTGATGGTGATCCACCATCTGATCTAATTATACTAAGTGTATATATATTGTGTCTGTGGTCAGTGGCAGAGGTAAAGTACCAGTAACTGCTCAGTCCTTTTTCTCTGATATAGCCTGTTTATCTGCCTGACCTTCTTCATGTGCACTCTCCATCAAGAAGTTTAGCTCCTCTTCTGACTCAAAAACTCTATGCATTCCACACATTCAACTGAAAACATTTGGACATCACTCTTATTCCTATGCATCTCCTTCTGTTCTGTCTGGAATTCCCTGCCTCATGAAATTAGACACATTCAGTCAAACACTGCATTTAAAACCACTCTGAAGACAGAGTTTAAAACCTACTTCGGCAAGCAAATTCTCTATCCCTCCTGTCCCTCCTCTAATTCGGTTGGCTGATGTGTTGTGCCTGTGTGTGTGTGTGTGTGTGTGTGTGTGTGTGTGTGTGTGTGTGTGTGTGTGTGTGTGTGTGTGTGTGTGTGTGTGTGTGTGTTTGTTTGATGTAGGGCTTGCGTGTTTAGTTTCTTGAAATTTTAATTGCTTGCATTCACTGTCTTGTCGTTTTCCACTTTAGGTGTCTTAATGTGGATGCACTTTATATTTGAGAATGTTGCACAGTGTGCAAAACTCTGTTTTTATGTTAGAGGTTCATACTTTTTAGGTTCATAGTTTTAAAATAATTTATTTTATTAATGTTGATAGTAATATGCACCATCCTGTTCACAGTTTTAGATCCAGGCTGTGATCAGTGAAAGAATTAAAATCAGTACCTTTTTTTTGTTTTTTGTTAGCAACAAACCGTTGGTTCATAGATCATAATAGATTCAGGCTTTCACCAGTGGTGAAAATCAGGACTGACTTGTCATAAATATATATATAGTGCTCTGCCATCTGGAAGTTTGCTGGTGTTCAGAGCCGAATTCCTGCTGTAGTACAGCACAGCTTTGTGGAAAGCCTGTGTTTTAGATGGGGGGGGGGGGGGGGGGGGGGGGGGGAGGGGGGGGGGGGGACAGAGGCGGGGCGAAAAGCAGCAACAACGACAAGAAAGCACCAGAAGAAAAGAGACCCCTGCCTGAAATAGTTTCTTGAACTACTTCTGGCTTGGCTACTGGAAAAAAGGCTTAGAAGCTAAGACTCTTTGTCATTGTAGGTATTGATTTTTTTCATATCTCACATATGGTATCTGTTACTGAACATCACCAAAGTTTTAAATGCTTGAGAACATCTTGACTTGGAAGCATTCCTGTTATGAAGCATCAGGTTTCCTATAATTCTAGTGGTACCCGAGTGCCATTAGTGTTACTGAATTTCACCAGTGTTCTAATGTGTGTGTGTCAGTGTGGGTAGGTGTGGGGGTGTCACCATGCGTGTGTGTGTGTGTTGAGGCATTCTGTTGAGAATGACATGTGTCTATATAGACTCTCTCCAGTCCTTCTCCTGCACATTGCTGATTTTTAATTAATGCATCCCTTTAACCCCAAGTTCTCTTTAGCTTGTGTAGACTGTGAATCCCAGGTGGGGGAAATTGGATGACTGTATGTGATTGTAATGATTCTGCCTTAAGTAAGATGGACAGTGGTTTGAGCCATTTTAATATTTCATTACTTGGAAAAAGAGGTAGGGTGTGTGTGTGTGTGTGTGTGTGTGTGTGTGTGTGTGTGTGTGTGTGTGTGTGTGTGTGTGTGTGTGTGTGTGTGTGTGTGTGTGTGTGAGAGAGCAGTGAAGAGCTACTGAACCTCATGTGTCATCACTGTGTGTCTGCATTCAGAGGTTTTCATCCCGAGCCCCCAGTTTTAGCATTGTGATTTTTGTTTGTTGCCATGAAACTTTCATTATTTGTTGATATGGCAAATGTAAGGAGTTGAAAGAGTTAATGAACAAAAGGATGGGAAACCGTTTTTTAAGTTGCCCAGCAGGGCTAGAAATTCCCTCAAACATTTTCACTGGTCCTAGTGACCAGTGATTCACAAACTTTACTGGTTACCTATGATTTTCACTGGCACCAGTGAAACAGACTAGCAATCTCGGGGACTGTTTTTAGAATCCCCCCCCCCCCTTTTTTTCCCCCCTGTGTTGCCATGGGTTGTGTGTTGTGTTGGATTTCATCACTTTAGGCAGTCAGTGCCCATCACTGGCTAAAATACTCAGGGGTATGGGCTGCAGAAATAAAGATGTCTTTATCTGTATAGCATGGGCTGAGAAAAAGCCTGACATTTCTCATAATTAGTGGTCCAGTGGACCAGTGGAAAGGAGAGTTCTACTGGTCTGGTGGCAGTTTTAGTGGCCATTGTGATGGACCACCGGACCAGCGGGAATTTCGAGTGATTCATCCTGAGGTGACCCAGTGTGGTGGTTGTGATGTTAAAATCCAAGAACTAACTTCGAGGCTGTATTGTACTGTAGTGTACAGCCAGCTGTGGCAGAGGTGAAAAGAGGATTTTGCCAGTAGCTACTGCATCAGATATTCAAAACAGAAGAATCTGACACCATCTGCTCTTTAATTACAATGCACATCAAAGAGGCTTTAGTAAAAGAGTTGTTCCCTCTGCAGTAAGCTGACAGCCTGTGAGTTATTTACTTACAGTAGATATTAATTTGCCCACTGTACTTTTGTGGAAAGGCAGAGGCCCTGATCATTTACCTAGAATGGTGCATTTGTGTTTTGCGGTACTGTGATGTAGTTTGATGATGAAAGTAATGGTCACATCTTTTATGAATGAATTCTCTGTAGTTTTTGTCAGTCTTCCAGTACTGTGCTCTCCCCCTCTGTGGATGTTCTAGTGATAATGGTCTTTTATTGCACACACAAAAAAAGAAATAAACTGAGAAGAGGGCTATTATAAAATTAAAATAAAAAGTAGCTGCAGCTGTATAGACGGCCTGTTAGGGAGCCCTTTAAAATGGCACTGACCTGTTCAGGTTTTTAAAGGGTTTGCAGGGAGCTCTTTAAAATGGCATCAACCTGTTCAGGTTATTTAAAAGGTTTGTGGGGAGCACTTTAAAATGGCATCAACCTGTTCAGGTTGTTTAAAAGGTTTGCGGGAGTGCTTTAAAATGGCATCAACCTGTTCAGGTTGCTTAAAAGGTTTGCAGGGAGCTCTTTAAAATGGCACCGACCTGTTCAGGTTATACTTATAAGGTTTGCGGGGAGCTCTTTAAAATGGCACTGACCTGTTTAGGTTATTTAAAAGGTTTGTGGGGAGCACTTTAAAATGGCATCAACCTGTTCAGGTTGTTTAAAAGGTTTGCGGGGAGTGCTTTAAAATGGCATCAACCTGTTCAGGTTGCTTAAAAGGTTTGCAGGGAGCTCTTTAAAATGGCACCGACCTGTTCAGGTTATACTTATAAGGTTTGCGGGGAGCTCTTTAAAATGGCACTGACCTGTTTAGGTTATTTAAAAGGTTTGCATGGAGCTCTTCATAGAAAGGTGCCAGGCTTCACATGCACTATGTTGCCTTCCTGCTGCTGCAAAGGATCCAGAGCCTTGTGCTGGAACAGGCCTGGCTTCCTCAGGGGATTTGCTGAAAGCTTCAGTGTCTTGGAACATCAGAATTACTTCATAACAGAGTTTTTCCCCAAGAGAATTAAAAAGACAAGGAAAAATGACCATGCAGCAGGGGTATCTGAATTACATTGAAAAGCACGAGGAAAGTGGAGGCAGAGGAGGCAGCATAGCCATAGAGACCTGCCATAGAGGCTTGATATTGACTCCCAAACCCATTGTGGTCACATCAGGGTGAATCCGACATCGTCAAATTGCAAATAAGAGTGGTTTGCCACCCGTGACACTTGTCACTTCTTACATTTGAATAGGGCTGGGGAAAAAAATGAAGTTGAATGAAAAAGGACAGGCAAAAACTGGAAAGGCAGAATTTCCATCATCATGCGCAGCAAGTGAGCTATAGTGTGACATATTCCAGAAGCTTTTGACAGCCCTACAGGTTCTCAGCAGAGATGACCTAATTGATTTCTGTGCCTCGGGCAGCCCGCCATGGGGAACAGGAGAGCAGAGGGAGGCTGCTGGTAGGTCAGAACGAAAGTTAGGAGTGTGCATAAAATGTCTGAGTGGTGCACTGTAGTTGAGACATGTTCATCAGGCCTTGGGCCTGGGCAGAAAGTTAGGAGTGTGCATAAAATGTCTGAGTGGTGCACTGTAGTTGAGACATGTTCATCAGGCCTTGGGCCTGGGCAGCATCCACGCCCACGTGCTAGGAGGTCACTGGAGCTAGGTCGTTGCATCAACATGAATGTTTGGCTGGCAATGAAGGCAATCCACTTGAGGAGTGGCGATCAAGTGTCTGCTACGCAGCCAAATTTAATTCAAGTCCATTTTGCCCCAGCAGGGGGACTCTGGAAGAAACTGATTTTCGGCACTTTGCGCTTGGGGGACTCGAGGATATCATGAAAGTTGTCAGAGACTGAGACCCAGGGTCTTTGAGGAGAGTTTGTAGGTCAGGACATAATTTTGTGTTATAATGCAGTGTGCTTCACTGGCCATGTATTGAAATGACTGAACTGAACTGAAATGTTGCATGCGGGGATACATGTATGTGTGGGTGCATGTGCATGCATGTGCGCATTTGTGTGTGTGAGTGTGCACATGTGCATGCATGTGTGTATTCATGCATGTGTGTGCATGTGCATGGCTGCATGATGCTTGTGTGTGCATCATTGCATGTAAATAGGTTGTGTGTGTGTATGTGTGTGTGTGTGTGTGTGTGTGTGTGTGTGTGTGTGTGTGTGTGTGTGTGTGTGTGTGTGTGTGTGTGTATGTGTGCGCGCGTGCGTGAGCCTGCATGAACATGTACAGTTGATACAGTCTTTTCAATTTAATATTTGGACTACTTAGACATTTAGTTTGACATGATTATTTTCAGAATGCATATAGTTGTACTTCATGTAAAGTTGATCCTGTTAATAACTATACAGTTTTGTTTTCTCTCAGGAATTCAGCCTACTGATAAATTCTGACTTAATTCAACATAACATTTTTTCAAATTCTCCCTTCAAATATAAATGATGCTTGTCATATAAACAGTGCATCAGACTTTAACTTTTGATATGATGCATTGTGTTTTGGCCTGATATTATCTTTGCAGTTTTTTGGCTGTGAATTCAAGCAGCTAACAGTGACCTTTTGGTTAAAAGTTTGACATGATACATATGTGTTGTTTTTCATTGAACTGACTCCACATTTAACTTCCTCTAACAAGCTCTTTTATGCTTTGCAGAAAAACTGTATAGTTGCTGCATTGAGCTTCACACCCTCATGACTGTCAGGCATTTTGTTGAAGTTTCTAGAGCAGTATGGGGAATGTATCAGTCATGTTGTATCTGTTGGTATTTCTGTTGAGTCCAATTTCAGACAATTTATGTATGTGATGAGGTCATTGTTAGGGTAATTTGAGCGATTACATACAGGTGTACACAGGCATTCAAAACCATCAGTGTTATTATATAGTGACATATTTTTCAGAGGGCTTTTAAACAAGATGTTTCAACAAGTGAGATTGTGTGATAACTGAACTTCACATTTATGCATACACCGACTGGTGTGTGTGTGTGTGTGTGTGTGTGTGTGTGTGTGTGTGTGTGTGTGTGTGTGTGTGTGTGCACATGCATGCGTGCATGTGTGAGTCTGTGTGTGTGCATGCGTGTGTGTGTGTGTGCATTCATGTTGTATGCACTGAATTTTGACAAATATGTATTTGTAGAGAAAATGTAAGTGCTTAGGGCCTGTGCGGGTTAGGCACTCCAAGTATTCATTATTATTATTATACAACATGAACTGGTTTGGGTGACCGTGGCCGTGGCATTGTGAGCGATGGTACTGTGAAAAACAAAAAAGCAAAACAGAAACAGCAACAACATCAAAAGACAGAGATACATCATGAGCGTGCGTTCTCTCTTATTAATATTGTTGGAGTCATCACTCATACCATAGCAGACTGGAAGGCTTGCAACAAAAATATGACGAGCAAAAAGCAGTCTTGGAGAAAAGAAAAAAGAAGTGAAAAGAATTAAACAAAAATTAAGAAGAGCACAGGCAAGGTCTTTGATGAGGGGTTGATTTGAATTGTGAAGAATTAGGTGGTTCAGACAGCACCTTGGCTTGGGCTGTGTCACAACACAGTAACTCCAAGGCTACATTAAAATGTTGTTATGTACTGCATATATGGGGACTAGACTGTCATCAGCTGTGGTTAAGCTCCATGCATAATGGCATCCACCCTCCAGAAAATGGAGATAAATGTACTGCACATGTGGTGGGGTAATAAAAAGCGGTCATGCATGCAGTCTTCTCACCCAGTGGAATGCATTTGTCAATGTACTGTTGCATATATTGTGTGACCCTGAAGTGTTCAGCTACAGCAATAACAACAACATGAAAAAGAGGTCTCTGGGGTGCTGGTCCTCCATCATATGGCTGACACTCATCAGGGCTATGGGTTACAGTCCATTTGAACACTAAGAAGAAAGGATAGAAGCGCACACACACACACACACACACACACACACACACACACACACACACACACACACACACACACACACACACACACACACACACACACACACACTCAGGCATACAAAACACACACACACACACACACACACACAATGCACACACACAACGCGTACGCACGCACACACATACACACACACACACACACACACACACACACACACACACACACACACACACAGACCACCACCACCACCACCATCACCACTACCACCACCACCACCAATAGATATGACTACAACAGCAACAACAACAGAAGAAGAAAGAAACAGATGAGCAAAAGCAAAGCAAAGCAAAAAGAAAAAAAGACTGATTTTTTTTCCTGTCTGACAACTAGATTACACAATGCAATGGACATGTAGAAGCTGATGTGTAACGCTGTTAAAATGTTACGACTTTCCCTGCCTCCTCTGTACAATACATTTGCACCGGTGCCCAGTGAGGCATGACACGCTGTCATCCGATCATGCATGGGTGAGAGGTGGAGGGCATGGGTGTCTGCCTTCAATCAAGGGTTATGAGATCTGACAGGGTGCTTCCGGGATCAATACCTTCGCTTGTGCTGAAGCCAGCCCTTCTGTCTGATGCATGCTGGCGATATCATCCGGGCATGGCTGGTGACCATATGCTGACTAACTGCTGTTGATCCCAGTCATCAGATGCAGGGGCTCTCCCTCTCACTAGGAAGGATTAGGAGGCTGGGAGACCTAGCCTCATGCATGCTGCTGACTTGTCTCGAGGGGGAGAAAAAACAACCAAAACTGCGCAGGAAGCTGTTATACAACTAACACACAAATGCAGCAAGTTATATACTGATGTATGTATATTTTTACAGCTGAACAAACGTGCAGTCTGTGTTGTAGTACTAACATGTATGTTTTCACAGCAGAACAAACATGCAGTCTGTCTGGCATTGTGGCCTCTTTGATGTTTGGGAAAATAATAATGATAATGGGTATTTAGAGTGCCTAACCTGTACTGGCCCTAAGTGCTTAAATCTTTTTTAAACATCACAAGAAAGATTCACTGCACACACACACACACACACATGCACACATGCATGCACACACACACCAACGCACATGCACACATGCATTCATGCATGTTCGCACACATGCACACACACACACACACACGCGCACACACGCACATGCACACACACACAGGTGCAGGTATCTCAGGGCAAAGGGGCTGAAGAAAAGGTTTCTGAAAAGAGAAAAGTTTTCAAGGGTTTGACAGAAGTGACAGAGGCAGCATGTTTATGCAGATCTATCGCTACTGTTGCTGCACAGTCCTCTCTCCAGGAAAGCCAAGGTGGCTTATAATTATAGTGCTGGGGAAAGCTGATGTATGCAGCATGGCACTCTGCACCATTTGTCATGATCTATTTCGATGTTTGCTTTGTGATAGTTCTGACTGAAAAAGATCTTAGTCAGATAAGAAAGCATAAGTGTTTATTGGACTCTACCATTACTGACCATTGTGAAAGAAGCTAAATGTGTAGGTGTGTATGTATCTTTTTCTCTGTCTATAATTATACACACTTTTTATTTACTTATTTTTATTAGTTGTCAGTATTTGAAAGTTATCAAGCAGGCCACTGAATTTCCTATTTTAAGGATCAGTAAAGTATTGTTGCATTGTATTTTAGTGTTCTGTTTGACAAGGGCACCTTATTAGTACACGCAGTGTGTACTTGTACTGTGGTAAATATTTCATGTCCATTTTTTGGAAGACAGGCCTGAAGGCAGTTCACTGATATGGAAACCCAAAGGTACCATAGTCTGTACAAGTAGCATATGGGGCAATAGAGAGGCAGGGCAATTTATATTGAGACAGACCAGCAGCAGCAGCTTGTTTCAACATGGGGATGGGAAGCCAGTGTGACTTGGGGGCAATATAGAGATGTGGGGTAATAAAACAGAGATGGGCCAATATGGTGACAGGACAACATCCAAATATTCCCCTCGTCATGTCCTATGTCTTTTTTCCCTACCTTCTTATTGTTTTTTGTAAAGTAGGTATTGATTTCAGCCAGGGTTATTCTGTGTGTGTGTGTGTGTGTGTGTGTGTGTGTGTGTGTGTGTGTGTGTGTGCGCGTGCGTGCATGCATGCATGCATGTGTGCTGGGGTGTGGGGGGGTGCGCACAAGCGTGTGCACGTATGTAAGTGTGTGTACATGTGTACATGTGTGTACTATTCCAGTCCCCTCTCTCAGAGAGCTAAACTGCTTTATAGATAGACTTCTGTGACATTTCTAAGCTCCCCACAAGAATGTACAGAGTTGTAATCCCATGGATGGATGTTTAACATTAAGACGCTGCTACCATTAAGTGCCTGCATTGGATGCTCTTGGACTGAAGTTACAGTACCTGGGGTAATAGATTTACTTCACAATCCCCTGGACCCAGACAGAAAGTAGCCTCTTAGGACCCAGACGAAAAATAGCCTTTTTAAAGCTGTGACTAAACTGAGACACTTAGACATTTTTCACTGGTATTGATCACAGCAACAAAGGCATGGAACTAGAGCTTCAAATGTGAGTCAGTGGCAAGCACTCACTCTCAACAGAGCGAGAGTTGAGCATGATCAAGCAAACGTGGTCACCAAGCGGATAGGTGACCATTACCTGCTAGGCTCAGCAGGGATGACCATTACCTGCTAGGCTTGTCTGCACCTGCCCTGAGATTTCTCTAGAGTAAAATTCTATGCAGGCTCAACAAAAGCCTCTCAGGTCCTGTGCGTATCCTGCAAGCAAAACAGATCACATATGCAGGTTAAAGATCCTGCAGTCCTTGTCAAAGTTCAGTGGATTATGGAAGCACCAAAATAACTCAGCATGCTCTAACAGTGCCAGAGTGTTGATGCTGGACACTGTGGGGATGTAGAAGAGGGACAGGGTTCATCCAGGGAGCTGTATGGGAGCTGTAGGCCTCAGCTGGCCAGGTTGGCAGGAAGAGGGCCTGTGATTGCAGATGTTTCCACCCACATCCCTAATGGTGCAGTTTTCAACACCAGCTCCGCAGGCTATCACTGTGGAGTCCTCCACTCAAGCTTGCTGCTTGCTTCTGACAAGCTTCCTGCGTTCCATTATTTCCCTAAGGGTTGTGGGGATTTGGACTTTGGCGGTGGAAGTGGTGGTGGTGTTTGAAGGGGATGGATTGAAGGGATCGTTTGAACTTTGTTTGAGGTATGCATCACTGTCCATGGCTTGTGTCATGGTGAAAGTGATGAATACTTGTTTAGTGGTTTGATTGCGACAGCTGCATGTTGTTTATCTGGGTCAAACCGATGATTTGGAAATAGTGAATCTCCACGCTCCTGTGCACACCATACTTCCCATTAGTTTACAATTATCAGAAACAGAATGAGGATTTACTTGTGGTGGAGTTTATGTAATATGTATTTACTTTCATGCCAGGTGAGAATTACTGTAGGCAACTTGGGTCTTTGTTGTTGTGTTCATATGATGTCTTTTGAGCGCTAATTAACTCATTTTGTTGATTAATTTACAGTGTTCAGTTTGCTCACTTTTGATAATTTTTGTACAAACCCTCCTTCAAAGCTCTAAGTGCCTTACAAAGAACAACGTGAGAAGGGGGAAGGGGACAAGGTAGAAATACATGAAATTAAACTGTTTCTGTCTATATAATAATACATTTCTAATGCGCCAGATCCTTCTATTACTGTATGTGTGAGACTCAAAGCACTATACATAAAACATTATAATACACAAACTAATTTAATAATGCATTACATATCTCTATCCCTTACTCTCCCCTGCATCCACATGCACATGCGCAAATGCACCCCCCCACCCCCCACCCACCCCCCACACACACTGTATATGTATCTATATATGCAAGTATACAATACACACACACACACACACACACACACACACACACACACACACACACACACACACACACACACACACACACACACACACACACACATTGCCTTATGTTTGCTGTCTTAGTTATAGAATGGGAGCTTTAGGAGGTGGGTGCCACCACTGGAGCAAAGGGTTTGAAAATAGTACATTTTTAACAGATGTGAGCAGGAGAGGGAGAGAGGGGACGGTGTTCAAACAAACATGATTTTTGGTTGGAAATCTGAACTTTGATGGGCACTGAGTGGAGTTTTTCAAGTACTGGTGCTGTTTTTGCACTTATGAGATGGGCTGCACAGTTTGGAACTCCTGAAGCTTACAGCTCAAGGACTGACAAAGCCCATCCAAACACAAACACATATCAAGTTTACTTGCCAGAAATAATGGTATCTGTTACCGGGAAGAAAGGAGGTACATACCATGCAGTCCTGGCAGCTAACCCTAGATTTGGAAAATTGGGAAATTGCAAGAGAAATTACAAGAGTGAGCGTCAACTGTGACATAAAGATTAATTGTACTGATAGAGTTCCAGGAAAGCAGTTCTATGGATGAAATTAGTATGTTCTTTCAGTAGTTTGAAAGAGATCAACTTTGGCCAAGAAATGTAGTGTTTGCATCAAAAAGCAAATTTAACTTCAAGAATGAACTTTTGCGCCATGCAAAAAACCTTGACCTTGCTGTAACAGTTGAAAAATAAGTACAGTTGTGGTGGTCTTATGTTGCCTAGCTACCACTACCAGCACAGATGGTGATGTGCAAAAAATATTGATGTGTAACTTTTTGTAAGGCCTAAACACAACCATTTCAAACCAGAGCAGGTACTACCTGTCAGGCTGCATAATGTCCCATTGGCTTTCCTCAGGCAAAGCAAAAATAGTTCTTAAAGATTCTAGTTTTATTTCTAGAGTTATGTATGGATTGATGCATATATACACAATATATATACACAATACGCTTCGTGTGGCTCATGGGTTGTGATTTTTGTGTGTGTTACAGAGCCAATGAAACAGCCAGCAAGCTGCAGAACCACCTCCTGGGACTAGCTACAACCTTGACAGGAGCTGGTATCCTTGAAGAGGTCAGTGACTTGTGAGCTTTTGCTGTTATTTAATTAGTCCACCTTGAAGTGACTGCCGGCTCATGTGAGAAAGACACATTCAGTTTTGTTGTGGGCTGCCTTTGGGAGAGGGGCCAGGGTTGTTTCTCAGTCCCAGCAGTTATATATTTTGTATTGTACTGTTTAGGTATTGGTAGAGGGATAACAACAGGACTGATTTATGCCCAGCATGCAACATGCAGAGAACTCCAGTACAGCGCCATGTGCTGAGACCTCCCAAAGTAAACAGTTCTGGACTTCAGTTATGAAAGCCAGAGAGGTTTGCTTATATGATGATACTGATCAGCCTATGAGTGGCCTTTCATATGTCTTGTGAAAAAGCCAACATCAGTTGGTATCAAGTTTGGAAACCAACACACACAGAGAAAAGAAGGGGAAAAAAGAATAAAAGAATCAATTCATATCAAGCTTGGAAACCAAGAGAGAGAGGACCAAAACAACAGCACATCAATTCAATTGATCAAGCTTGGAAACCAGTAGAGAGAAGACAAAACAACACATCAATTGGTATCAAGCTTGGAAACCAACAGAGAGAAGACAAAACAACACATCAATTGGTATCAGGCTTGGAAACCAACAGAGAGAAGACAAAAACAACACATCATTTGGTATCTTAAGCTTGGAAACCAACAGAGAGAAGACAACACATCAGTTGGTATCAAGCTTGGAAACCAACAGAGAGAAGACAAAACAACACATCAACTGGTATCAAGCTTGGAAACTAACAGAGAGAAGACAAAAACAACACATCAATTGGTATCAAGCTTGGAAACCAACAGAGAGAAGACAAAACAACACATCAATTAATTGGTATCAGGCTTGGAAACCAACAGAGAGAAGACAAAAACAACACATCAATTGGTATCTTAAGCTTGGAAACCAACAGAGAGAAGACAAAACACATCAATTGGTATCAAGCTTGGAAACCAACAGAGAGAAGACAAAAACAATACATCAATTGATATCAAGCTTGGAAACCAACAGAGAGAAGACAAAAACAACACATCAGTTGGTATCAATTAGCTTGGAAAACAACAGTGAGAAGACAAAAACAACACATCAGTTGGTATCAGGCTTGGAAATCAACAGAGAGAAGACAAAAAAAAACATCAGTTGGTATCAAGCTTGGAAACCAACAGACAGAAGGCAAAAACAACACATCAGTTGGTATTAAGTTTGGAAACCAACAGAGAGAAGACCAAAACAGCAACTCATCAGTTGGTATCAAGCTTGGTGATCAGCAGAAACAAGACCAAAACAGCACCACATCAGTTGGTATCTTAAGCTTGGAAACCAACAAAGAGAAGACAAAAACAGTGTCAACAACAAAAATGGATTTGCTTTTGGGGATTAAGCGCAAAATTTGATGGACATTTTAAAGGCTTCAGGCCGCCAAAACATCTTAGGGAAGTGCGTAATGGACATATTAGATGGAATTAGCCTAGTTTGCTGTACAGCAACCACACCTCTCTCGGGCTT
Source organism: Alviniconcha strummeri (assembly GCA_963584105.1). Taxonomy (NCBI): domain Eukaryota; kingdom Metazoa; phylum Mollusca; class Gastropoda; family Provannidae; genus Alviniconcha; species Alviniconcha strummeri. Next base: position 14,761,807 of record OY757547.1, read on the forward strand.
GAGAAGGCTCCCAGAATGGATTGGGCATGAATCAATGCGTGTCAGTGTCTTTGTTCTTTTCCTGGCCACTCTTGTGCAGCGATTGGCTCCAGATAATCTGTTATTAGAGACAGATGCTTCATCAGTTTGGATGGCATTGCTGGCAGGTGTTCATGCAGAGGCTTGTATCACTGTCTGAGCACTGAGTCTTTTGCTTGGGAAGTAGTTTTCTTTCTGTTTCTTGTGTACAGACAAACGGACAGATAAACACACGTACTACACTCGCACACGCACACACACACACACACACACACACACACACACACACACACACACACACACACACACACACACACACACACATATACACACACACATGTGTACTAACACACACACAAACACACACATGCTTCATGCAGACACACATGCTCGCATAAGCATGGGGAGGAGGTCATTAGAGGTGCAGGCATTGTGTGAGCTTATTTTATGCCAGTAGCAATCAATTGATAACTCTTTAAATTTGAATGTGTCTGTTTTTTCCCTGTTATTTCTTCTGCCTCACTGCTTCCCACTCTTTTGCCTAGGCAAACAGACTGGTATGGTAGAAATATGTTACGGTGTTTTTGCAGACAGTTGTTATACAATAAGACGTATAACTGCATGTTGCCCAGTGTCAGGCGTTGTTTGTTGTCAAGTCTGCATCATTGGAATGAGATCAGCCAGGGCCCACCAGTGTAGATGTGAACTTTTGTTCTAATCTTATATCCTCTATCAGCACAGACACCCCTGGGACATTCTGCCAGTCTCTCCCTCCCTCTGTCCTCTCTTTCTATTGATGTTAAAATCTGAGAACTAACTAAATTTCTATTTCCCTGTCTGTCTACCATGTCGCTCCCCCCCCCCCCCCCCCCCACCTGTTCCCCTACAACTTTCTCTCACCCAATTTCATCATCCTGAATCTGCAGAGATGTTTCTGATTGACAGTGCTTGTGTGTACCACAGTCATGCAAATTTGAAGGAATTTAACATAATAATAACAATATTGTACATATTACGCACATCATCTCAGGGTGTGCTTTGCATACTGTTGAAAATATGTTTGATTAAACTCCTGTAGTTTTATGGGTGAGAATTTTTGAAGTTCTGGTGGATTATAGACCTTTACACCAAAGGAAGGCCGGCAAAGACTGATATATCTCTTTCCTGTCTGGAACCTCAGGGCTGTCATTTGATTCCCCTTTCTTGTCTCCTCTCACATTCTTCTACCTAGTCCTGTTGCTTGTTCTGGATTGTAATTTTTCTGCCAGTTCCACAGTTGTCCGTTCTGCTGACTTTTCCAGAAAATTCTCCAGTATTTTTTATTGTGAAGGGATCAGCTTTTTTTTTAATCTTCAGTTGCTGTTGTTGGGTAGCTAGGAGATGACAGTTGATCGATGGTTTGTGCAGTTTGCTGCCATATGGCACTGATATTTCCCATTATGCAGAAATATATTTTAGATTTTAAAAAAAAATCTGCTTATTCCTCTTTTTTCTTTCTTTCTTTCGTGCAGTATTCACAAATCAGATGGACTAGCCTTATTTTCTTTTTTAAGGGCAGCATTAAGGGACTAACTCATTAAAAACTTGTGTTCAGTGTTTGTGTACACACGTTTTCTGTTTGTAGATTGATTTTGTAGATTTGACTTGAGAATGGGTCTGCATAATTATAAGAAGTGTTTTGAAATGTATATTGACTTGTGACAGAGTTTGATTGTCCTGCCATGAGAAAACCAAATCCAGCAACCTACCGAAAATTTGCTCTTCCAAATTAGAGGACTGACAATTTATTGCCCTTGGCCAAGGTTGAATTCACACCCGAATGCACCAGTTTTAACTCGTTGCCTTGGTGACTATCTATTTTATTACCAACAGCTAAGAGTAAGAAAGGGAAGTGTACTTGTGACCAGCAAACCATTTGTGCTCTTTGTGTTTTCATGCCAACCATGCATGGCTCAAATTCCATAATACAAAATACCATTTATTTTTGGTCAAACACACTAAGGTAGTCTGGGAGGGTGAGAAAAGTGTGATCCCACTGGATAAAGTGCTGGGAGTTTGGTCTTACCCAATGTGTTGATGCACCATTAGGAGTGTTCACAGAATGTGTCAGTGCTGACAGCCCAGATCCCGTTACCTCTCCGCCTGCCAGTGCCTGCCATTGTTAGAGATCTCTATTGGGAATCAGCTGGCTTCCACTTGGTAGCGTAGGCAAACACGAACCTCAACACTTTTTGTTGTTTGTTTGTTTGCTGCGCTGCTGCGTGGGAAGTGCTGTGCAATGATGGAGCTCTGTCACCCAGAAAAGAGGCATGGTGGTCAAGGGTTTCTCGAAGCCTGCTGACATTGATGGGCAGTATTTCACACAGCGGAGGGAGGGGTCCCAAGATCCAGTCCTGGCTGGCTCAGTGCTGCATTTTGCCTCCCAGACTGGAGGAGAAACTGCATGTACTGTCTGAAATCCCTCAGATGTGGAGGATGAGCAGGGGTCAGAGAGCCCTACAATTATACTCTGAAAAGTGTATTTTGACGGCTGTGTGGTCTGTGAAGGGGTATTTTTTTAAAAGACAAAAACAAAAATAAACCAGGTGCAGGGAATGTTTGGTAGTGGGGGGTGGATGGGTGTTGGTGGGGGGGGGGGGGGGGGGGGGGAACTGTGGTCATGTAAAATATTGTGACTAATAAAGAATATATGAGTTGGCTGAAGTAGCTGTGGATGATTATTGTAAAAACAATGTTGTATCCAGTATTCATAGAAGAATGATTGTTGTGGATATGAACATGGTGTGTTGGCTTGAGGGGTCTTGCTAACTCGCAGCAAAAAACAAAAACGAAAAGGAAACAGAAGAGAAAAACACAACAACAAAAAACACAAGAAAAACAACAACATATTTTGTATGAATAATGCATGGTTTTGAAGGTTAGGCAAAATGTCAGGTTCAAAATAATTTCTTTCAAGACAGATTGTTGAGTTAAAAATAAACAATAGATCACAGGAGCTGTTTCCATTTCAATAGGGGTCTTGCAAAGATGCAAAGAGGGTGGCAGTTAGAGGAATAGTCTTTCCTGGTGGTTTGTAGATGAAAATGTTTTTTTGCAAGAAAGAGGTGATTTCAGTAATGGTCTAGCAAAGAGGGCTGTGGTGAGAGAAGTAGTCCTTCCTGGTGGTTACTGGTAATATAGCTCTGCAGACTTGTCAAAGACCCACTTGGTGAATAAGTCTTCCAGGTCACTTCAGTTCTTAATATGAAAGCAGTGGGCTGTCTGCAACCAAATCTTTGGCAATTTTCCACAGAAGTGCATGCTTTGTTTTATTTCTATTCTCGTAACTGGGATCAGATAGTACCCCCAGCATCTGCTGATCTGCTGATGCTCCCACTGGGCAATGAAATAAAACTTCGCAATTTTTTCTTCCATTTTTTGACTGCCAGACAGTGACCGATGACTGGTCACATACAGATAAGCCTGGTCACGTCATAAACTGACAGCCAGCTCTGGCCACTTCTCTAAGACATGATCATACAACCAGACTTGCAATGTACTTTCAGTGAAGAAAGGCAGAGGCATGGCGAAGTGGCTGATTATGGGTACTTCGCCTAGTGACTTTGGGCTATACTAAGAACTCCCTTTGTGGATGAACGCAGCCTTGCAAGAGAGAAAGGATGGTTTCAGTAGTTAATAGTGGCAACTTGCAAATGGGTGACTATGATGACTGAGAAGGGCAACTTCCTGGTGGCTAGCGGCGACTTGCAAGTGGGTGACTGTGATTGAGAAGGGTGGCTTCCTGGTGACTAGCGTGCTGGGGGCACGGTGATAAAGGGTTGGAGATACTGATTGTTTGTCACAGAATTTCATGCAATGTAACATTGTTGCATTAAACTGTCATTAAAAAAAAAAAAAGGGTCTGTTAATAACTTTTTGGGGGGCACAGTGCCAGAGGCCCCAACTGGTTCAGCAGTTACACCTCATAGTCACTGCCACCCAACATGCTTCATTAGCTTGTCATTATTTTCTTTTTTGTACACCTCTGTAAAAGTATACGGGTCGGTTGTTGAGTCATATGTTTTTTAGTGCCTGAGGTCCGAGCTGGATCAGCGATTTGGCTCATTAAGTCTCCCGCCCAGCATATTGTCTTTACCTGTTGTGAAAAGTGTTTTTTGTTTAGTTTTTTTCTCTCCAGTAGCATGTCTCTTTATGGATCAATTCTTGTTACTTATTTTTTTAGTTGCCTGAGGCCCCTACTAGACCAACAATTTGGGTCATTAATTCTCCTGCCCAGCATGTTGTCTTAACCCGTCATTATTATTTATTTTTTTTAAACTCCAGTAACGTCTCTTTATGGATCAATTCTTGTAAAAAAAAAAAAAAAAAAAGGTCCTGAGGTCCTGACTGGATCAGTTATTTGCCGCAGAGCCTACCACCCAGTCTTCCATTGATAAGAGTTATTATTCCAAATCTGCTGGCACTGGGAGAGAGTTCACCCTGTCTCTGCAGGTGCTGATAGGCTGCAGTGAAAAAGCAGCTCAAGAAGCATCATCCCTAGCAAGCCTCTGGCCAGTCTTTCTTCTTCCCAATTGATTTCACAGCTGTGTCATACTCATAGCATGCTGGTCCCAACCCACCAGCCTCTCAGACAGAAATCTGAGTATGGCACTTTAGCAGGGATCACCACACAGGACCAAGAAATATTATGCTTGTGGGGAAACTTACCCTAGTCATGCACCCTGGGTTCTGGATTGTGACTTGCTTGGGCACAAAACTGTTTTTGTGGTGTGTGTGTGTGTGTGGGGGGGGGGGGGGGTAGTTCGCAGACCAATTTGGTTTGTTGATATTCATCAGTTTCATGTTTGGATAGTTACTGCAGGCAAGCTGAATTGTAATACTTGATTTATGTGTGTGTGTGTGTGTGTATGTGCGTGTGTGCATGTGAGTGCATGCATGCATGTGTATGTGTGTGCGTGCATGCATGCATGCATGAGTGTATGCATGCGTTCATGTGTGTGTGTTTGAGTTGGCGGACCCATTTGGTTTGTTGATGTTCACCAGTTTCTAGTTGGACAGTTAGTGTAGGCAAGCTGAATTTTAATACTTGATGTGTGTGTGTGTGTGTGTGTGTGTGTGTGTGTGTGTGTGTGTGTGTGTGTGTGTGTGTGTGTGTGCATGAAAAGTTTCTGCAATACAATGCAGTACATTTTGACAGAATGTAAAACACTACTAAATACAGTGCAAAACATTGATCAGTTGAAGTCAAAGTTTGATGGATGTTCACTTGATAATTGTTGCAGATAGTAAATGACTTGCAGTGACATGTAGGTATCAAAATGATCAAGTGTAACAGATATACAAGAAAATGCACAGTAATGAGAAACAGTCAGACCTCAGCGTTTGTTTCATCCATACTTAATGAGTGTGTAGCATGCAAAAATTACATCACATGCAACAGTTAAGTGTCAGCCTCAGCAGGCACTGTGTGGCCATGCTTGGGTCATGCCATGTCAGTCTGACCTGCACAAAGTATTCAGTCACGCATAGTTGACATATCAGTCTGACATGCACAAAGTATTCAGTCACACATAGTTGATGTGTCAGTCTGACATGCACAAAGTATTCAGTCACACATAGTTGATGTGTCAGTCTGACATGCACAAAGTATTTAGTCACATGTCAGTCTGACACGCACAAAGTATTTAGTCACACATAGGTGACATGTCAGTCTAACATGCACAAAGTATTCAGTTGTGCATTGTTGACATATCAATGTGACCTGCACAAAGTATTCAGTCATGCATAGTTTCAGTGTGACCTGTACAATGTATTCAGTCATGCATAGGTGACATTTCAGTCTAACATGCACAACGCATTCAGACATGCATTGGTGACATGTCAGTCTGACATGCACAAAGTAATCCATTGCATAGATGACATGTCAGTCTGACATGGACAAAGTATTTAGTTGTGCATAGTTGACATGTCAGTCTGACATGCAATAACTACTTGGCCACAAACTGTTAACATGTCAAAAACAAACAAATGAACTGAAGCAAAGTTGACTGCCAGCATTCTGGAACAAGATCAGTAAGTAAGTAAGTAAGTTGGTGTTTTACTCCCAGTCAACCGGTGCGGTTATATGAGGGCGAGAACAAGATCAGAATTACACACAAAAGATTGAAAAGGTTTGAATCAAACCTTACAAAACATGGGCAGTTTTTGTTTGTTTGTTTGTTTTTTAGTTACTGGGTGTAACCTACTTTTTTCTTTTCAAGCAATGAACAGGCAGATAATAAACAAATGATTAAAGAGGCGTGAAATTTGATCTACTTATCTTTCAGTTGGTAATGGAGTTGTTTCCGAGGACAATGCAAGCATGAGGCTGGCGTGTATGTGAAATGGGCGTGATGTAAGGGATACACGATGTAAAAAATAGATGACGTAGAAGAAAGAGAGAGAGAGAAGGGGGAATAATAGCTCAGCTTTGGAATACCAGTGGGTATGGGCACAATAAAAGTCAATGCAGCATAGGCACAGTCTGACCTTAGAAAAAGAAGAGAAAGAAAGCTTCCAGTTCTAACCATCCCAGGGGATGAATGGGAAAACCAGAGTACCTGGCAAAAAAACAAATAGATTCAGTTAGATCCCTACTGAAAAAAAGGATCAGAATAAAAACTAAAAACAAACTTTTCAAGGATTTTGCTGCCATCAAAGCTCAGAGAGAGAGAGAGAGAAATGGAGACCCCCGCTCCCCACCCGCATTGTTTGCTTCTCTTCTGAGCCACACACATACCAACATTTTTACAATTTTGGCTAGCCTAATTGTTATGCTGTCTGAGCCTCGACATTTCCACTGGTTGCCTTTGTGCCCCTACAGGTAGTCCTGACTGGCATATGGTCCAAGCTGTACACTACATTAACCTTTACTAATTATGACTGTATTGGGGGAGAAAAAAAGGGGGGAGTAAGAGAAGAATGTTTTTTGTACAGGTCAGTATAAGATTAGTAATAGTTATACTGCTGGGGGAACAGATGGTTACACTTACAGCAGTGTAAAGTTACAGTTTTTCATTCATTCCTGCTGCAGAGTTCATCACTCAAGTGTCATTCCAGTTGTCTTTTCTGTCATTTGCACTGTCGGTGAGGAGGAGCCACATTCCTTCACTCCTTGCACACAAACGTTGCGGATGTGTGACCAGCAAAAGTTAATGGCTGAAGTAGTTGGCAACAGGTTTATCCCTCTGTCAGATGGACAGTAACCACTTTGCCTTGCACAGTTAATATGTCAGTCTGGCATGCAGTAACCGCCTGACCACACATAGTTAGCATGTCGGTCTAACATAGAACATATACTATCTTATTACAGGGAGTTAGCATATGTTTACACAGAACTGACATGTCAGTCTGATATGCAGTAACGTAGCGTAGCTATTTTAATGTGCACTTACTGCTTGGGCTACTACTTACATCAAAGAACAGAAGCATGCTTATCCTTCTGCGATCATATTAATGGGACTTTTGAATTGTTTGGAAGACGGTAAATGGACCTTTACCAAAGAGGGTGCTGGGTGGAGCAAACTGGAGTACCCAGAGAAAACCTCAGACAGCAAGCCTGAAAGTCAGCATCACATAATTATTAGACCTGAAAATTGACAAGACTCGATTTTCCTGCTGGAGGACTAACCCTAGCTTGCACTCCAGCATTGATGATGATTAAGTCTGTGTGGTCAGAACATGCTTGATCAGGCCAGGTGAGCTACTGGCTGCCTAATAATATGACTATAACAACTGTATTGCTGCAAATATTTCTTGGGAAAAGTAAAATGTGCACTTCCCAGCTGAGCTACTGGCTGCCAAATAAAGTCATGGTTATAATAACTGTATTGCAGCTAATATTTCTTGGGAAACATAAAATGTGCACTTCCCATGGGGAAACTGTTCCCACTGGGGATGATAACTTGACCTACACAGTTAAGTAACACACGTGCACAAATACACAACATGCGGAAATTACGCACACATGCATGCACGCACACAACAGCAACAGCAGCTGTAACAAAAGACAAAAGAAAGGAAGAAAAGAAAGGAAGAGAAAAAAAGAAGAAAAAAAAGTGCACAGCAACATTATTTTGCACAGTCTCAGTTGCCCTCAGCATCTGTTGTGAGAGGATCTGACATGGGGAATTTAACCTGTGATGTACTAGCTGGCATTGTAGCCTGGGGAGTGTGACTGATCTGCTTTTACTGACACTTTTTACAGCAATTATAGTCTGGGTCAAAGCACCTGAGCTGCCTAAACCCTCATGCATCAGGCTCTGGGAAGGATTGAACTTTATTTTTTAATGTGAATGGGGGATTATGGTTCATTAGACTTGTTTAGCACCAGGATCTCCAGAGAGGTACTGGGTAGGGCAGAAGTCACAGAAATTTGGGGTAGAGTCCAGGTACTGGTTGGGGCATAATGTGGGTAGAGATATGGACTGGTTTGGGCAGAATTTGGATAGAGATGGACTGGACAGAAATCCCAGGAGTTTGGGTAGAGGTGGACTGCCAGTACCTAATCTACACAATAGATGTCATTACCAGAGCAGTCATTTTTATGTTGAGTTGGAAAGTTTTGGCATTAGAACAGGATAAGGTATTAAAATGTTGCCTTCAGTCCCCTAGTGAATTGTAGTGGGGTGATATATATAAATGTCACCCAATCACATTTCTCCTGTAAATTCTACTGCAGTAATATGATCAAATGTGACCCATAGTCAGTGTGTGAATAACAGGGCATTATACATAGATTTAAATGTCACCGTCACTGTCCCTGTGAATTACAGTGGGGCAATGTGTAAATTTTAATACCCTTGCTTCTCATATGAATGACAGTGGGATAATAGTTATGTTTCAAATTACTGTTCCAGGAGATAATGAGTACAGTTTTGTTGTTGTTTGTTGTTGTTATATTAAAATTTTAGCACTCCAGTAACCTTTTGATTGGAATTTGTATTGCTGTTTCTGGGGAAGACCAGATCATCAGCTGAAAGAGCAGTGCTACCCAGTCTTATCAGTGTATGATTTGTTTTGTTCGTTTAAGCAACAATAACAACAACAACAAAAAATAACAGAAGAGGAGCTTTTTACTTATTTTGACGAAGAAAAACTTTTGCCAAAGCAACCAGGCAACCTTTCCTACACTTTTGTGATACCCAGCTGCCTCACGGTCTTAACTGCATGCAGTGCCAAGAAGCACATGGGGCAGACGCACCTCCCAGTATTATCTGAGAAGGGTCACATGGTTAGAATCAAGTATATCCACCAGACCAGTAGTCAACAGAGTACAGACATCAGAACTGAGCCAGGATCAAACTAGCTGGGTTTAGGTAGTTTTCGGATTTGAATGTCCTAGCTGGCTGACAGCTGTGCAGGGTGATCTACAGGAACCAGCTGAGGACTTGTATTGTGTGAAACACTGGCTGGTGAATAGAGCTGCATAGTGATATGGTAAAACCATACCAGTGTGATACTGGCATACTAGAATCAGCAGCCTCGAGAGAAGGTTGCTCTGTTTAAACAACATTGATTTACTTCAGTAGCAGTTAACATGCAGTGTCATACACAGGAATACATGGAACTCTCTCTCTCTTTCTTCCCCCCCCCCTCTCTCTCACACCCCCACACCCCCACACACACCCACACCCACACACACACGCACACGCACACACACAAACTCATGCAGGCATACATGCATACAAACACACACATGCACATGCACGCACACATGCACACACGCATGCACACACACACATGCACACGCATGCACACACATGCACACACACACACACATGCACACACAGAACACACACACAAACTCATACACACAAACACATGCACACACATACACCACACCACACACACACACACACACACACACACATACACACACACACACACACACACACACACACACACACACACACACACACACACACACACACACACACACACACACACTCTTATCTTTTTGAGGCAGAAAATAATGCCTTCAGAGGTGAGATTTTCTTTTTGGGTCTTTAACGATTTTGTCATGGTTACTTCATCTGCCACAAGAGTAATTTCCTCTAATGAAGTCAGTGGGTGGGGTGGTGGTGTACACTGGAATCATTTGTCCATCTGTCCTTGTGTTCTAGGATTTTGTTCAGTTGATGCCTTCTGAGCTGTGGTTTGTAGCAGCAAAGAACTAATTTTCCTCTCGGATGATTTTATTTTTCTCTGCTTGCGGCTGACTGACATGGACCCTGTTTCTTTTCGTGGCTGTGGAATCGGCACAAGGGATTAGAGCAGCTGTGTTTATTGTGCCTTTGCAGAATCGTCAGCTGTTAGTTGGGTGTTGTTTTTGCTAGCCAGCAAGCGGCATGTTGTGTGGGGACAGATAACCGTGGGTGTTGATGGAACGAGGTTGCAGCTCTCACAGCTATTGATCGGCTTTCAGTGAGGGGAATGTGCGATCAACCAACCTCCCTTTGCCTTTCAACTCCTTCCACATCACTGTCTCATAAACCGGCGTGTAGGCAGTCGAACTAATGATTTCCGTTTTCCCCTGTCCTTGGTGTTTACCAGCTCATGTCGAGCAGTGGAGGATATGTGGGCAAAATTAAGCAGCTCCTAGGGTGGAATAAGTTTGCTTTTTTTCTTCTATTTTTCATTATTTGAATTGATTATGTAAGAAACTAAATGACACTGATCATGTCAGCATAACCTCTCCTAAAAATTTGCTGGTTTAGCAGCTAAAAATAAATGTTTGAATGACTGTTGAAGCAAAGGGAAAACATTGTGGGGGGGGGGGGGGGGGTGCTGAATTGTTTAGAACAAACTAAATGATTTTAAATCAGCAAATGTGTCTCACTCCCTGAGTCCCTCTCTGCCCCATGCACCCCCCCCCCCCCCCTGTCTCCTGTCTAACAAACAGGACACATGTTGTTTTTAGCATTTGTATGAAGATGTTTGTTAATTTTCATATGTTTTGTATGCATGTATACTATGATTTGTATAGTTATGCGTATTTGTGCATTGTATGTTTTTCTTTAAGTTGTAAAGTGCTTTGAGATTCCAAAAACGCTCTATAAGTTCCCTGTGATTATTATTATTACAAGTCTTCATGAAAGGGACCAGTAAAATCTGGAGTTCCCAAGTTCCTGTGCTTGTGCCACTTCTGTTGATCTCTGTATGGATAAGTGACCCACCACTACACAACATCAGATAGTAGATTGAGTGACAATCCCTGTGCTGATGACTCATCCGACCACACTGAGTGACAATCCCTGTGCTGATGACTCATCTGACCACACTGTTGGGAAGAGCATTCAATCAGTAGAAACTGTCCCTCCAAGGAATTATTGTCACTAAAATGTCCAACTGATGTGAAACCAACTCAGTGATAATATATGTACACAGCCAGCAAAAACAAAACAAAAAGTATGGTGACTGCCACACAGCAGAGACATTAAATTTACTATGGTGAAACACACACTGAGCAGGTACATGAACAGCATAAACGATAAATCTGAAACAGAGTTGGTTTCTAGCACTTTGAAACAAGATACTAACACACAAAAGATCAAAAGGAATATGGATCTGAGCAAAGTTTCAAGACAGCCCCCTTTTTTCCAAGCAATGGATGTCATCTGCCAGCTGACCAGACTGTGTAGATAGTTTTAAACCAGTTTTAAAGACATTTCAATGGAAAGGACCAAAGCTGCCATGGGCCACTAATGCTCCACTATGTGAGCCCAGTCCAGTATTAGCAAGAAGAAGGTAAACGATGATGAATGAAAATTGTCTACTTGTAGCCACACGCAAGGGAGTTAGTTAATAGCACTCAGAATACATAACACAAGTACAGCAAGAAAGACCTGAGTCACCTAGGGTAATTAACTCACCTGGCATGCATGTAAATACAAAGCACATAAACTCCACCAGAGGTACACCCTCTAATTTTTGTCTACTTACCCTGTTTTGCTGATTGGTGCTCAAGTGTCTAGAAGAAGGTTGGAGTCCAGATACTCTAGTACCAGTAAGTGAAACAGTAGTAGTTTTTATTTTGCATTTATCATGGTTTACCTGTCAGTCTTTTGCTTAAAAAAGAAAAGAAAAAGAAAAAAAGCTGGGGGGGGGGATTTTCCCTGAAATGTTGCACATTTGACTTGACCTATTAAAAACAGTGTTTTTTCTGGGGGTGGGGGGGTTATTTCATTTTTTTAAATAAAAAAAAATAAAAATATAAAAATCTTTTGTCTGTTTGCATGTAGAAGAACCTTGTTCTAAATGGAAAATCAATATCATTGGAGTATTTTTCACGACTTGACAAAACCATGCCAACAATTTGTAGTGAGAAAGGAGATCTGATAGTAAAATTTCTTCTTTTCTTTTCTTTTTGAGCCTAATCAGTAAGCAAAGCCCCCTGGTGTTTGTGATATTTTAATTAAACTCCAGAATCAATAAAGCACCAGGCTGGATCAATATTTTTTTCACAAACAACCTTTTTGCTAAAGGTTTCTTTTGCACAGCATTTTGTGTGTGTGTGGGGGGGGGGGGGGAGGGGTGTCCATGGGGTGGTGGTGGTGGCTATGCACATGGTGAGTAATCAATAACATCAGAGAGAAAGAAAAAGAAAAAAGAAAAAAAAAAGAGAAAAAAAGGAAAGAAACAAAGCAGGGAAAGCATAAAATAAAAAATAAAAAAACTTGACAAAACAGCAAAAAAGAAAGACAAAAGGGAAAGAAGGAATCTAAGGAATGAGGACAAAAGAAGGGGAAGTGAAAATAAACAAACTGCCTACATGCATACACCACACACACACAGACAAACAGACAGACAGGCACACACACATGCACACACACGCACGCACGCACGCACGCACGCACACGCACGCACACAGAAAAGGCACCCGACAAATAATAAACTGAAACAGAGCAAAACGAAAAATGGGAAGCTTAATAAAAGCATTTTTAACGGATCTGCAACTGGTTGAACTTGGTTGGTAAACTTGTTTAATGCCAAGTTGTCTCTGAAGAGGTACTGGTGGGAACCCAGATCCCAGGATGTGGGAGAAGAGGGAGACCGTGCCTAACACTGCATAGCTGTCACCACCAGAATGACTTGTTCATTAAGGTGGGCAGTGATGAGAGCCATTTCAATGTTTTAATTAACTGTAAAGGACAAAAAGTCACAAGATAGTGTCCACAGAACAAAACGTTTGAAGAGAGAGGAGAGCCAAAATGAAATCAAACTGAAGTCCTTTTTCTTACTAGCCTATCACCTTACCACTCAGCCAGGCAGGCTCACAACTGATTTGCAATTTTCCACTACTGACTAAATGACACAGCAAAGCTATCTTTCATGCCAAAACTCTTAACATACAGTCCCTGCAAAGGGGTACTGTGGATGCATTAATTAAGGTAACCTCTTCTGAGAACCCAGAGCTATCACAGAATTCTTGAGTAGGTCAGGATGTAGCCTTGCATGCTTTTTCTGCTGCATGGAATTCACCTTAATAATAGAAATTTGTAAAGTGCTGACCCTGCGGCTCAAAGTGTTGAACAAGCATAATATGACACATAATATAGATCAATGTGGAAAATGTTACGAGCAATTTAACAAAAAGCTAGCTAACACATGATGTAGACATCAACAATGGTTCAAGCATAACTATGTAAAAGATGCATGCATGCACGCGCACACGCACGCACACACAGTACAGACTGAAAGGGATGAAGGACAATGATGCTTAACTGAAATATCCTGTGAGGAGTTTACTAGTTTCTACCTCCCCAGTTTATTAATTAACTTTTTTTCTTTTTCTGTTTTTTCTTCTCTAGATCTTTTTCCAGCATTAGGTGTGGTTAATTGCAACAAGCTTGTACAGGGAAGGGGCTTCCACTTGATACCTTCCTGAGAAGGCCATATAATGCTTCCAATCTTTTGCAAAGCAACTCATTGCTGTGTAAGTGTCAACAGAATAAAGAGGATAGCCAGGATTGCTGCAGGAGTCTAGCTGTTAGGTTTTCCGAGTTTTAAATTAAAAAGCAAAACAAAAAACAAAAAACAAAAAAAATCCTGTAATTGGAAAAAAGACCCATACTGGTTTTGGGTCAAGTTGCTGGCATCCTATTATTATGTGTGTCTCAGATATTTTATTTTATTTAAAAACCTTTTTTGGGGGGGGGTGGAGGGGCTGAGGTTTCGGATATAATCATGACATCCCTCCGGTGTCAGAGACAGAAGGGGATGATGACAGAGCAGGTGAACCGTGATAGTGGCAGCGGATTGATGCAAGCCAAAATTGTCTGTGCATAATTATGCAGCTTTGGCTTGTTGCGGCAGCATTCGCGTCCGGAAGATGGTCATCTGCTTTCTCTTCCTGCTAGCAAAGTGCTAGTCATCTTGCTGTCTGCTTTAGAGTTCATTTGCAGGCCTTGATGAGTGTCTTCATGTGTTGAAATGAGACAGCATTGTCGTCCTGGTCTCCTATTAGCGTAATTAGGCCCCAATGCTTCACCAGTTTGTCTGCAGCTTGGTTGCCTGATTGCCACAATGGGAAGGATGTACTCACTGTAGCGCATGACAAAGCCATTGCAACTAACATCATAACAAACTGATAAGAGCGGAAAGCCTACGTGATCAAAGCACCCAGCTGTAGAATGTGGTTGTATCATTCTTGATGTCAGCACGATTTCATCTGCATCATCTGTACGTAATTATTGATCACTATATGGGCTGATGTAAATTTCTTTGATATCTTTTTCTTATTTAAATTATGATTTGACTGTAGTGTAGACAGCACAGTCCAAGAAAATACTGAGTTATAGAAGGAAGAAGCAGTACTTAGTGGAAGCATTTAAGATTCAAGATTACTTTATTATCTCATCAGAGAAATTAAAACATGGCTGCATGAACATTAACCACATCACAGTACACAATAACACGTGTATTTTAAAACTCAAAGAACAGTTCTTGAAAATACAAAAGTTACATAATAAACAAATTAGTAATTTATGTAATTTACACACACATGCATGCATGCACACACGCATTCATGCACACACACACACACACACACTGCTCTGACATTTGAACGGATTTGAATCAAATTATGCAGTCCCTTGCTGACCTCATGGTTTGTTTTTGGCAATGAAGTGGAGCACCTCCAACCTGCAGGGTGTATGTGGTTGGTAGTTGGGGGGGGGGGTGGGGGGAGGGGAGGAGGAGGAGGGGTGGGGGAGAGGGGAGGAGGAGGGAGCTGGAGGGAGAGAATTGGATGTACCCTGTCACTTGCTGACATGATGCCTTGGGGTTTGTTGTTGTGGCAAAGCCCAGTACCTGTGGGAGGAAATGGCTTGTCACATGGTTGCTATTCCACAAGCCTAGATTCTTTCCCATGTCCATGTTCTCCCCTCCAAAATTCACCCCCCACCCCCACCCCCACCCCCATTGAGTGAACTGTGCCTCCAGTTCCAGGCATCCTTGCTGAACATCACTTTTGCCAGAGCTGGATGGAGTGATGGGGATTAGGGCTGGGGCTGAATGTTTTTTTTTATACCGAATTCGGCTGGAAATCGCCTGACAGTTTATGAGACGGATTGCTAGTAATGATGCTACTCTTTTTCCCACCCCTTCCAGCCATATCACTTAAATACAGCAATTTGGATAAAAGTGCTTCTCCCCCCTCCACCCCCCTTCCACACACACAGAGGCACAAAAACAAAACAAAAAACACACCCTACCCTTTTACCACATTCCCCCACATGTGTTGTGTCACACACATTACACTCTTGAAACCATTCAGATTCAGAGGATCACGCGACCGTCATCCCCTCCAGAGGACTGATAGTAAAACAGCCAGTCTGACTAAGAGCACGACAGACATTATATCATGCGGACTGGAGCACTGAATCAGTCTCATTCGTAAGGCCTGCAGACAACTAGACCAGCCTTGTTCGTCTTGTTCACAAAGACCCGTGGGTCTTAAACCGACAAGCGAGTGCTGTAAACCAAAACTTTTTGCGGTTGTTACTGTGATTGCTAGATTATTCCAGCCTCTCTTTAGGTCTTTGCATTAGCGTGGGGGGAAGCAGACTGAAGGGGTGCGTAATACTTCATTTCCTGCTGAGCGCACAGTCTGTCGTCTCAGTCAGTGGAATCCGATGGGCCCTGCTGCATTGCTTATCGTGCTTTGGCCCCATGAGCTCTCTGTCAATATTAGACCATGCAGATTTCACCCCGGACAGCCAAAAGTCATTGTGTATTCATGTTGCCACACTGCTTCCTAGTCCCCCATAGCTCGTTATTGCTGAGATGCGGCTGGCAAGTCGGTTGCAAATCATTTTCTTGGGAGCTGACTGGAATGAGAAATGGCTGGTTTTTCTGCAAGAAGAAACGGAAAGTTCTTTTGCGGGCCAGTTGGGGTTTGACAGTTATTTTTCGTGCATTTCCGGGAGCTTTTTAGCACCCTGCCTAATCCTCGTGATTTTGCACTGCATGAGAGAGATTGTTTATCATCATGTCAAAGGAGTGATTAATGTTTCCTATCAATTCCCTCTTCTGGTTGTTCCTGATTCTTGATGGTTAAGAACTTTGCTGATTCATATATCAGAGGATGGACATCTGCAGATTTGTTGATTTTTGTGAATCCACATAGGGAGAAAACAAATTAGGAGCCAAAATTCTGTTGTGTTCAGTTTGCCTGTGGAACAGATAGCTATAGTCAACTGCAGAGAATTCAGAACAGTGTAGCATGGCTTGTTCTGAAGAAACATAAGCCAGACCACATAATATTACTGTTAAATGAACTGCATTGGCTGCCTGTAAAATTCATGTGTGAGTACAAGATAGCACTTTTGTGTACCATCACTTTGACAGTACACTCCTCTCTTACCTTTCAACTTTGCTCTGCACATATCAAACTTCATGCACCCTCTGATCCTCAAGTGAAAAGCTTTTGATGAGCATCTATTCAGTTTCATCACTCTGTTTGTCTGGAATCTGCTGCCTGCCAGTCTGCGAAATATTCCCTCTCTGTCTGAGTTCAAAACCAAGCCCAAGACTTTCCTCTTTAAACAGGTCTTTTCACAAACCTAGGCAAACCATTCTGGTAACAATAGATTATCTGTATGCCTGTGTATATATCTGTATGTCTCTCTCTCTCTCTGTGTATATATATAGTGCACTGAGTTGTCATTCTGTAAAAGCAGCATGCGTGCACTTTCCCTTGAGAGAAAAAAAGAAGTAAATCCTGCTTTCACAGCAGGGATGTCAGTTAAATCTCAATGTTGGACTCTGGGATCTTGCACAATACATCCGTACAAAAAATTATGCATGGACAGCATTTGCAGTTCTGGTAGCGTCTGCTGAATTAGATGTGAGGTCCCAGGTGATGTAATCAATAGGGATCACTTGTTGCTCAGAGGCCATGGCTTGCAGGCAACTTGAGCACCAGGGGTGGCATTGCACGTGCACCCATCAACTTGGCTAAAAAACAAAAACGACAACACAAATGGAAGGAGTGGACATTGGCTTTTTTCTTCTTAAGAAACGAAAGACACCCCCCCCAAAAAAAACAACAACAAAAAAACAACAACAACAACAACACACATACACACAAAAACAGAAAACAAAAACAACACTGAAAGCCTATAGTAGTGAGCATTATTCTGTGCACCCAGGTCACTGAAAAAAGTTAACAATTCCAGTGCAGTTCCTGTGGCATTATCTGCTTTCCTTGTAAGTGTAACTCCCCTGTTAGTGTTACATGCAGGGAAACGAGGGTTGGGAGGGAAGGTTTGATAACTAAATGTTGACCAAGGAGATGATTTCTGTGTAATTTCTTTTGCTGACACCTGTAATAAATATGAATCCTCTTGGAGGCTCACATTAAAAAAAAAAAAATATATATATAAAGAAAAGAAAAAAAAAAGTGAAAACATGGAGAGAGAGAGAGAGAGAGAGAGAGAGAGAGAGAGAGAGAGAGAGAGAGAGAGAGAAGCCTCCTGGTGTAAAAGTAAACACTATCCAGCCAGGATATGGCCAACCTGATCGTAGATGTGTGCAAAAGGATACATGATTCATAATGTTCGCTGTTGTAGCTCCCTGAGTGGTCCAGTAGCCCCATATTGGTGACAACACTGTCCAGCCAGAATACAGACAGCCTGATTGTAGATGTGTGCAAAAGGATACAGGATTCATAATGTTCGCTGTTGTAGCTCCCTGAGTGGTCCAGTAGCCCCATATTGGTGACAACACTGTCCAGCCAGAATACAGACAGCCTGATTGTAGATGTGTGCAAAAGGATACAGGATTCATAATGTTTGCTGTTGTAGCTCCCTGAGTGGTCCAGTAGCCCCATATTGGTGACAACACTGTCCAGCCAGAATACAGCCCGCCTGATTGTAGATGTGTGCAAAAGGATACAGGATTCATAATGTTTGCTGTTGTAGCTCCCTGAGTGGTCCAGTAGCCCCATATTGGTGACAGCACTGTCCAGCCAGAACATGGCCAGCCTGACTGTGGGTGTGTGCAAAATACATGATTCGATCTTTGCTCACTGTTGCAGATGTATGAGCGGTCTAACAGCCCCATATCAGTGACAACACGCTCGGGTCAGGATGTGGCCAACCTGATTACGGATGTGCGTGACAAGATGGAGACCATGCTGGAGGAGAAAGAGAAAGCTGTGCAGGTGGGTACAGTTTGTGCTTGGCCCTCAACGTGCAGTGCATCTACATTGTGGGTGAAAAATAGTTCCCACACCAGACAGTTGATGTCTTTGAAATGCAATCTGGAGTGTGGGTGATGTGACTAACACACACCCTGTGTGGTGGGTAGTTAAGTGCAATGAGAAGAAAACAGAGTTTGAGATAAAGTCACTTGGTATTTTAAAGATACTAGCCTTCTCAGAGAATATTTTGTTTGGGAGGGGGGTGGAGTGAAGGGGGGAGGGGGGTATGCAGATTTTTGTTGTTGTTGTTGCTTGTCAGTAATTAGCAGCAAGGATCAGACCCTGTCAAATGTTTGAGCTTAGTTGCCTTGCACTGCATCCTCTGAAGTTGACTCTTGAGTGATAAGAGTGCAGGTCATGTGCAGTGGGTTACTAGATGCCTGGGGAAAATAGAAATTTAATATAGAATCAGCGGGCCATTTTATATTTGTTTTCGGTGCTTTGTTTTATGGGTAAGACATACAAGTTGAAAATGTTCGTGCTCTTTGTTCTGTAAAATATTAACTGAGTCTTCCTTGTCCTCAAAATAGAACTGAGAGATTAACCATCTGAGAGAGATCGAAATAAAAGAAAGGGACAAATAATTAAATGCTTTCTTATCCTGGCTCGTACATCGCAAGCTCGTCTTTCCAGTGAAATTGAAAACAAATCGAAATTTGCTTTGTTTCCTTCCTCTCTTCCCCCCCCCCCCCCACCCCTTTCTGTTTCTCGCTATTCAAGATGGCATATCACTCGCCCACATTCTCCTTTTTTTAGCTGCCTGGGCGGCTAGTGCGATGAACGCTGCAGTACTTCTCTGGAATCACAACAAGTTTTCAGTTCAATCAGTTGCCTCCACATTTCATTGATTAACTCTCCAGCCCTTGTACGTCTGGAGAAATCCTGCTCCTCATATTCTGAATTCTTACAAGTGAGCTGCTTTGTTGGGGTTGTGTGCAGTGATTAATAAGGGAAACTGCTGTAGCACTTCCAGCAGCTTGTTTGCTGAGCAGGAAAGGCAAATTGAAATTTGCGATCACTGTCACATTAGAGTCCTTCCCAGGCCAGCTTGAAGCCGTAGCAAAGCTCTAACCCAAATGAAAAGCAGCAGATGATTTTTGGACTCTGAAAACAGCATACGACAAGCTGGGTGGTGCCTCAGCATATAGATCATACAGTGGAGCCAGTTTTGAGAAGGAGTAAATTCATTCATTTAAATCAGATCCACCTAGCTACACTGGAACCTGTGTTGAATGGAGTAAATTAATTCATTTAGATCAGATCCACCAAGCTACACTGGAGCCTGTGTTGAATGGAGTAAATTCATTCACTTAAATCAGATCCGCCGAGCTACACTGGAGCCTGTGTTGAATGGAGTAAATTAATTCGCTTAAATCAGATCAGTCGAGCTACATTGGAGCCTGTGTTGAATGGAGTAAATTAATTCACTTAAATCAGATCCACCTAGCTACACTGGAACCTGTGCTGAATGGAGTAAATTCATTCACTTACATCAGATCCGCCTAGCTACAGTGGAGCCAGTTTTGAGATGGAGTAAATTCTATCTTTCTGTTTGCTCTTGAATATCACACTTGTTTGATAGCTTAAAAATTGGACAGAATGCTAGCAGCTTCACAGCGGTTTGTTTTACATTCATTATTGATCTGGTACAGGTTTCCATGATTTTTCTGACTGATGGGTCAGTCTGTGACTTCGTGCACTGCAGAAGATGTGATGGGTTGGAGCTTAAACTTGTGGCTTGTTAAGCAGAACAGAACTTGATATCAAAGATCATCAAATTCAGTTAGAATGAAACTAGCAGCAGATTTGCTGTTCAGCAGCTTATATTGGCTGCCCATTTATGCGTGAACAACTTGGTTCAAATTGTACTTAATACATTATAAAACCGTCCTTAAAATCAATGTATTTGACAGTGTAAAGCAATGCAAAAGAATATTTATAAAATATTTTCACCAAATGTGGGCCCAAAATGCACAATACAAAAACAATAGGGTTGACAGAAATACACAGAACCAAGAGAATAACAAAATACTACTAATTATATAAACAACTGCACTACAACACTTCATGCAACATCTTTTGCATCACTTCCAACACAATACACACAAAATAATGCATGTGCAAGTACACACACACACACACATGCACGCACATGCGCATGTACGCATGCGCACACACACACACACACACACACACACACACACACACACACACACACACACGCACACACATGTGCACATTGGTAGTTAAGCCATACAGCAATCTGTTCAGTGTTAAGTAGAGAAAAGGTGGGTCTTGAGGGCAGATTTAAGTGATACTATGGAAGAAGATTGGAGTTGGTGAGATGGAACATACAGCTGGATGAAATCAGTGTGGAACCCCCAGCAGGATGATGTACATTCCTGCATCCCTACTAGGGCCTAGGGGGCCCCTGGAACATGTTAGCTTGGTTACAGTGTTCAGTATGGGCAACATTTTGAAGACTATATATTCACCAATAAATTAGGTACGTTAACATGTTGGTGCCAGTCAGTGCCTGGCTTCTGTTGATGCACTTTTTTTTTCTCTTCTGGTTCGTAGACAGTTGTGATACACATTTTAGTGTTGTTCAGTGCTTTGCTTCTGTGGGTGTACTTTTTCAGGTTTATAGACAGTAAACAGCTCCACGTCTGCGGATCAACTTTTCTCTTTTCTGTTTGTTTGTAGATTAGCGTATTGCTTTAAAGATTTAAACAGCGGTGTCAGGCAGTGCTAGGCTTCTGTGGAGCTACTTTTCTCTGGTTTATGTAAAGTTCAGATCTCAGTGTCAGTCAGTGCTGTGCTTTCAAGCATCTACCTAGCTCTGCTTTGTTTGTTGCCAGTGTGCTAAATTGTGGATGAGAGCAGTGAAATGGGGCTTGTTGTATCTAAGCTAACAGCCAGCATCTGCATTGAATGTCAGGAGACTTTTGGCTCTGCTAACTACTTTTGCACACCTGATTAGTGTGGGCCCGGCCGGCTAAGTGGGGCAAATAGTGGATGGCAGCAACACGATCTGACCTTACGGCTAATCCTCTTTCCTGACCCCTGTCCACAGGGAACTCTGTTAATGGTGCCTTAGCCCGCACCGGGCCAGCTTCGGGTAACCCCACATTTCCTGGTTAATTCCCCCGCCACGACCCGGCATCTTCACAAAATTCCCAGCTTGGCCGCATTTGTCTGAGGGCCGAGGCAGCAGCGGTAAGCCCTACCCCCACATTTCATGCTAATCCTGTCCCCTGGTGCTCACTCCATCTCACCCCGGCTCCCAGTCTTGGCGATTTAGGACTTGGCAGCTTCAGGGTCTGGACATTGTTGCAGACTTGGTACTTCACCCTGTCCTCAGGGAGGCCTGGCCAGGGTGGGGAATTAGGAGACGTCAAATTGGAGGCGGCAGGTTTGAAGCTGGCTTATTGATTTCTGTCATACAACTTTTGATCTGGGAGATCACTGGTGCTCAGAGCTGGCTCCCATGTGGGGATCCACTTTGCATATCACTGGCTCCCTTGGAAGCTTTTGGATTCTGTTTTAAAAGTTGAGAGAGAGAGAGAGAGAGAGAGAGAGAGAGAGAGAGAGAGAGAGAGAGAGAGAAGAGGAGGAGGAGGAAGAGACAGAGCTTTGTCAGGAGAGAGAGAGAGAAAAGAGAAGAGAAGGAGGAGGAAGAGACAGAGCTTTGTCTGGTTGTGATGAATCCATGTGATGTACAAGATTGGCTGGGCATAAAAAAATGAATGATCTCTGACTAATTATCTTAAGTGCATCCCATGCACAACATCGGATGGCTGCCCTAAAAACAGGCAAATAAAACAGGGTGTGCACAATAATTTAGTGAACAGAAAATTATCACTTAGTGAACTTCACATTCTGTCATCTCTGGCGTTTAAGGTGGGAAGAATACTGTGACTATAATAGTCCATGTCTTGTAAATCACTATACAGCGTCCATCATATGGTTTATGTGTGGGGAAACACTACGCAAGACTGATTCTTTGAACAGTATACTTCTCGACTGTACTGATACAGGTGCTTGAAGGCAGCATTCATTAATACAGAGGATGCTCACATGGTTCAAAATCCAGTCAGTGGTAAGCTCCTCACAACCAAATAAGCAAACCAACAGCAAAGCATGATAACCAAATGCTGAAGCTGATCTATGAAAGTGAAAGTAAACCTCTGCCTACTCAGAGCTGCTCTAACCCTTTTAAGGGGATTCAAAGCTGCATGGACATACATGTACCTTTTTCTCTCCATAGGCTGCTTTTGTCTACACTGGTGATTATTAGGGGAGGGATGGGGGGCAGACTGGGAGGGGTAGAGAGATTGTGTGTGTGTATGTGTGTGTGTGTGTGTGTGTGTGCGTTCATGTGTGTGTGTGCTTGTGTGCATGCATGCTAGCATGCATGTGTACGTGTGTGTGGAATGTATGTGCAAGTGTGTGCATGCAAAAGAGAGTGAGGAACAGGGACCGAGAGCTGTGTAATGCAAATTAGGTTTTGTACTTTTGTCATGTTGCATACATGTACAATGCTTTATGCCTCACAGAACATGTATCACAGAGAGACTGAGCGCATTAGAACTGCATTTATTATCATGTTTAAGCTGCTTGCATTTTGGATGTAGTCCCCTCTCAGACTCGCCCTGATATAACCCTAATCGTTGACTGGGCGTAAAACACCAAATTCCTTACTTAACCCTCCTAGAACCTCCAAACTCTTTTTAGTGTATTTGCTGGGACCCACCAATTGCAACAGGTGTGGTCATGTAAAACATCCCATGCAGCTACTGGCAGACTGATAAGTAATGCAGGTAAATGTGATTAATTATTGCAGACGTTTCTCCTCTTACATGAGTATGTGACCTGATAGTTTTTTGTTTTTGTTTTAGATGCCATGTCATGAAATGCAGCATGCTTGCAAGATTTTAATTTGTAATCCTCCCACAAACCACAGATACTTGTAATCAGCCTGGACTTCTGTGAACGTCATTTCCTTTGCTATAATCAGCCTGGACTTCTGTGAACGTCATTTCCGTTGCTATTTCTGAATCCTTTGGACAAAAAGTGACAACAAATACAAAGCTCCTTGATCTCTGGGCAGCTGTGCATTACCTTTGGTGTGTCTGATGAAAGTTGAGTGGATGGAGGCATCAAGCTGATACCAGGAAACTGTCCCCCTGGGTGCCTCTGCCTGCCAGGACCCCAGCAGTTTTTCCTTGCCTTCTGGGGATGCATGGCTTTACTGGATGAGCTTTACTCTGGGCAGAGGTGTGTGTGTGTGTGTGTGTGTGTGTGTATGTGTGTGTGTGTGTGTGTGTGTGTGTGTGTGTGTGTGTGTGTGTGTGTGCATGCGTGCGTGTGTGTGTGCGTGTGTGTGTAACATGGTTATTGTTTGACAAGCGATAATGGTAGCTTTAATCTGTCTGTAGCTAGACTACAATATTTAAGATTGTGTTTGTTTGAAATGTATGTTAATGTGGTTGTTATCATAAGATGTTTGTACAGCGCAGTTAACTCTGGTTAAAGAAAAGCGCTTTATAAGAATTATTTATTATTATTATTGTTACTCTGGGCAGAGGTGTGTGTGTGTGTGTGTGTGTGTGTGTGTGTGTGTGTGTGTGTGTGTGTGTGTGTGTGTGTGTGTGTGTGTGAGTGTGCATGTGTGTATGAGTGTGTGTGTGCATGCATGTGTGTGTGCATGCATGTGTGTGTGTGTGTGTGTGTATGTATGTGTGCATGAATATGCTCTCCTCACTGTGGGTAATTGCTCCCCTCTTAATAATGTTAAGGAACTGGATGGGGGGGGGGGGGGGGGGGGTAGTTGGTTGCCCTGGCGGTGGTGTTGGTAGTGGTGATTTTTTGGTTGGCATGCTTATCTGTATGTTTGGTACGGATGATAGCTTCTCATCAATCGCTGAACATTTTTGCAGTTGGACTAGGGGCATGTTACCGTGGATCATCATGCAGTCTGAGCCAGAGAAACGTGCAAAATGTTTGGATTGTTACAGTTTTGTTACGATTAAAAAAGAAGTTTTTATGTCATCCTGTCACAGTGGTATTTGACTCCTCAAAACAATGACAGTTACATAATTCTCCTAGAACTGCTGAACCTTTTGCAAGGCACCTTTGTGCTTGTGTTGGTTCTGCAATGTGAGCCAGAGTTTTTGTGCCAAAAGTGTGGATAACTGCATGACTTGTCACAGCGTGAGGAATTACTTTATTAGAATCCTTGGTGAATGTTTGACAAATGATCTGTATTTGAACCTGCTGTTGGCTGCTGTGGACATAGACATTGAAATCTCCTTTCAAGCCCCCCCTTCACCCACCCCCACCCCCAAAAACAAAAGCAAAAAACCCCACAAAACTTGAAGACAGGAATAGGTCAGAATACAGCAAGTTACAAGCTTTTCCTGGTGCCAGGCAGTTTGGCTTTTTAATTTCTGCCTTCTTGTTTCCTTTAGCCCTGCTTTTTTTCTCCAATACCTTCTAAACATAGAACAATGTTTGTCATGAACTGTGTGGGTGAATCATCTTTTGCTTATGACCCAATTTGTTTTGTGGAGAGCTGAGGAAGGAGTCGAATTTTTATAACTTTTTATGGAGTGGATGAAGTATGCTTGTTTTTTCTTCTTTCTCTTTTCTTTTCCTAGCCTTAAGGTCATAGGATCGGATGTTGTTGACTTGTTCGATTTTGTTGATATCAATTTAATTTTTTGTTTGTTTGTTTGCAGAGTTTTGTTTGATATGTTTGGATGAAGTACACTTGTTATGTTTTTTTCTCTTCTTTTTCATTTTTTTCCAAGCCTTAAGGTCATAGGATGTTGTTGATTGATTTGATTTTGTTGATCTTGAATAAATTGAGTTTTGTTTTGTTTTGTTTTTTAGAGTTTTGTTTGATGTTTTCCTACTTTGCTTGCCACACTGGCTTAGCCTAGCCTACACAGTTGATTTTTATCTGATGTCAAGTATTTTTAATCTGAGCTGATAAACTCTCTGCTGCCACCCCTGAAGGGAGGCTGGGAAATTAAGTCTGGTGTCAGGCCCTCCTGTCTGCGGTTCTCAGGAGTAGCTGTCATTTGATTCCCATTTTCTATCTCCTCTCTCCCTGTTCACCCTGATATAACCATCATGGTTGACTGGGCATTAAAACTCAAATATCTATCTTCTGTCTCCTCTCTTGTTGCTCCTTCTGTCTTGTCATTTTCCATCGGACTTTTTTTCTCTCACTCTTTTTGTTGTTGTTGGTTCTCACCAGAAATTCGTTCAATACTTTTCATTAAGAGACAGGCTTTTTTTTTTTTTTTTTTTTTTTGTATGGCTCTTACTGAGCTGGTAGGAGATAGGAGATATCAGTTGGCAGGTGATGTGGCCTACTGGTATTTGCCATTATGCATTTATATATGTTTTGATAATATTTTTTCTGTTTTTGTCTAGTCCTTAAAAAATATGTGCAGACACTTTGATCAGGTATTGATAAATCAGACAGAATGGTTGGTGCTACCAGCATGCCTGAGCCTAATAGCATATCTAGCGATATCCTTCCTCAGTACTTCAGCCAAATGCTGTCTGAGAGAGGATTATTCAATCTCCCTCTTGTTAAAACGAGACATTTTCAGTCAAGCTCCGTTCCTTCAGCCATTCATGATTGAACTTTTTGAAGGTGTGATGGCAATTCTGCGAGGATCACAAGTATCTGATCAGTGTTGCTGTATGTGTTTTCAAGAGTGTGTGGATGTGTGTGAGTGTGTTGGGGAAGGGTTTGGGGG